>JASTWF010002169.1:0-36326 GCA_030390025.1 Squalus acanthias | reverse complement strand
CGACAGTGCAGCGCTCCCTCAGTATTGCCCCTCGGACTGTGCAGCGCTCCCTCAGTACTGCCCCTCCAACAGTGCAGCGCTCCCTCAGTACTGCCACTCCGACTGTGCGGCGCTCCCTCAGTACTGCCCCTCCGACAGTGCAGCTCTCCCTCAGTACTGCTCCCTCCTTGCAGTGCAGCACTCCCTCAGTACTGCCCCTCTGACAGTGCAGCACTCCCTCATTACTGTTCCTCCGACAGTGCAGCACTCCCTCAGTTCTGCCCCTCAGACAGTGCAGCATTCCCTCAGTACTGCCCTTCCAACAGTGCAGCGCTCCCTCAGTACTGCCCCTCCAACAGTGAATTGCTCCCTCAGTTCTTCCCCTCCGACAGTGCAGCGCTCCCTCAGTACTTTCCATCCGACAGTGCGGCGCTCCCTCAATACTGACCCTCCGACAATTCAGCGCTCCATCAGTACTGCTCCTCCGGCAGTGCCGCGCTCCCTCAGTGCTGATCCTCGACAGTGCAGCGCACCATCTGTTCTGCCCGTATGAAAGTGCAGCGCATCCTCATTACTGTTCCTCCGACAGTGCAGCGCTCCCTCAGTACAGCCCCTCCGACAGTGCAGCGCTCCCTCAGTACTTCCCCTCCGACAGTGCAGCGCTCCCTCAGTACAGCCCCTCCGACAGTGCAGCGCTCCCTCATTACTGCCACTCCGACAGTGCAGCGCTCCCTCAGTACTGGCCCTCCGACAGTGCAGCGCTCCCTCAGTACTGCCCCTCCAACAGTGCAGCTCTCCCTCAGTACTGGCCCTCCGACAGTGCAGCGCTCCCTCAGTACTGCCCCTCCGACAGTGCCGCGCTCCCTCAGTACTTCCCCTCCAACAGTGCAGCACTCCCTCATTACTGCCGCTCCGACAGTGCAGCATTCCCTCAGTACTGGCCCTCCGACAGTGCAGCACTCCGTCAGTACTGCCCCTCTGATTGTGCAGCGCTCCCTCAGTACTGCCCCTCCGACAGTGCAGCACTCCCTCAGTACTGCCCCACGACAGTGCAGCACTCCCTCAGTACAGCACGTCTGACAGAGTAGCGCTCCCTCAGTACTTCCCCTCGGACTGTGCAGCGCTCCCTCAGTAATGCTACTCCGACAGAGCCGCAATCCCTCAGTACTGCCCCTCCGACAGTGCAGCACTCCCTTTGTACTGCCCCTCCCACAGTGTCGTGCTCCCTCCGTGCTGCCCATCTGACAGTTCAGCGCTCCCTCAGTACTACCTCCTTCGACAGTGCAGCACTCCCTCAGTACTGCCCCTCTGACAGTGCAGCGCTCCCTCAGTGCTTACCCTCTGATAGTGCAGCGCTCCCTCAGTAATGCTACTCCGATAGTGAAGCATTCCCTCAGTACTGGCCCTCCGACAGAGCCGCAATCCGTCAGTACTGCCCCTCCGACAGTGCGGCGCTCCCTCAGTACTGCCCCTCCGACAGTGCAGCACTCCCTTTGTACTGCCCCTCCCACAGTGTCGTGCTCCCTCCGTGCTGCCCATCTGACAGTTCAGCGCTCCCTCAGTACTACCTCCTTCGACAGTGCAGCACTCCCTCAGTACTGCCCCTCCGACAGTGCAGCACTCCCTCAGTACTACCTCCTTCGACAGTGCAGCACTCCCTCAGTACTGCCCCTCTGACAGTGCAGCACTCCCTCAGTACTGCCCCTCCGACAGTGCAGCGCTCCCTCACTCCTGCCCCTCCGACAGTGCAGCGCTCCCTCATTACTGCCACTCCGACAGTGCAGCACTCCCTCAGTACTGCCCCTCCGACAGTGCAGCGCTCCCTCAGTACTGCCTCTCCGACAGTGCTGCACTCACTCAGTACTGCCCCTCCTATAGTGCTGCAATCCCTCAGTACTGCCCCTCCGATAGTGTGGAGCTCCCTCAGTGCTGCCCGTCTGATAGCGCAGCGCTCCCTCAGTACTGACCCTCGACAGTGTGACGCTCCCTCAGTACTGCCCCTCCTATAGTGCGGCGCTCCCTCAGTACTGCCCCTCGGACAGTGCAGCGCTCCCTCATTACTGCCCCTCAGACAGTGCAGCGCTCCCTCAGTACTGCCCCTCCGACAGTGTGGCGTTCCCCCAGTACTGCCCGCACGACAGCACTGCGCTCCCTCAGTACTGCCCCTCCGATAGTGCGGCGCTCCCTCAGTACTGCCCCTCCGATAGTGCGGCACTCCCTCAGTACTGCCCCTCCGACAGTGCAGCGCTCCCTCAGTACTGTCCCTCCGACAGTACAGTGCTCCGTCAGTACTGCCTCTCCAACTGTGCGGCCCTCCCTCATTATTGACACTCCGACAGCGTAACGCTCCCTCAGTACTGCCCCTTGGACTGTGCAGCGCTCCCTCAGTACTGCCCCTCCGACAGTGCGGCGCTCCCTCATTACTGCCCCTCCTACAGTGCAGCGCTCCCTCAGTACTGCCCCTCAACAGTGCAACGCTCCCACAGTACTGCCCCCCCGGCAGTGCAGCGCTCCATCAGTACTGCCCCTCCTACAGTGCAGCACTCCCTCAGTACTGCCCCTCCCACAGTGCAGCGCTCCCACAGTACTGCCGCTCCAATAGTGCAGCACTCCCTCAGTACTACCCCTCCCACAGTGCAGCGCTCCCTCAGTACTGACCCTCCCACAGTGCAGCGCTCCCTCAGTACTGCCCCTCCAACAGTGCAGCGCTCCCTCAGTACTGCCCCTCCGACAGTGCAGCTCTCCCTCAGTACTGCCCCTCCGACAGTGCAGCACTCCCTCAGTACTGCCCCTCCGACAGTGCAGCGCTCCGTCATTACTGCCCCTCCGACAGTGCAGCACTACCTCAGTACTGCCCCTCCGACAGTGCAGCGCTCCCTCAGTACTGCCTCTCCGACAGTGCTCCACTCACTCAGTACTGCCCCTCCTATAGTGCGGCAATCCCTCAGTACTGCCCCTCCGACAGTGCAGCTCTCCCTCAGTACTGCCCCCCCGGCAGTGCAGCACTCACTCAGTTATGCCGCTCCGACAGTTGCGGCGCTCCCTCAGTACTGCCCCTCCGACAGTGCAGCACTCCCTCAGTACTGTCCCTCTGACAATGCAGTGCTCCCTCATTACTGCCCCTCCTACAGAGCCGCACTCCCTCAGTACTGCCCCTCCGACAGTGCGGCGCTCCCTCAGTACTGCCCCTCTGACAGTGCAGAGCTCCCTCAGTACTGACCCTCCGACAGTGCGGCGCTCCCTCAGTACTGCCCCTCCGATAGTGCAGCACTCCCTCAGTACTGCCCCTCCGAGAGTGCGGCGCTCCCTCAGTACTGCCTCCCGACAGTGCAGCGCTTCCTCATTACTGACACTCCGACAGTGCAGCACTCCCTCAGTACTGACCCTCTGACAGGGTAGCGCTCCCTCAGTACTGCCCCTCGGACTGTGCAGCGCTCCCTCAGTAATGCTCCTCCGACAGTGCAGCACTCCCTCAGTAATGCTCCTCCGACAGTGCAGCGCTCCCTCAGTACTGCCCCTCGGACTGTGCAGCGCTCCCTCAGTACTGCCCCTCCAACAGTGCAGTGCTCCCTCAGTACTGCCACTCCGACAGTGCGGCGCTCCCTCAGTACTGCCCCCTCCGACAGTGCAGCGCTCCCTCAGTACTGCCCCCTCCGACAGTGCAGCGCTCCCTCCGTGCTGCCCGTATGAAAGTGCAGCGCATCCTCATTACTGTTCCTCCGAAAGTGCACCGCACCCTCAGTACTGCCCCTCCGGCAGTGCAGCGCTCCCTCAGTACTGACCCTCCGACAGTGTGGCGCTACCTCTGTACTGCCCCTCCTATAGTGTGGCACTCGCTCAGTACTGCCCATCCGACAGTGCAGCGCTCCCTCAGTACTGCCCCTCCTATAGTGTGGTGCTCCCTCAGTACTGACCCTCCCACAGTGCAGCACACCCTCAGTAATGCCCCTCCTACAGTGCGGCGCTCCCTCAGTACTGCCCCTCCGATAGTGTGGAGCTCCCTCAGTGCGTCCCGTCTGATAGTGCAGTGCTCCCTCAGTACTGCCCCTCCTAGAGAGCCTCAATCCCTCAGTACTGCCCCTCCGACAGTGCAGCGCTCCCTCAGTACTGCCCCTCCGACAGTGCGGCGCTCCCTCAGTACTGCCCCTCCGATAGTGCAGCGCTCCCTAAGTACTGCCCCTCCGACAGTGCGGCGCTCCCTCAGTGCTGCCCCTCCAACAATGCGGTGCAAACTCAGTACAGCCCCTCCAACAGTGCATCCCTCCCTCGGTACTGACCCTCCGACAGTGCTGCGCTCCCTCAGTAATGCTCATCCAACAGTGCAGCGCTCCCTCAGTACTGCCCCTCGGACTGTGCAGCGCTCCCTCAGTACTGACCGTCTGAAAGTGTAGCGCTCCCTCAGTACTGCACCTCGGAGTGTGCAGCGCTCCCTCAGTAGTGCCCCTCCGACAGCGCAGCGCTCACTCAGTACTGCCTCCCGACAGTGCAGCGCTTCCTCCTTACTGACACTCCGACAGTGCAGCTCTCCCTCAGTACTGACCCTCTGACAGGGTAGCGCTCCGTCAGTACTGCCCCTCTGACAGTGCAGCACTCCCTCATTACTGCCCCTCCTAGAATGCGGCGTTCCCTCAGTACTGCCCGTCCCACAGCGTGGCGCTCCCGAAGTGCTGCTCGTCTGACAGTGCAGCGCTCCCTCATTACTGTTCCTCCGACATTGCAGCACTCCCTCAGTTCTGCCCCTCTGACAGTGCAGCATTCCCTCAGTACTGCTCCTCCAACAGTGCAGCGCTCCCTCAGTACTGCCCCTCCGACAGTGCAGCGCTCCCTCAGTACTGCCCCTCCGACAGTGCAGCGCTCCCTCAGTACTGCCCCTCCGACAGTGCAGCGCTCCCTCAGTACTTTCCATCCGAGAGTGCAGCGCTCCCTCAATACTGACCCTCCGACAGTGCAGCGATCCCTAAGTACTGATCCTCCGACAGTGCAGCGCTCCCTCAGTAATGACCATCTGACAGTGTGGCGCTCCCTTAGTACTGCTCCTCTGACTTTGCAGCGCTCCCTCAGTACTGCCCCTCAGACAGTGCGGCGCTCCCTCAGTACTGCCCCTCCGATAGTGCAGCGCTCCCTCACTACTGCCCCTCCGACTGTGCGGCGCTCCCTCAGTGCTGCCCCTCCAACAGTGCGGCGCAAACTCAGTACAGCCCCTCCAGCAGTGCAGCGCTCCCTCGGTACTGACCCTCCGACAGTGCAGCGCTCCCTCAGTACTGACCCTCCAACAGTGCAGCGCACCATCAGTACTGCTGCTCTGACAGTGCAGCACTCCCTCAGTACTGCCCCTCCAACAGTGCAGCGCTCCCTCAGTACTACGCCCTCCGACAGTGCAGCGCTCCCTCCGTGCTGCCCGTATGAAAGTGCAGCGCATCCTCATTACTGTTCCTCCGACAGTGCAGCACTCCCCCAGTACTTCCCCTCCGACAGTGCGGCGCTCCCTCAGGACAGCCCCTCTGACAGTGTAGCGCTCCCTCAGTACTGCCCCTCCGACAGTGCAGCGCTCCCTCAGTACTGACCCTCCGAGAGTGTGGCACTACCTCAGTACTGCCCCTCCTATAGTGTGGCGCTCCCTCAGTACTGCCCCTCCTATAGTGTGGCGCTCCCTCAGTACTGACCCTCCCACAGTGCAGCGCTCCCTCAGTACTGCCCCTCCGACAGTGCAGCACTCCCTCAGTACTGCCCCTCCGACAGTGCAGCGCTCCCACATTACTGCCCTTCCGACAGTGCAGCGCTCCCTCAGTACTGCCTCTCCGACAGTGCTGCACTCACTCAGTACTGCCCCTCCTATTGTGCGGCAATCCCTCAGTGCTGCCCGTCTGATAGTGCAGCGCTCCCTCAGTACTTCCCCTCCGACAGTGCAGCGCTCCCTCAGTACTGCCCCCCCGGCAGTGCAGCACTCCCTCAGTTATGCCGCTCCAACAGTGCGGCGCTCCCTCAGTACTGCCCCTCCGACAGTGCAGCACTCCCTCAGTACTGCCCCTCTGACAGTGCAGAGCTCCCTCAGTACTGACCCTCCGACAGTGCGGCGCTCCCTCAGTACTGCCCCTCCGATAGTGCAGCGCTCCCTCACTACTGCCCCTCCGACTGTGCGGCGCTCCCTCAGTGCTGCCCCTCCAACAGTGCGGCGCAAACTCAGTACAGCCCCTCCAGCAGTGCAGCGCTCCCTCGGTACTGACCCTCCGACAGTGCAGCGCTCCCTTAGTAATGCTCATCCGACAGTGCAGCGCTCCCTCAGTACTGCCCCTCGGACTGTGCAGCGCTCCCTCAGTACTGCCCCTCCGACAGTGCAGCGCACCCTCAGTTCTGCCGCTCTGACAGTGCAGCGCTCACTCAGTACTGCCAATCCGACAGTGCAGCGCTCCCTCAGTACTGACCCCTCCGACAGTGCAGCGCTCCCTTCGTGCTGCCCGTATGAAAGTGCAGCGCATCCTCATTACTGTTCCTCCGACAGTGCACCGCTCCCTCAGTACTGCCCCTCCGACAGTACAGCGCTCCCTCAGTACTGACCCTCCGACAGTGTGGCATTACCTCTGTACTGCCCCTCCTATAGTGTGGCGCTCGCTCAGTACTGCCCATCCAACAGTGCAGCGCTCCCTCAGTACTGCCCCTCCTGTAGTGTGGCGCTCCCTCAGTACTGACCCTCCCACAGTGCAGCGCTCCCTCAGTACTGCACCTCCGACAGTGCAGCACACCCTCAGTAATGCCCCTCCTGCAGTGCGCTGCTCCCTCAGTACTGCCCCTCCGATAGTGTGGAGCTCCCTCAGTGCGTCCCGTCTGATAGTGCAGCGCTCCCTCAGTACTGCCCCTCCGGCAGTGCAGCGCTCCCTCAGTACTGCCCCTCTGACAATGCAGTGCTCCCTCAGTACTGCCCCTTCGATAGTGCAGCGCTCCCTCAGTACTGCCCCTCCGACAGTGCGGCGCTCCCTCAGTGCTGACCCTCCAACAATGCGGTGCAAACTCAGTACAGCCCCTCCAACAGTGCATCCCTCCCTCAGTAATGCTCATCCAACAATGCAGCGCTCCCTCAGTACTGCCCCTCGGACTGTGCAGCGCTCCCTCAGTAGTGCCCCTCGGACTGTGCAGCGCTCCCTCAGTCATGCTCCTCCGGCAGTGCAGCACTCCCTCAGTACTGCCCCTCTGACAGTGCAGCACTCCCTCATTACTGCCCCTCCTAGAATGCGGCGTTCCCTCAGTACTGCCCCTCCCACAGCGTGGCGCTCCCGAAGTGCTGCTCGTCTGACAGTGCAGCGCTCCCTCATTACTGTTCCTCCGACAGTGCAGCACTCCCTCAGTTCTGCCCCTCTGACAGTGCAGCATTCCCTCAGTACTGCTCCTCCAACAGTGCAGCGCTCCCTCAGTACTGCCCCTCCGACAGTGCAGCGCTCCCTCAGTACTGCCCCTCCGACAGTGCAGCGCTCCCTCAGTACTTTCCATCCGACAGTGCAGCGCTCCCTCAATACTGACCCTCCGTCAGTGCAGCGCTCCCTAAGTACTGATCCTCCGACAGTGCAGCGCTCCCTCAGTAATGACCATCTGACAGTGTGGCGCTCCCTTAGTACTGCTCCTCTGACTTTGCAGCGCTCCCTCAGTGCTGACCCTCTGACAGTGCAGCGCTCCCTCAGTACTGACCCTCCAACAGTGCAGCGCACCATCAGTACTGCTGCTCTGACAGTGCAGCGCTCCCTCAGTACTGCCCCTCCAACAGTGCAGCGCTCCCTCAGTACTGCCCCTCCGACAGTGCAGCGCTCCCTCAGTACTGACCCTCTGACAGTGCAGTGCTCCCTCAGTACTGACCCTACGAGAGTGTGGCACTACCTCAGTACTGCCCCTCCTATAGTGTGGCGCTCCCTCAGTACTGCCCAACCGACAGTGCAGCGCTCCCTCAGTACTGACCCTCCCACAGTGCAGCGCTCCCTCAGTACTGACCCTCCCACAGTGCAGCGCTCCCTCAGTACTGCCCCTCCGACAGTGCAGCACTCCCTCAGTACTGCCCCTCCGACAGTGCAGCGCTCCCACATTACTGCCCCTCCGACAGTGCAGCGCTCCCTCAGTACTGCCTCTCCGACAGTGCGGCGCTCCCTCAGTACTGCCCCTCCGATAGTGCAGCGCTCCCTCAGTACTGCCCCTCCGACTGTGCGGCGCTCCCTCAGTGCTGCCCCTCCAACAGTGCGGCGCAAACTCAGTACAGCCCCTCCAGCAGTGCAGCACTCCCTCAGTACTGCCCCTCCGACAGTGCAGCGCTCCCTCAGTACTGCCCTTCGGACTGTGCAGCGCTCCCTCTGCAATGCTCCTCCGACAGTGCAGCACTCCCTCAGTACTGACCCTCCGACAGTGCGGCGCTCCCTCAGTACTGCCCCTCCGACAGTGCATCGCTCCCTCAGTACTACCCCTCCGACAGTGCAGCGCTCCCTCAGTACTGCCCCTCCGACAGTGCATCGCTCCCTCAGTACTGACCCTCTGACAGTGCGGCGCTCCCTCAGTACTGCCCCTCCGACAGTGCAGCGCTCCCTCAGTACTGCCCCTCCTAGAGTGCGGCGTTCCCTCAGTACTGACCCTCCCACAGTGCAGCGCTCCCTCAGTACTGCCCCTCCGACAGTGCAGCACTCCCTCAGTACTGCCCCTCCGACAGTGCAGCACTCCCTCAGTACTGCCCCTCTGACAGTGCAGAGCTCCCTCAGTACTGACCCTCCGACAGTGCGGCGCTCCCTCAGTACTGCCCCTCCGATAGTGCGGCAATCCCTCAGTGCTGCCCGTCTGATAGTGCAGCGCTCCCTCAGTACTGCCCCTCCGACAGTGCAGCGCTCCCTCAGTACTGCCCCCCCGGCAGTGCAGCACTCCCTCAGTTATGCCGCTCCAACAGTGCGGCGCTCCCTCAGTACTGCCCCTCCGACAGTGCAGCACTCCCTCAGTACTGCCCCTCTGACAGTGCAGAGCTCCCTCAGTACTGACCCTCCGACAGTGCGGCGCTCCCTCAGTACTGCCCCTCCGATAGTGCAGCGCTCCCTCAGTACTGCCCCTCCGACTGTGCGGCCCTCCCTCAGTGTTGCCCCTCCAACAGTGCGGCGCAAACTCAGTACAGCCCCTCCAGCAGTGCAGCGCTCCCTCGGTACTGCCCCTCGGACTGTGCAGCGCTCCCTCAGTACTGCCCCTCCGACAGTGCAGCGCTCCCTCAGTACTGCACCTCGGACTGTGCAGCGCTCCCTCTGTAATGCTCCTCCGACAGTGCATCGCTCCCTCAGTACTGCCCCACCGACAGTGCTGTGCTCCCTCAGTACTGCAACTCCGACAGTGCCGCGCTCCCTCAGTACTGCCACTCCGACAGTGCGGCGCTCCCTCAGTACTGCTCCCTCCTTGCAGTGCAGCACTCCCTCATTACTGCCCCTCCTAGAATGCGGCGTTCCCTCAGTACTGCCCGTCCCACAGTGTGGCGCTCCCTAAGTGCTGCTCATCTGACAGTGCAGCACTCCCTCAGTTCTGCCCCTCTGACAGTGCAGCATTCCCTCAGTACTGCCCTTCCAACAGTGCAGCGCTCCCTCAGTACTGCCCCTCCAACAGTGCAGCGCTCCCTCAGTACTGCCCCTCCGACAGTGCGGCGCTCACTCAGGACAGCCCCTCTGACAGTGTAGCGCTCCCTCAGTACTGCCCCTCCGACAGTGCAGCGCTCCCTCAGTACTGACCCTCCGAGAGTGTGGCACTACCTCAGTACTGCCCCTCCTATAGTGTGGCGCTCCCTCAGTACTGCCCAACCGACAGTGCAGCGCTCCCTCAGTACTGCCCCTCCGACAGTGCAGCGCTCCCACATTACTGCCCCTCCGACAGTGCAGCGCTCCCTCAGTACTGCCCCTCCGACAGTGCAGCGCTCCCTCAGTACTGCACCTCGGACTGTGCAGCGCTCCCTCTGTAATGCTCCTCCGACAGTGCATCGCTCCCTCAGTACTGCCCCTCCGACAGTGCTGCGCTCCCTCAGTACTGCCCTGTGACAGTGCAGGAATCCCTCAGTACTGCCCCTCCGACAGTGCAGCAATCCCTCAGTACTGCCCCTCCGACAGTGCAGCGCTCCCTCATTACTGCCCCTCCTAGAGTGCGGCGTTCCCTCAGTACTGACCCTCCCACAGTGCAGCGCTCCCTCAGTACTGCCCCTCCGACAGTGCAGCGCTCCCTCAGTACTGCCCCTCCGACAGTGCAGCGCTCCCTCAGTACTGCCCCTCCGACAGTGCAGCACTCCCTCAGTACTGCCCCTCCGACAGTGCAGCGCTCCCACATTACTGCCCCTCCGACAGTGCAGCACTCCCTCAGTACTGCCCCTCCGACAGTGCAGCGCTCCCTCATTACTGTTCCTCCGACAGTGCAGCACTCCCTCAGTTCTGCCCCTCTGACAGTGCAGCATTCCCTCAGTACTGCCCTTCCAACAGTGCAGCGCTCCCTCAGTACTGCCCCTCCAACAGTGCAGCGCTCCCTCAGTACTTTCCATCCGATAGTACGGCGCTCCCTTAATACTGACCCTCCGACAATGCAGGGCTCCATCAGTATTGCCCCTCGACAGTGCAGCGCATCCTCATTACTGACACTCCGACAGTGCAGCTCCCTCTGCACTGCCCCATCCGACAGTGCAGCACTCCCTCAGTACTGCCCCTCTGACAGTGCAGCGCTCCCTCATTACTGCCTTTCCTGCATTGTGGTGCTCAATCAGTACTGCCCCTCCGACAGTGTGACGCTCCCTCAGTGCTGCCCGTCTGACAGTGCAGCGCTCCCTCAGTACTTCCCCTCCGACAGTGCAGCGCTCACTCAGTACTGCCGCTCCGACAGCGCACCGCTCCCTCAGTACTTCCACTCCAACAGTGCAGCATTCCTTCTGTACTGACCCTCCAACAGTGCAGCACTCCCTCAGTACTGCCCCTCGGACGTTGCAGCTCTCCCTCAGTACTGCCCCTCCAACAGTGCAGCGCTCCCTCAGTACTGCCCCTCTGACAGTGCAGCACTCCCTCAGTAATGCCCCTCTGACAGTGCAGCACTCCCTCAGTACTGCCCCCTCCGACAGTGCAGCACCCCCTCAGTAATGCCCCTCTCCGACAGTGCAGCACTCCCTCAGTACTGGCCCTCCGACAGTGCAGCACTCCATCAGTACTGCCCGTCTGACAGTGTAGCGCTCCCTCAGTACTGCCCGTCCGACAGTGCAGCGCTACCTCAGTACAGCCCCTTCGACAGTGCAGCGCTTCCTCAGTACTGCCCCTCTGACAGTGCAGCGCTCCCTCAGTACTACCTCTCTGACACTGCAGCACTCCATCAGTACTGCCCCTCCGACAGTGCTGTGCTCCCTCAGTACTGCCCCTCCGAAAGTGCGGCGCTCCCTCAGTACTGCCCCTCCGACAGTGCAGTGCTCCCTCAGTACTGCCCCTCCGACAGGGCAGCGCTCCCTCAGGACTGTCCCTCCGACAGTGCAGCTCTCCCTCACTACTGACCCTCCGACAGTGCAGCGCTCCCTCAGTACTGTACCTCCAACAGTGCCGCGCTCCCTCAGTACTGCCCCTCCGACAGTGCAGCACTCCCTCAGTACTGCCCCTCTGACAGTGCAGCTCTCCGTCAGTACTGACCCTCCAACAGTGCGGCCCTCCCTCAGTACTGACCCTCCGACATTGCAGCGCTCCCTGAGTACTGACCCTCTGACAGTGCAGCTCTCCATCAGTACTTACCCTCTAACAGTGCGTTGCTCGCTCAGTACTGCCCCTCTGACAGTGCAGCGCTCCCTCAGTACAGCCCCTCCGACAGTGCAGCAGTCCCTCAGTACTGCCACTCTGACAGTGCAGCGCTTCCTCAGTACAGCCCCTCCGACAGTGCAGCAGTCCCTCAGTACTGCCCCTCTGACAGTGCAGCAGTCCCTCAGTACTGCCACTCTGACAGTGCAGCGCTTCCTCATTACTGTCCCTCCTACAGTGCGGCGCTCCCTCAGTACTGCCCCTCCGACAGTGTGGCGCTCCCTCAGTACTGCTCCTCCGACAGTGCAGCACTCCCTCAGTACTGCCCCTCCGACAGTGCTGCACTCCCTCAGTACTGCCCCTCCGACAGTGCAGCGCTCCCTCAGTACTGCCACTCCAACAGTGCAGCGCACCCTCAGTACTGACCCTCCAACAGTGCGGCGCTCCCTCAGTACTGCCCCTCCAACAGTGCGGCGCTAAATAAGTACTGCCCCTACCGGCAGTGCAGCGCTCCCCCAGTTATGCCGCTCCAACAGCGCAGCGCTCCCTCAGTACTGCCCCACTGACAGTGCGGCGCTAACTCAGTACTTCCCCTCCGACAGTGCGACGCTCCCTCAGTACTGCCCCAACAACAGTGCGGCGCTCCCTCAGTACTGACCCTCCGACAATGAAGCACTCCGTCAGTACTGCCCCTCCGACAGTGCAGCACTCCGTCAGTACTGCCCCTCCGACAGTGCAGCGCTCCCACAGTACTGCCCCTCCTACAGTGCAGCACTCCCTTAGTACTGCCCCTCCGACACTGCAGCACTCCCTCATTACTGCCCTTCCTACAGGGCGGCGCTCCCTCAGTACTGCCCCCCCGACAGTGTGGCACTCCCTCAGTACTGCCCCTCCAACAGTGCAGCGCTCCATCAGTACAGCACCTCCGACAGTGCAGTGCTCCCTCATTACTGCCCGTCCGATAGTGCAGCGCTCCCTCGGTACTACCGCTCCGACAGTGCAGCGCTCCCTCAGTACAGCCCCTCATACAGTGCGGCGCTCCCTCATACTGGTGCTCCAACAGTGCAGTGCTCCCTCAGTACTGCCCCCTCCGACAGTGCAGCGCTCCATCAGTACTGCCGCTCCGACAGTGCAGCATTCCCTCAGTGCTGTCCCTCCGACAGTGCTGCACTCCCTCAGTACTGCCCCTCCGACAGTGCAGCGCTCCCTCAGTACTGCCACTCCAACAGTGCAGCGCACCCTCAGTACTGACCCTCCAACAGTGCGGCGCTCCCTCAGTACTGCCCCTCCAACAGTGCGGCGCTAAATAAGTACTGCCCCTCCGGCAGTGCAGCGCTCCCCCAGTTATGCCGCTCCAACAGCGCAGCGCTCCCTCAGTACTGCCCCACTGACAGTGCGGCGCTAACTCAGTACTTCCCCTCCGACAGTGCGGCGCTCCCTCAGTACTGCCCCAACAACAGTGCGGCGCTCCCTCAGTACTGACCCTCCGACAATGAAGCACTCCGTCAGTACTGCCCCTCCGACAGTGCAGCACTCCGTCAGTACTGCCCCTCCGACAGTGCAGCGCTCCCACAGTACTGCCGCTCCGACAGTGCAGCATTCCCTCAGTGCTGTCCCTCCGACAGTGCAGCACTCCCTCAGTACTGCCCCTCCGCCAGTGCAGCGCTCCCTCATTACTTCCCCTCCTACAGTGCAGCGCTCCCTCAATTCTGCCCCTCCGACAATGCAGCACTCCCTCGTTACTGCCCCTCCTTCAGTCCGGCAATCCCTCAGTACAGCCCCTCCGACAGTGCAGCGCTCCCTCATTACTGTTCCTCCGACAGTGCAGCACTCCCTCAGTACTGCCCATCGGACTTTGCAGCTCTCCCTCAGTACTGCCCCTCTGACAGTGCAGCACTCCTTCAGTACTGCCCCCTCCGACAGTGCAGCACCCCCTCAGTAATGCCCCTCTCCGACAGTGCAGCACTCCCTCAGTACTGCCCCCTCCGACAGTGCAGCACTCCCTCAGTAATGCTCCTCCGACAGTGCGGCGCTCCCTCAGTACAGCCCGTCCGACAGTTCAGCGCTACCTCAGTACAGCCCCTTCGACAGTGCGGCGCTCCATCAGTACTGCCCCTCTGACAGTGCAGCGCTCCCTCAGTACTGCCTCTCCGACACTGCAGCACTCCATCAGTACTGCCCCTCCGACAGTGCTGCGCTCCCTCAGTACTGCCCCTCCGAAAGTGCGGCGCTCCCTCAGTACTGCCCCTCCGACAGTGCAGTGCTCCCTCAGTACTGCCCCTCCGACAGGGCAGTGCTCCCTCAGTACTGCCCCTCCGACAGTGCAGCGCTCCCTCATTACTGCCCCTCCGACAGTGCAGCGCTCCCTCAGTTCTGCCTCTCCGACACTGCAGCACTCCATCAGTACTGCCCCTCTGACAGTGCAGCACTCCTTCAGTACTGCCCCCTCCGACAGTGCAGCACCCCCTCAGTAATGCCCCTCTCCGACAGTGCAGCACTCCCTCAGTACTGCCCCCTCCGACAGTGCAGCACTCCCTCAGTAATGCTCCTCCGACAGTGCGGCGCTCCCTCAGTACAGCCCGTCCGACAGTTCAGCGCTACCTCAGTACAGCCCCTTCGACAGTGCGGCGCTCCATCAGTACTGCCCCTCTGACAGTGCAGCGCTCCCTCAGTACTGCCTCTCCGACACTGCAGCACTCCATCAGTACTGCCCCTCCGACAGTGCTGCGCTCCCTCAGTACTGCCCCTCCGAAAGTGCGGCGCTCCCTCAGTACTGCCCCTCCGACAGTGCAGTGCTCCCTCAGTACTGCCCCTCCGACAGGGCAGTGCTCCCTCAGTACTGCCCCTCCGACAGTGCAGCGCTCCCTCATTACTGCCCCTCCGACAGTGCAGCGCTCCCTCAGTTCTGCCTCTCCGACACTGCAGCACTCCATCAGTACTGCCCCTCCGACAGTGCTGCGCTCCCTCAGTACTGCCCCTCCGAAAGTGCGGCGCTCCCTCAGTACTGCCCCTCCGACAGTGCAGTGCTCCCTCAGTACTGCCCCTCCGACAGGGCAGTGCTCCCTCAGTACTGCCCCTCCGACAGTGCAGCGCTCCCTCATTACTGCCCCTCCGACAGTGCAGCGCTCCCTCAGTTCTGCCCCTCCGACAGTGCAGCGCTCCCTCAGTACTGCCCCTCCGACAGTGCAGCTCCCTCAGTACTGCCCCTCCGACAGTGCAGCTCCCTCAGTACTGCTCCTCCGAGAGTGCCGCGCTCCCTCATTACTGCCCCTCTGAAAGTCCAGCGCTCACTCAGTACTGCCCCTTCGACAGTGCAGCTCTCCCTCAGTACTGCCCCTCCGACAGTGCGGCAATCCCTCAGTACCGCCCATTTGACGGTGCGGCGCTCCCTCATTCCTGCCCCTCCTTCAGTCCGGCAATCCCTCAGTACAGCCCCTCCGACAGTGCAGCGCTCCCTCAGTACTGCCGCTCCGACAGTGCAGCGCTCCCTCAGTACTGCCGCTCCGACAGCGCAGCGCTCACTCAGTACTTCCACTCCAACAGTGCAGCACTCCCTCTGTACTGCCCCTCGGACTTTGCAGCTCTCCCTCAGTACTGCCCCTCCAACAGTGCAGCGCTCCCTCAGTACTGCCCCCTCCGACAGTGCAGCACCCCCTCAGTAATGCCCCCTCCGACAGTGCAGCACCCCCTCAGTAATGCCCCTCTCCGACAGTGCAGCACTTCCTCAGTACTGCCCCCTCCGACAGTGCAGCACTCCATCAGTATTGCCCCTCCGACAGTGCAGCACTCCCTCAGTACTGCCCCTCCGACAGTGCAGGACTCCCTCATTACTGCCCCTCCGACAGTGCAGCACTCCCTCAGTACTGCCCCTCCGCCAGTGCAGCGCTCCCTCATTACTTCCCCTCCTACAGTGCAGCGCTCCCTCAATTCTGCCCCTCCGACAATGCAGCACTCCCTCGTTACTGCCCCTCCTTCAGTCCGGCAATCCCTCAGTACAGCCCCTCCGACAGTGCAGCGCTCCCTCATTACTGTTCCTCCGACAGTGCAGCGCTCCATCAGTACTGCCCCTCCAACCGTGCAGCGCTCCCTCAGTACTGCCCTCCGACAGTGCAGCGCTACCTCAGTACAGCCGCTCCAACAGTGCAGCTCCCTCTGCACTGCCCCATCCGACAGTGCAGCGCTCCCTCATTACTGCCTTTCCTGCATTGCGGCGCTCAATCAGTACTGCCCCTCCGACAGTGTGACGCTCCCTCAGTGCTGCCCGTCTGACAGTGCAGCGCTCCCTCATTACTGCTCCTCCGACAGTGCAGCGCTCACTCAGTACTGCCCTTCCGACAGTGCAGCACTCCCTCAGTACTGACCCTCCAACAGTTCAGCACTCCCTCAGTACTGCCTCTCCGACAGTGCAGCATTCCCTCAGTACTGCCCCTCTGACTGTGCAGCGCTCCCTCAGTACTTCCCCTCCGACAGTGCAGCGCTCCCTCAGTACTGCCCCCTCTGACAGTGCAGCACTCCCTCAGTAATGCCCCTCTCCGACAGTGCAGCACTCCCTCATGACTGCCCCCTGCGACAGTGCAGCACTCCCTCAGTAATGCTCCTCCGACAGTGCAGCGCCTCCTCAGTACTGCAGGTCTGACACTGCAGCTCCCTCAGTACTGCCACTCTGACAGTGCAGCGCTCCCTCATTACTGCCCCTCCGACAGTGCAGCTCTCCCTCAGTAATCTCCTCCTACAGTGCGGCAATCCCTCAGTACTGCCCCTCCGACAGTGCAACGCTCCCTCAGTACAGCCGCTCACTCACAGATGGACAGGGAACAGACTCACTCACAGATGGACAGGGAACAGACTCACTCACAGATGGACAGGGAACAGACTCACTCACAGAGGACAGGGAACAGACTCACTCACAGATGGACAGGGAACAGACTCACTCACAGATGGACAGGGAACAGACTCACTCACAGATGGACAGGGAACAGACTCACTCACAGATGGACAGGGAACAGACTCACTCACAGATGGACAGGGAACAGACTCACTCACAGATGGACAGGGAACAGACTCACTCACAGATGGACAGGGAACAGACTCACTCACAGATGGACAGGGAACAGACTCACTCACAGATGGACAGGGAACAGACTCACTCACAGATGGACAGGGAACAGACTCACTCACAGATGGACAGGGAACAGACTCACTCACAGATGGACAGGGAACAGACTCACTCACAGATGGACAGGGAACAGACTCACTCACAGATGGACAGGGAACAGACTCACTCACAGATGGACAGGGAACAGACTCACTCACAGATGGACAGGGAACAGACTCACTCTCAGATGGACAGGGAACAGACTCACTCACAGATGGACAGGGAACAGACTCACTCACAGATGGACAGGGAACAGACTCACTCACAGATGGACAGGGAACAGACTCACTCACAGATGGACAGGGAACAGACTCACTCACAGATGGACAGGGAACAGACTCACTCACAGATGGACAGGAACAGACTCACTCACAGATGGACAGGGAACAGACTCACTCACAGATGGACAGGAACAGACTCACTCACAGATGGACAGGGAACAGACTCACTCACAGATGGACAGGAACAGACTCACTCACAGATGGACAGGGAACAGACTCACTCACAGATGGACAGGAACAGACTCACTCACAGATGGACAGGAACAGACTCACTCACAGATGGACAGGGAACAGACTCACTCACAGATGGACAGGGAACAGACTCACTCACAGATGGACAGGGAACAGACTCACTCACAGATGGACAGGGAACAGACTCACTCACAGATGGACAGGGAACAGACTCACTCACAGATGGACAGGGAACAGACTCACTCACAGATGGACAGGGAACAGACTCACTCACAGATGGACAGGGAACAGACTCACTCACAGATGGACAGGGAACAGACTCACTCACAGATGGACAGGGAACAGACTCACTCACAGATGGACAGGGAACAGACTCACTCACAGATGGACAGGGAACAGACTCACTCACAGATGGACAGGGAACAGACTCGCTCTCAGATGGACAGGGAACAGACTCGCTCACAGATGGACAGGGAACAGACTCACTCACAGATGGACAGGGAACAGACTCACTCACAGATGGACAGGGAACAGACTCACTCACAGATGGACAGGGAACAGACTCACTTACAGATGGACAGGGAACAGACTCACTTACAGATGGACAGGGAACAGACTCACTCACAGATGGACAGGGAACAGACTCACTCACAGATGGACAGGGAACAGACTCACTCACAGATGGACAGGGAACAGACTCACTCACAGATGGACAGAGAACAGACTCACTCACAGCTGGACAGGTAATATTCTCACTCACAGATGGACAGGGAACAGACTCACTCACAGATGAACAGGGAACAGAATCACTCACAGATGGAGAGGGAACAGAATCACTCACAGATGGACAGGTAACAGAATCACTCACAGATGGACAGGGAACAGACTCACTCACAGATGGACAGGGAACAGACTCACTCACAGATGGACAGGGAACAGACTCACTCACAGCTGGACAGGGAACAGACTCACTCACAGATGGACAGGGAACAGACTCACTCACAGATGGACAGGGAACAGACTCACTCACAGATGGACAGGAACAGATCCTCACGATGACAGGGAACAGACTCACTCACAGATGGACAGGGAACAGACTCACTCACAGATGGACAGGGAACAGACTCACTCACAGATGGACAGGGAACAGACTCACTCACAGATGGACAGGGAACAGACTCACTCACAGATGGACAGGGAACAGACTCACTCACAGATGGACAGGGAACAGACTCACTCACAGATGGACAGGGAACAGACTCACTCACAGATGGACAGGGAACAGACTCACTCACAGATGGACAGGGAACAGACTCACTCACAGATGGACAGGGAACAGACTCACTCACAGATGGACAGGGAACAGACTCACTCACAGATGGACAGGGAACAGACTCACTCACAGATGGACAGGGAACAGACTCACTCACAGATGGACAGGGAACAGACTCACTCACAGATGGACAGGGAACAGACTCACTCACAGATGGACAGGGAACAGACTCACTCACAGATGGACAGGGAACAGACTCACTCACAGATGGACAGGGAACAGACTCACTCACAGATGGACAGGGAACAGACTCACTCACAGATGGACAGGGAACAGACTCACTCACAGATGGACAGGGAACAGACTCACTCACAGATGAACAGGGAACAGACTCACTCACAGATGGACAGGGAACAGACTCACTCACAGATGGACAGGGAACAGACTCACTCACAGCTGGACAGGGAACAGACTCACTCACAGATGGACAGGGAACAGACTCACTCACAGATGGACAGGGAACAGACTCACTCACAGATGGACAGGAACAGACTCACTCACAGATGGACAGGGAACAGACTCACTCACAGATGGACAGGAACAGACTCACTCACAGATGGACAGGGAACAGACTCACTCACAGATGGACAGGGAACAGACTCACTCACAGATGGACAGGGAACAGACTCACTCACAGATGGACAGGAACAGACTCACTCACAGATGGACAGGGAACAGACTCACTCACAGATGGACAGGGAACAGACTCACTCACAGATGGACAGGGAACAGACTCACTCACAGATGGACAGGGAACAGACTCACTCACAGATGGACAGGGAACAGACTCACTCACAGATGGACAGGGAACAGACTCACTCAGATGGACAGGGAACAGACTCACTCACAGATGGACAGGGAACAGACTCACTCACAGATGGACAGGGAACAGACTCACTCACAGATGGACAGGGAACAGACTCACTCACAGATGGACAGGGAACAGACTCACTCACAGATGGACAGGGAACAGACTCACTCACAGATGGACAGGGAACAGACTCACTCACAGATGGACAGGGAACAGACTCACTCACAGATGGACAGGGAACAGACTCACTCACAGATGGACAGGGAACAGACTCACTCACAGATGGACAGGGAACAGACTCACTCACAGATGGACAGGGAACAGACTCACTCACAGATGGACAGGGAACAGACTCACTCACAGATGGACAGGGAACAGACTCACTCACAGATGGACAGGGAACAGACTCACTCACAGATGGACAGGGAACAGACTCACTCACAGATGGACAGGGAACAGACTCACTCACAGATGGACAGGGAACAGACTCACTCACAGATGGACAGGGAACAGACTCACTCACAGATGGACAGGGAACAGACTCACTCTCAGATGGACAGGGAACAGACTCACTCACAGATGGACAGGGAACAGACTCACTCACAGATGGACAGGAACAGACTCACTCACTAGATGGACAGGAACAGACTCACTCACAGATGGACAGGGAACAGACTCACTCTCAGATGGACAGGGAACAGACTCACTCACAGATGGACAGGGAACAGACTCACTCACAGATGGACAGGAACAGACTCACTCACAGATGGACAGGGAACAGACTCACTCACAGATGGACAGGGAACAGACTCACTCACAGATGGACAGGGAACAGACTCACTCACAGATGGACAGGAAACAGACTCACTCACAGATGGACAGGAACAGACTCACTCACAGATGGACAGGGAACAGACTCACTCACAGATGGACAGGGCAACAGACTCACTCAAGATGGACAGGGAACAGACTCACTCACAGATGGACAGGAACAGACTCACTCTCAGATGGACAGGAACAGACTCACTCACAGATGGACAGGGAACAGACTCACTCACAGCTGGACAGGGAACAGACTACTCTCAGATGGACAGGAACAGACTCACTCACAGATGGACAGGGAACAGACTCACTCACAGATGGACAGGGAACAGACTCACTCACAGATGGACAGGGAACAACTCACTCACAGATGGACAGGGAACAGACTCACTCACAGATGGACAGGGAACAGACGTCACTCACAGATGGACAGGGAACAGACTCACTCACAGATGGACAGGGAACAGACTCACTCACATGAAGGGAACAGACTCACTCAGATGGACAGGGAACAGACTCACTCACAGATGGACAGGGAACAGACTCACTCACAGATGGACAGGGAACAGACTCACTCACAGATGGACAGGGAACAGACTCACTCACAGATGGACAGGGAACAGACTCACTCACAGATGGACAGGGAACAGACTCACTCACAGATGGACAGGGAACAGACTCACTCACAGATGGACAGGGAACAGACTCACTCACAGATGGACAGGGAACAGACTCACTCACAGATGGACAGGGAACAGACTCACTCTCAGATGGACAGGGAACAGACTCACTCACAGATGGACAGGGAACAGACTCACTCACAGATGGACAGGGAACAGACTCACTCACAGATGGACAGGGAACAGACTCACTCTCAGATGGACAGGGAACAGACTCACTCACAGATGGACAGGGAACAGACTCACTCACAGATGGACAGGGAACAGACTCACTCACAGATGGACAGGGAACAGACTCACTCACAGATGGACAGGGAACTAGACTCACTCTCAGATGGACAGGGAACAGACTCACTCTCAGATGGACAGGAACAGACTCACTCTCAGATGGACAGGGAACAGACTCACTCTCAGATGGACAGGGAACAGACTCACTCACAGATGACAGGGAAACAGACCACCTCACAGTGGACAGGGAACAGACTCACTCACAGATGGACAGGGAACAGACTCACTCACAGATGGACAGGAACAGACTCACTCACAGCTGGACAAGGGAACAGACTCACTCTCAGCTGCAGGGAACAGACTCACTCTCAGATGGACAGGGAACAGACTCACTCACAGATGGACAGGGAACAGACTCACTCACAATGGACTAGGGGAACAGACTCACTCTCAGATGGACAGGGAACAGACTCACTCACAGAGGACAGGAACAGACTCACTCATCAGCTGGACAGGGAACAGACTCACTCACAGATGGACAGGGAACAGACTCACTCACAGATGGGACAGGGAACAGACTCACTCACAGATGGACAGGGAACAGAGACTCACTCACAGATGGACAGGGAACAGACTCACTCACAGATGGACAGGGAACAGCTCACTCACCAGCTGGACAGGGAACAGACTCACTCCAGATGGACAGGGAACAGACTCACTCACAGATGGACAGGGAACAGACTCACTCACAGATGGACAGGGAACAGACTCACTCTCAGATGGACAGGGAACAGACTCACTCACAGATGGACAGGGAACAGACTCACTCACAGATGGACAGGGAACAGACTCACTCACAGATGGACAGGGAACAGACTCACTCACAGATGGACAGGGAACAGACTCACTCACAGATGGACAGGGAACAGACTCACTCACAGATGGACAGGGAACAGACTCACTCACAGATGGACAGGGAACAGACTCACTCACAGATGGACAGGGAACAGACTCACTCACAGATGGACAGGGAACAGACTCACTCACAGATGGACAGGGAACAGACTCACTCACAGATGGACAGGGAACAGACTCACTCACAGATGGACAGGGAACAGACTCACTCACAGATGGACAGGGAACAGACTCACTCACAGATGGACAGGGAACAGACTCACTCACAGATGGACAGGGAACAGACTCACTCACAGATGGACAGGGAACAGACTCACTCACAGATGGACAGGGAACAGACTCACTCACAGATGGACAGGGAACAGACTCACTCACAGATGGACAGGGAACAGACTCACTCACAGATGGACAGGGAACAGACTCACTCACAGATGGACAGGAACAGACTCACTCACAGATGGACAGGGAACAGACTCACTCACAGATGGACAGGGAACAGACTCACTCACAGATGGACAGGGAACAGACTCACTCACAGATGGACAGGGAACAGACTCACTCACAGATGGACAGGGAACAGACTCACTCACAGATGGACAGGGAACAGACTCACTCACAGATGGACAGGGAACAGACTCACTCACAGATGGACAGGGAACAGACTCACTCACAGATGGACAGGGAACAGACTCACTCACAGATGGACAGGGAACAGACTCACTCACAGCTGGACAGGGAACAGACTCACTCACAGATGGACAGGGAACAGACTCACTCACAGATGGACAGGGAACAGACTCACTCTCAGATGGACAGGGAACAGACTCACTCACAGATGGACAGGGAACAGACTCACTCACAGATGGACAGGAACAGACTCACTCACAGATGGACAGGGAACAGACTCACTCACAGATGGACAGGGAACAGACTCACTCACAGATGGACAGGGAACAGACTCACTCTCAGATGGACAGGGAACAGACTCACTCACAGATGGACAGGGAACAGACTCACTCACAGATGGACAGGGAACAGACTCACTCTCAGATGGACAGGGAACAGACTCACTCACAGATGGACAGGGAACAGACTCACTCACAGATGGACAGGGAACAGACTCACTCACAGATGGACAGGGAACAGACTCACTCACAGATGGACAGGGAACAGACTCACTCACAGATGGACAGGGAACAGACTCACTCACAGATGGACAGGGAACAGACTCACTCACAGATGGACAGGGAACAGACTCACTCACAGATGGACAGGGAACAGACTCACTCACAGATGGACAGGGAACAGACTCACTCACAGATGGACAGGGAACAGACTCACTCACAGATGGACAGGGAACAGACTCACTCACAGATGGACAGGGAACAGACTCACTCACAGATGGACAGGGAACAGACTCACTCACAGATGGACAGGGAACAGACTCACTCACAGATGGACAGGGAACAGACTCACTCACAGATGGACAGGGAACAGACTCACTCACAGATGGACAGGGAACAGACTCACTCACAGATGGACAGGGAACAGACTCACTCACAGATGGACAGGGAACAGACTCACTCACAGATGGACAGGGAACAGACTCACTCACAGATGGACAGGGAACAGACTCACTCACAGATGGACAGGGAACAGACTCACTCACAGATGGACAGGGAACAGACTCACTCACAGATGGACAGGAACAGACTCACTCTCAGATGGACAGGGAACAGACTCACTCTCAGATGGACAGGGAACAGACTCACTCACAGCTGGACAGGGAACAGACTCACTCACAGATGGACAGGGAACAGACTCACTCACAGATGGACAGGGAACAGACTCACTCACAGATGGACAGGAACAGACTCAATCTCAGATGGACAGGGGAACAGACTCACTCTCAGATGGACAGGGAACAGACTCACTCACAGATGGACAGGGAACAGACTCACTCACAGATGGACAGGGAATAGACTCACTCACAGATGGACAGGGAACAGACTCACTCACAGATGGACAGGGAACAGACTCACTCACAGATGGACAGGGAACAGACTCACTCACAGATGGACAGGGAACAGACCTCACTCACAGATGGACAGGGAACAGACTCACTCACAGATGGACAGGGAACAGACTCACTCACAGATGGACAGGGAACAGACTCACTCTCAGATGGACAGGAACAGACTCACTCACAGATGGACAGGGAACAGACTCACTCTCAGATGGACAGGAACAGACTCACTCACAGATGGACAGGGAACAGACTCACTCACAGATGACAGGAACAGACTCACTCTCAGATGGACAGGGAACAGACTCACTCACAGATGGACAGGGAACAGACTCACTCACAGATGGACAGGGAACAGACTCACTCACAGATGGACAGGGAACAGACTCACTCACAGATGGACAGGGAACAGACTCACTCACAGATGGACAGGGAACAGACTCACTCACAGATGGACAGGGAACAGACTCACTCACAGATGGACAGGGAACAGACTCACTCTCAGATGGACAGGGAACAGACTCACTCACAGATGACAGGAACAGACTCACTCACAGATGGACAGGGAACAGACTCACTCACAGATGGACAGGGAACAGACTCACTCACAGATGGACAGGGAACAGACTCACTCACAGATGGACAGGGAACAGACTCACTCACAGATGGACAGGGAACAGACTCACTCACAGATGGACAGGGAACAGACTCACTCACAGATGGACAGGGAACAGACTCACTCACAGATGGACAGGGAACAGACTCACTCACAGATGGACAGGGAACAGACTCACTCACAGATGGACAGGGAACAGACTCACTCACAGATGGACAGGGAACAGACTCACTCACAGATGGACAGGGAACAGACTCACTCACAGCTGGACAGGGAACAGACTCACTCACAGATGGACAGGGAACAGACTCACTCACAGATGGACAGGGAACAGACTCACTCACAGATGGACAGGAACAGACTCACTCACAGATGGACAGGGAACAGACTCACTCTCAGATGGACAGGGAACAGACTCACTCACAGATGGACAGGGACAGACTCACAGATGGACATGGAACAGACTCACTCACAGATGGACAGGGAACAGACTCACTCACAGATGGACAGGAACAGACTCACTCACAGATGGACAGGGAACAGACTCACTCACAGATGGACAGGGAACAGACTCACTCACAGATGGACAGGGAACAGACTCACTCACAGATGGACAGGGAACAGACTCACTCACAGATGGACAGGGAACAGACTCACTCACAGATGGACAGGAACAGACTCACTCACAGATGGACAGGGAACAGACTCACTCACAGATGGACAGGGAACAGACTCACTCACAGATGGACAGGGAACAGACTCACTCACAGATGGACAGGGAACAGACTCACTCACAGATGGACAGGGAACAGACTCACTCACAGATGGACAGGGAACAGACTCACTCACAGATGGACAGGGAACAGACTCACTCACAGATGGACAGGGAACAGACTCACTCACAGATGGACAGGGAACAGACTCACTCACAGATGGACAGGAACAGACTCACTCACAGATGGACAGGGAACAGACTCACTCACAGATGGACAGGGAACAGACTCACTCACAGATGGACAGGGAACAGACTCACTCACAGATGGACAGGGAACAGACTCACTCACAGATGGACAGGGAACAGACTCACTCACAGATGGACAGGGAACAGACTCACTCACAGATGGACAGGGAACAGACTCACTCACAGCTGGACAGGGAACAGACTCACTCACAGATGGACAGGGAACAGACTCACTCACAGATGGACAGGGAACAGACTCACTCACAGATGGACAGGGAACAGACTCACTCACAGATGGACAGGGAACAGACTCACTCACAGATGGACAGGGAACAGACTCACTCACAGATGGACAGGGAACAGACTCACTCACAGATGGACAGGGAACAGACTCACTCACAGATGGACAGGGAACAGACTCACTCACAGATGGACAGGGAACAGACTCACTCACAGATGGACAGGGAACAGACTCACTCCTGATGGGAAAGACTCACAGATGGACAGGGAACAGACTCACTCACAGATGGACAGGAACAGACTCACTCACAGATGGACAGGGAACAGACTCACTCACAGATGGACAGGGAACAGACTCACTCACAGATGGACAGGGAACAGACTCACTCACAGATGGACAGGGAACAGACTCACTCACAGATGGACAGGGAACAGACTCACTCACAGATGGACAGGGAACAGACTCACTCACAGATGGACAGGGAACAGACTCACTCACAGATGGACAGGGAACAGACTCACTCACAGATGGACAGGGAACAGACTCACTCACAGATGGACAGGGAACAGACTCACTCACAGATGGACAGGGAACAGACTCACTCTCAGATGGACAGGGAACAGACTCACTCACAGATGGACAGGGAACAGACTCACTCTCAGATGGACAGGGAACAGACTCACTCACAGATGGACAGGGAACAGACTCACTCACAGATGGACAGGGAACAGACTCACTCACAGATGGACAGGGAACAGACTCACTCACAGATGGACAGGGAACAGACTCACTCTCAGATGGACAGGGAACAGACTCACTCTCAGATGGACAGGGAACAGACTCACTCACAGATGGACAGGGAACAGACTCACTCACAGATGGACAGGGAACAGACTCACTCACAGATGGACAGGGAACAGACTCACTCACAGATGGACAGGGAACAGACTCACTCACAGATGGACAGGGAACAGACTCACTCACAGATGGACAGGGAACAGACTCACTCACAGATGGACAGGAACAGACTCACTCACAGATGGACAGGGAACAGACTCACTCACAGATGGACAGGGAACAGACTCACTCACAGATGGACAGGGAACAGACTCACTCACAGATGGACAGGGAACAGACTCACTCACAGATGGACAGGGAACAGACTCACTCACAGATGGACAGGGAACAGACTCACTCACAGATGGACAGGGAACAGACTCACTCTCAGATGGACAGGGAACAGACTCACTCACAGATGGACAGGGAACAGACTCACTCACAGATGGACAGGGAACAGACTCACTCACAGATGGACAGGGAACAGACTCACTCACAGATGGACAGGGAACAGACTCACTCACAGATGGACAGGGAACAGACTCACTCTCAGATGGACAGGGAACAGACTCACTCACAGATGGACAGGGAACAGACTCACTCTCAGATGGACAGGGAACAGACTCACTCACAGATGGACAGGGAACAGACTCACTCTCAGATGGACAGGGAACAGACTCACTCTCAGATGGACAGGGAACAGACTCACTCACAGATGGACAGGGAACAGACTCACTCACAGATGGACAGGGAACAGACTCACTCACAGATGGACAGGGAACAGACTCACTCACAGATGGACAGGGAACAGACTCACTCACAGTGGACAGGGAACAGACTCACTCACAGATGGACAGGGAACAGACTCACTCACAGATGGACAGGGAACAGACTCACTCACAGATGGACAGGGAACAGACTCACTCACAGATGGACAGGGAACAGACTCACTCACAGATGGACAGGGAACAGACTCACTCACAGATGGACAGGGAACAGACTCACTCACAGATGGACAGGGAACAGACTCACTCACAGATGGACAGGGAACAGACTCACTCACAGATGGACAGGGAACAGACTCACTCACAGATGGACAGGGAACAGACTCACTCACAGATGGACAGGGAACAGACTCACTCACAGATGGACAGGGAACAGACTCACTCACAGATGGACAGGGAACAGACTCACTCACAGATGGACAGGGAACAGACTCACTCACAGATGGACAGGGAACAGACTCACTCACAGATGGACAGGGAACAGACTCACTCACAGATGGACAGGGAACAGACTCACTCACAGATGGACAGGGAACAGACTCACTCACAGATGGACAGGGAACAGACTCACTCACAGATGGACAGGGAACAGACTCACTCTCAGATGGACAGGGAACAGACTCACTCACAGATGGACAGGGAACAGACTCACTCACAGATGGACAGGGAACAGACTCACTCACAGATGGACAGGGAACAGACTCACTCACAGATGGACAGGGAACAGACTCACTCACAGATGGACAGGGAACAGACTCACTCACAGATGGACAGGGAACAGACTCACTCACAGATGGACAGGGAACAGACTCACTCACAGATGGACAGGGAACAGACTCACTCACAGATGGACAGGGAACAGACTCACTCACAGATGGACAGGGAACAGACTCACTCTCGATGGACAGGGAACAGACTCACTCACAGATGGACAGGGAACAGACTCACTCACAGCTGGACAGGGAACAGACTCACTCTCAGATGGACAGGGAACAGACTCACTCACAGATGGACAGGGAACAGACTCACTCACAGATGGACAGGGAACAGACTCACTCACAGATGGACAGGGAACAGACTCACTCACAGATGGACAGGGAACAGACTCACTCACAGATGGACAGGGAACAGACTCACTCACAGATGGACAGGGAACAGACTCACTCACAGATGGACAGGGAACAGACTCACTCACAGATGGACAGGGAACAGACTCACTCTCATTGGACAGGAACAGACTCACTCACAGATGGACAGGGAACAGACTCACTCCAGATGGACAGGGAACAGACTCACTCACAGATGGACAGGGAACAGACTCACTCACAGATGGACAGGGAACAGACTCACTCACAGATGGACAGGGAACAGACTCACTCACAGATGGACAGGAACAGACTCACTCACAGATGGACAGGGAACAGACTCACTCACAGATGGACAGGGAACAGACTCACTCACAGATGGACAGGGAACAGACTCACTCACAGATGGACAGGGAACAGACTCACTCACAGATGGACAGGGAACAGACTCACTCACAGATGGACAGGGAACAGACTCACTCACAGATGGACAGGGAACAGACTCACTCACAGATGGACAGGGAACAGACTCACTCACAGATGGACAGGGAACAGACTCACTCACAGATGGACAGGGAACAGACTCACTCACAGATGGACAGGGAACAGACTCACTCACAGATGGACAGGGAACAGACTCACTCTCAGATGGACAGGGAACAGACTCACTCACAGATGGACAGGGAACAGACTCACTCACAGATGGACAGGGAACAGACTCACTCACAGATGGACAGGGAACAGACTCACTCACAGATGGACAGGGAACAGACTCACTCACAGATGGACAGGGAACAGACTCACTCTCAGATGGACAGGGAACAGACTCACTCACAGATGGACAGGGAACAGACTCACTCACAGATGGACAGGAACAGACTCACTCACAGATGGACAGGGAACAGACTCACTCACAGATGGACAGGAACAGACTCACTCACAGATGGACAGGGAACAGACTCACTCACAGATGGACAGGGAACAGACTCACTCACAGATGGACAGGGAACAGACTCACTCACAGATGGACAGGGAACAGACTCACTCACAGATGGACAGGGAACAGACTCACTCACAGATGGACAGGGAACAGACTCACTCACAGATGGACAGGGAACAGACTCACTCTCAGATGGACAGGGAACAGACTCACTCACAGATGGACAGGAACAGACTCACTCACAGATGGACAGGGAACAGACTCACTCACAGATGGACAGGGAACAGACTCACTCTCAGATGGACAGGGAACAGACTCACTCACAGATGGACAGGGAACAGACTCACTCTCAGATGGACAGGGAACAGACTCACTCACAGATGGACAGGGAACAGACTCACTCACAGATGGACAGGGAACAGACTCACTCACAGATGGACAGGGAACAGACTCACTCACAGATGGACAGGGAACAGACTCACTCACAGATGGACAGGGAACAGACTCACTCACAGATGGACAGGGAACAGACTCACTCACAGATGGACAGGGAACAGACTCACTCACAGATGGACAGGGAACAGACTCACTCACAGATGGACAGGGAACAGACTCACTCACAGATGGACAGGGAACAGACTCACTCACAGATGGACAGGGAACAGACTCACTCACAGATGGACAGGGAACAGACTCACTCTCAGATGGACAGGGAACAGACTCACTCACAGATGGACAGGGAACAGACTCACTCACAGATGGACAGGGAACAGACTCACTCACAGATGGACAGGGAACAGACTCACTCACAGATGGACAGGGAACAGACTCACTCACAGATGGACAGGAACAGACTCACTCACAGATGGACAGGGAACAGACTCACTCACAGATGGACAGGGAACAGACTCACTCACAGATGGACAGGGAACAGACTCACTCACAGATGGACAGGGAACAGACTCACTCACAGATGGACAGGGAACAGACTCACTCACAGATGGACAGGGAACAGACTCACTCACAGATGGACAGGGAACAGACTCACTCACAGATGGACAGGGAACAGACTCACTCACAGATGGACAGGGAACAGACTCACTCACAGATGGACAGGGAACAGACTCACTCACAGATGGACAGGGAACAGACTCACTCACAGATGGACAGGGAACAGACTCACTCACAGATGGACAGGGAACAGACTCACTCACAGATGGACAGGGAACAGACTCACTCACAGATGGACAGGGAACAGACTCACTCACAGATGGACAGGGAACAGACTCACTCACAGATGGACAGGGAACAGACTCACTCACAGATGGACAGGGAACAGACTCACTCACAGATGGACAGGGAACAGACTCACTCACAGATGGACAGGGAACAGACTCACTCACAGATGGACAGGGAACAGACTCACTCACAGATGGACAGGGAACAGACTCACTCACAGATGGACAGGGAACAGACTCACTCTCAGATGGACAGGGAACAGACTCACTCACAGATGGACAGGGAACAGACTCACTCACAGATGGACAGGGAACAGACTCACTCTCAGATGGACAGGGAACAGACTCACTCACAGATGGACAGGGAACAGACTCACTCACAGATGGACAGGGAACAGACTCACTCACAGATGGACAGGGAACAGACTCACTCACAGATGGACAGGGAACAGACTCACTCACAGATGGACAGGGAACAGACTCACTCACAGATGGACAGGGAACAGACTCACTCACAGATGGACAGGGAACAGACTCACTCACAGATGGACAGGGAACAGACTCACTCACAGATGGACAGGGAACAGACTCACTCACAGATGGACAGGGAACAGACTCACTCACAGATGGACAGGGAACAGACTCACTCTCAGATGGACAGGGAACAGACTCACTCACAGATGGACAGGGAACAGACTCACTCACAGATGGACAGGGAACAGACTCACTCACAGATGGACAGGGAACAGACTCACTCTCAGATGGACAGGGAACAGACTCACTCACAGATGGACAGGGAACAGACTCACTCTCAGATGGACAGGGAACAGACTCACTCACAGATGGACAGGGAACAGACTCACTCACAGATGGACAGGGAACAGACTCACTCACAGATGGACAGGGAACAGACTCACTCACAGATGGACAGGGAACAGACTCACTCACAGATGGACAGGGAACAGACTCACTCACAGATGGACAGGGAACAGACTCACTCACAGATGGACAGGAACAGACTCACTCACAGATGGACAGGGAACAGACTCACTCACAGATGGACAGGGAACAGACTCACTCACAGATGGACAGGGAACAGACTCACTCACAGATGGACAGGGAACAGACTCACTCACAGATGGACAGGGAACAGACTCACTCACAGATGGACAGGGAACAGACTCACTCACAGATGGACAGGGAACAGACTCACTCACAGATGGACAGGAACAGACTCACTCACAGATGGACAGGGAACAGACTCACTCACAGATGGACAGGGAACAGACTCACTCACAGATGGACAGGGAACAGACTCACTCACAGATGGACAGGGAACAGACTCACTCACAGATGGACAGGGAACAGACTCACTCACAGATGGACAGGGAACAGACTCACTCACAGATGGACAGGGAACAGACTCACTCACAGATGGACAGGGAACAGACTCACTCACAGATGGACAGGGAACAGACTCACTCACAGATGGACAGGGAACAGACTCACTCACAGATGGACAGGGAACAGACTCACTCACAGATGGACAGGGAACAGACTCACTCACAGATGGACAGGGAACAGACTCACTCACAGATGGACAGGGAACAGACTCACTCACAGATGGACAGGGAACAGACTCACTCACAGATGGACAGGGAACAGACTCACTCACAGATGGACAGGGAACAGACTCACTCTCAGATGGACAGGGAACAGACTCACTCACAGATGGACAGGGAACAGACTCACTCACAGATGGACAGGAACAGACTCACTCACAGATGGACAGGGAACAGACTCACTCTCAGATGGACAGGAACAGACTCACTCACAGATGGACAGGGAACAGACTCACTCACAGATGGACAGGGAACAGACTCACTCTCAGATGGACAGGGAACAGACTCACTCACAGATGGACAGGGAACAGACTCACTCACAGATGGACAGGGAACAGACTCACTCACAGATGGACAGGGAACAGACTCACTCACAGATGGACAGGGAACAGACTCACTCTCAGATGGACAGGGAACAGACTCTCTCACAGATGGACAGGGAACAGACTCTCACATCGGGACAGGAACAGATCAGATGGACAGGGAACAGACTCACTCACAGATGGACAGGGAACAGACTCACTCACAGATGGACAGGGAACAGACTCACTCACAGATGGACAGGGAACAGACTCACTCTCAGATGGACAGGGAACAGACTCACTCTCAGATGGACAGGGAACAGACTCACTCACAGATGGACAGGGAACAGACTCACTCACAGATGGACAGGGAACAGACTCACTCTCAGATGGACAGGGAACAGACTCACTCACAGATGGACAGGGAACAGACTCACTCACAGATGGACAGGGAACAGACTCACTCACAGATGGACAGGGAACAGACTCACTCACAGATGGACAGGGAACAGACTCACTCACAGATGGACAGGGAACAGACTCACTCACAGATGGACAGGGAACAGACTCACTCACAGATGGACAGGGAACAGACTCACTCACAGATGGACAGGGAACAGACTCACTCACAGATGGACAGGGAACAGACTCACTCACAGATGGACAGGGAACAGACTCACTCACAGATGGACAGGGAACAGACTCACTCACAGATGGACAGGGAACAGACTCACTCACAGATGGACAGGGAACAGACTCACTCACAGATGGACAGGAACAGACTCACTCACAGATGGACAGGGAACAGACTCACTCACAGATGGACAGGGAACAGACTCACTCACAGATGGACAGGGAACAGACTCACTCACAGATGGACAGGGAACAGACTCACTCACAGATGGACAGGGAACAGACTCACTCACAGATGGACAGGGAACAGACTCACTCACAGATGGACAGGGAACAGACTCACTCACAGATGGACAGGGAACAGACTCACTCACAGATGGAGGACAGACTCACTCACAGATGGACAGGGAACAGACTCACTCACAGATGGACAGGGAACAGACTCACTCACAGATGGACAGGGAACAGACTCACTCACAGATGGACAGGGAACAGACTCACTCACAGATGGACAGGGAACAGATCACTCACAGATGGACAGGGAACAGACTCACTCACAGATGGACAGGGAACAGACTCACTCACAGATGGACAGGGAACAGACTCACTCACAGATGGACAGGAACAGACTCACTCACAGATGGACAGGGAACAGACTCACTCACAGATGGACAGGGAACAGACTCACTCACAGATGGACAGGGAACAGACTCACTCACAGATGGACAGGGAACAGACTCACTCACAGATGGACAGGGAACAGACTCACTCTCAGATGGACAGGGAACAGACTCACTCACAGATGGACAGGGAACAGACTCACTCACAGATGGACAGGGAACAGACTCACTCACAGATGGACAGGGAACAGACTCACTCACAGATGGACAGGGAACAGACTCACTCACAGATGGACAGGGAACAGACTCACTCACAGATGGACCGGGAACAGACTCACTCTCAGATGGACAGGGAACAGACTCACTCACAGATGAGACAGGAACAGACTCACTCACAGATGGACAGGGAACAGACTCACTCACAGATGGACAGGGAACAGACTCACTCTCAGATGGACAGGGAACAGACTCACTCACAGATGGACAGGGAACAGACTCACTCACAGATGGACAGGGAACAGACTCACTCACAGATGGACAGGGAACAGACTCACTCACAGATGGACAGGGAACAGACTCACTCACAGATGGACAGGGAACAGACTCACTCACAGATGGACAGGGAACAGATCACTCACAGATTGACAGGGAACAGACTCACTCACAGATGGACAGGGAACAGACTCACTCACAGATGGACAGGGAACAGACTCACTCACAGATGGACAGGGAACAGACTCACTCACAGATGGACAGGGAACAGACTCACTCACAGATGGACAGGGAACAGACTCACTCACAGATGGACAGGGAACAGACTCACTCACAGATGGACAGGGAACAGACTCACTCACAGATGGACAGGGAACAGACTCACTCACAGATGGACAGGGAACAGACTCACTCACAGATGGACAGGGAACAGACTCACTCACAGATGGACAGGGAACAGACTCACTCACAGATGGACAGGGAACAGACTCACTCACAGATGGACAGGGAACAGACTCACTCACAGATGGACAGGGAACAGACTCACTCACAGATGGACAGGGAACAGACTCACTCACAGATGGACAGGGAACAGACTCACTCACAGATGGACAGGGAACAGACTCACTCACAGATGGACAGGGAACAGACTCACTCACAGATGGACAGGGAACAGACTCACTCTCAGATGGACAGGGAACAGACTCACTCACAGATGGACAGGGAACAGACTCACTCACAGATGGACAGGGAACAGACTCACTCACAGATGGACAGGGAACAGACTCACTCACAGATGGACAGGGAACAGACTCACTCACAGATGGACAGGGAACAGACTCACTCTCAGATGGACAGGGAACAGACTCACTCACAGATGGACAGGGAACAGACTCACTCACAGATGGACAGGGAACAGACTCACTCACAGATGGACAGGGAACAGACTCACTCACAGATGGACAGGGAACAGACTCACTCACAGATGGACAGGGAACAGACTCACTCACAGATGGACAGGGAACAGACTCACTCACAGATGGACAGGGAACAGACTCACTCACAGATGGACAGGGAACAGACTCACTCACAGATGGACAGGGAACAGACTCACTCTCAGATGGACAGGGAACAGACTCACTCACAGATGGACAGGGAACAGACTCACTCACAGATGGACAGGGAACAGACTCACTCACAGATGGACAGGGAACAGACTCACTCACAGATGGACAGGGAACAGACTCACTCACAGATGGACAGGGAACAGACTCACTCACAGATGGACAGGGAACAGACTCACTCAGATGGACAGGGAACAGACTCACTCACAGATGGACAGGGAACAGACTCACTCTCAGATGGACAGGGAACAGACTCACTCACAGATGGACAGGGAACAGACTCACTCACAGATGGACAGGGAACAGACTCACTCACAGATGGACAGGGAACAGACTCACTCACAGATGGACAGGGAACAGACTCACTCACAGCTGGACAGGGAACAGACTCACTCACAGATGGACAGGGAACAGACTCACTCACAGATGGACAGGGAACAGACTCACTCACAGATGGACAGGGAACAGACTCACTCTCAGATGGACAGGGAACAGACTCACTCACAGATGGACAGGGAACAGACTCACTCACAGATGGACAGGGAACAGACTCACTCACAGATGGACAGAGAACAGACTCACTCACAGATGGACAGAGAACAAACTCACTCACAGATGGACAGGGAACAGACTCACTCACAGATGGACAGGGAACAGACTCACTCTC
>JASTWF010002168.1:0-36363 GCA_030390025.1 Squalus acanthias | reverse complement strand
AACCCTGGATACATAGATACATAGATACATAGATACATAGAAGATAGGAGCAGGAGTAGGCCATCCGGCCCTTCGAGCCTGCTCCGCCATTTAATGAGATCATGGCTGATCCTTCAATTCAGTATCCCGTCCCCGCCTTCTCTCCGTAACCCTTAACCCCTTTTGCCTGTAGAAATATATCTAATTCCCTCTTAAATATATTTAATGAGCTGGCGTACACTGCCCTCTGTGGCAATGAGTTCCACAGGTTCACCACTCTCTGAGTGAAGAAATTCCCCCTCATTTCTGTCCTAAATGGTTTAGCCCTTATCCTTAAATTATGTCCTCTAGTTCTGTTCTCACCCGCCAAGGGAAACATTCCTTCTGCATCTAATCTGTCTAGACCTGTCAGAATTTTATACACTTCTATGAGGTCCCCTCTCAATCTTCTAAACTCCAGTGTGTACATCCCTAAACTACATAGTCTCTCCTCATAGGTCAATCCCGCCATTCCTGGTATCAGCCTGGTGAATCGCCGCTGCACCCCCTCCATGGCAAGAACATCTTTCCTCAGATGAGGCGACCAAAACTGTACACAGTACTCGAGGTGTGGTCTCACCAGTGCCCTGTACAGCTGCAGCAAGGTATCCCTGTTCCTGTATTCCAACCCTTTTGCTATGAAGGCCAGCATACCGTTTGCCTTCTTGACCGCCTGTTGCACCTGCATGCTCGCCTTCAGTGACTGGTGTACAAGAACACCCAGGTCTCTCTGTACTTCCCCCTCTCCCAATTTATTGCCATTTAAATAATAATTTGCCCTCCCGTTCCTGCACCCAAGGTGGATAACTTCGCACTTGTCCACATTATAGTGCATCTGCCATTTATCCGCCCAATCACCCAGTCTGTCCAAATCGCTCTGGAGCTTCCTGGTCTCCTCCTCTGAGCCCACCCCCCCTCCTAGTTTAGTGTCGTCTGCAAATTTGGAAATGCTGCATTCGACTCCCTGATCCAGGTCATTAATATAAATTGTGAACAGCTGGGGACCCAGGACAGATCCCTGTGGTACCCCACTTGTTACTGCCTGCCATTCAGAAAATGAGCCGTTTATTCCAACTCTCTGTTTTCTATCTGACAGCCAGTTCTCTATCCACGTCAATACTTTCCCCTTTATCCCATGAGCTTCAATTTTCCATGCTAATCTTTTATGTGGGACCTTATCGAAGGCCTTTTGGAAGTCCAGGTACACCACATCTACTGGCTCTCCCCCATCTATTTTACCAGTTACTCCCTCAAAAAATTCCAATAGATTAGTCAAGCACGATTTACCCTTTGTAAATCCATGTTGACTCTGTCCTATCCTGTCCCCATTTGCTAAGTGCTCGGCTATTTCATCCTTAATGATGGACTCCAGCATTTTGCCCACAACTGATGTAAGGCTTACAGGTCTGTAATTACCTGCTTTTTCCCTACCCCCCTTTTTGAATAGTGGGGTAACGTTAGCTACCCTCCAATCCATGGGCACTGTTCCCGAGTCTAATGAATTCTGAAAAATCATGCTTAGTGCATCCGCTATCTCTAGGGCCACCTCCTTCAGTACCCTAGGATGCATGTTATCAGGCCCTGGGGATTTGTCCGCCTTCAATCCCTTTAGCTTCCTTAACACCATATCCTTAGAGATATTGATTTGCGTCAGTTCCTCCTTTGCCAATGTCCCTATTTTTCCCGATATCCCAGGGAGGTTTTTTGTGTCTTCCTTCGTAAAGACTGACCCAAAGTATGCATTTAGTTGGTCTGCCATTTCCTTATTTCCCATTATATATTCCCCCGTATCTGACTGCAATGGACCAACTTTGGTTTTCACCAGTCTTTTCCTCTTGATATACTTATAAAAGCTTTTGGAGTTAGTTTTTATATTTTCCGCCAGCTTGCTTTCGTAAGCTATTTTGCCCTTCTTGATTAAGCCCTTTGCCCTCCTTTGCTCTATCTTAAACTGTTCCCAATCTTCCGCTCTGGCGCGTTTTTTGGCTATTTTATACGCCCTATCTTTGGATTTTATGCTGTCTCTAATTTCCCCTGTTATCCACGGTTGAGTCACCTTTTTAGATTTCCTTTTATGCCAGATTGGTATGAACAATTTTTGCAATTTTGTCATTCTATCTTTAAATGCTTGCCATTGTTTATCTACCTCCAGTCCTCCCAGGAACGTTGTCCAATCAGACCTACTCAGTTCCCGTCTAATGGCATCATAATTCCCCTTGTTTAAATTCAGGACCTGAGTCTCTGAGTCAATTTCTTCGCTCTCCATTTCGAGTGAGAAATCGATCATGTTATGATCGCTCTGACCCAAGGGTCCCCGTACAACAAGATTACTAATTAGTCCCTTCTCATTGCACAGTACCCAGTCCAATATAGCCTGTTCCCGAGTTGGTTCCTCGACATATTGATCCAGATAACCATCCCTTAAACACTCAAGGAATTCCTCCTCCTCATTATTTTTACTGATTAGGCTAGTCCAATCTATATGTAAGTTAAAGTCACCTATGATGACAGCTGTGCTCTTATTGCACGCTTCTCTAATTTCCCTCGTGATGCCCTCCCCAACCTCTATTTTACTATTTGGAGGCCTATATACCACTCCTATTAATGTTTTTCGCCCCTCGCTATTTCTTAGCTCCACCCATATAGATTCTGTATTAACTGAGTTAATATCCTTCCTTTCAATTGCATTTATCCCCTCTTTTACCAGCAATGCTACCCCTCCTCCCTTTCTTTTTTGTCGATCCTTCCTAAATACTGAATACCCCTGTATGTTAAGCTCCCAGCCCTGCTCACCCTGCAACCATGTTTCCGTAATCCCAATTAGATCATAATTATTAACCTCTATTTCCACAGCTAATTCATCTACCTTGTTCCTGATGCTTCTCGCATTAAGGTATAAAACCCTCAGGCTTTTTTTATGCTCACATTTTTTATGAATTAGTTTGGCCCTTTGTTTTTTGTTCCTCTCCTTTTTACCATTTATTTCTGTCTGCCTTTCACTTTCCTCTATTTCACTACATGGGTTTCTAGCCCCCTGCCATACTAGTTTAAATGCTCCCGAACTGCTTTATCAAAATTGACAGCAGATTCCATGAATACAACCCAGAGCCCGAGCGGGCAGTTTAAAATGGAAAGAGTTTGAATAAATCACAGCAAGAAACTAAACCACTGACTGTGTTATTTTAACTTTCCCCCAGCTCCAGCCTCTCTGACTCTGGATCCGAACACAGCCCATCCCCAGCTCATCCTGTCTGGGGACCGGACCAGTGTGAGACTCGGAGACAAACAGCAGCCGCTCCCTGACACCCCGGAGAGGTTTGATCGCAGGGCCTGTGTCCTGGGATCGGAGGGATTCACATCAGGGAGACATTACTGGGAGGTGGGGGTGGGGAACAAGACTCAGTGGGCTCTGGGAGTGGCCCGAGAGTCTGCCGGGAGGAAAGGGGGAATCAGACCGAGACCTGAGACCGGATACTGGATTGTGAGGCTGGAACCCGGAAGTGACTATTTTGCCGTCACCTCCCCCTCACTGACCCGCCTCACCCCGAGTGTGAAGCCCCGGATGATCGGGGTGTACCTGGACTATGAGGGCGGACAGGTGTCATTTTACAATGCGGACAACATGTCCATCTCCACACTTTCACCCACACTTTCACTGAGAGAATCTTTCCCATCTTCTGGCCCGGACTGAATGACGGCGGAAAAAACTCCGCCCCGCTGACAATCTGCAGGGTTAAAGGTCACTAACAGGCCCATTAAAAATTATTGCCAGGCTTTTCAGGAGTGAAGTTAGGAAACACTTCTACACACAAAGGGTGGTAGAAGTTTGGAACTCTTTTCCACAAACTGCAATTGCTGCTGGGTCAATTGTTAATTTTAAACCTGAGATTGATAGATTTTTTTTAACCAAAGATATTTAGGGATATGGGCCAAAGTTGGGTGTCTGGAGTTAAGTCACAGATCAACCATGATCTCATTGAATGGTGGAACAGGCTCGAGGGGCTGAATGGCCTCTTCCTGTTCCTATCCTGAACTAATGGGGCTGATTTTAAGAGCCCCCACCTGGTGTAACCGGAGTGAGAGTCGCCTGGAAATGGCACTAAAGTTTACACTGGAGCTTCAGCCATCGCCACCTTGGGTAGGGTCCTGAGATGGGCAGCGGGAACGCCCGCCTGTTTCAGGGGGAAACAACGTCATTTACAAACCGGGGTCCCGTGAAGTACAGAGGACCCGGATTGTAATTTTCAGCTACAAATGGGCGGAGTGTGGGCGCGTTGAGCGACCGAACCAACTGCTCTTCAAACACCCGCTGGAGGCCCCTCTGAAATCAGACAAAGTTTCTTGTCATTTTTTTGAACAGATCTCTCTCTCTCTGTCGATCATAAAATCTACAGATTAAAAAAAACATATTTCTGACGTCATTTAACCATTACTTTCTGATTTACTTCATTTTGTTCACAAATGTTTTCAACCTTCCTCGTGTTCCGCCCCCTTCAAGTACGTTTCTGATTCTTTTTTCATAGAAGTGCGAACATTCCATGTTGAAAGTTTCTTCTGGATTTTTTTTATTCGTTCCTGGGATGTGGGGGTCGCTGGCAAGGCCAGCATTTACTGCCCATCCCTAATTGCCCTGAAGAAGGTGTTGCTGAGCAGCCTTCTTCAAACGCTGCAGTCTGTGTGGTGAAGGTTCTCCCACAGTGTTGTTCGGGAGGGAGTTCCAGGATTTTGACCCAATCCCCTTCAGAATCTTGTATGTTTCAATGACATCATCTCTCATTCTTCTAAACTCCAGAGTATAAGCCCGTTCAGACAATCTCTCATCATAGGACAGCCCTCTCATCCCAGGAATCAATCTAGTGAACCTTTGTTGCACCGCCTCCAAGGCAAGTATATCCTTCCATAGATAAGGAGACCAGAACTGTGCACATTACTCCAGGTGTAGCATCACCAGGGCACTTAACAATTGTAGCAAGACTTCCTTCCTCTTATACTCCAACCCCCTTGCAATAAAGGCCAGCATGCCATTTGCCTTCCTTATTGCTTGCTGTACCTGCATGCTAGCTTTTTGTGTTTCTTGCACGAGGGCACCCAAATCTCTCTGAGCACCAACATTTGAAAGTTTCTCACCATTTAAAAAGTATTTGTTTTTCTATTCTTCCTACCAAAGTGAATAACCTCACATTTCCCTACATTATACTCCATCTGCCACCTTACTGCCCACTCACTTAGTCTATCTATATCCCTTTGCAGCCTCTTTCTGTTCTCCTCACAGCTTACTGTCCCACCTAGCTTTGTATCATCAGCAAACTTGGATACATTACACTCAGTCCCTTCATCTAGGTCATTGATAAAGATTGTAAACAGCTGAGGCCCCAACGCTGATCCTTGCGGCACCCCACTAGTTACAGCCTGCCAACCTGAAAAAGATCCGTTTATCCCTACTCTCTGTTTTCTGTCCGTTAACCAATCCTCTATCCATGCTACTAAATTACCTCCAACCCCATGAGCCCTAATCTTGTGTAATAATCTTTTATGTGGCAACTTATCAAATGCCTTTTGGAAATCCAAATACATTATATCCACTGGTTCCCCTTTATCTACCCTGCTAGTTATATCCTCAAAAAACTCTAATAAATTTGTCAAACATGATTTCCCTTTCATAAAACCATGTCGACTCTGCCTAATCATGTTATGATTTTCTAATTGACTTGATACCACTTCCTTAACAATGGATTCCAGCATTTTCCCAACGACTGATGTCAGGCTAACTGGCCTGTCATTCCCTGTTTTTTCTAACCCTCCTTTCTTGAATAGCGGTGTTACATTTGTGACCTTCCAATCTGCTGGGACCTCTCCAGAATCTGGGAAATTTTGCAAGATCAAAACCAATCCATCCACTATTCTCTTCAGCCACCTCTTTTAGAACCCTAGGATGTAGGCCGTCAGGTCCAGGGAATTTGTCAGCTTTTAGTCCCATAAGTTTCTTTCGTACTTTTTCTCTACTTATATTAATTACGTTAAATTCCTCACCCTCATTTGACCCTTGCTTCCCCACCATTTTTGGTGTGCTTTTTGTGTCTTCTACTTTGAAGACAGATACAAAATATTTGTTTAACGTTTCTGCCTATTCCTTATTTCCCATAATTTCTCCTCTCTCAGTTTCTAAGGGACCAACGTTTACTTTTGCTACTCTTTTGCTTTTTACATACTTGTAGAAACTCTTACAATCTGCTTTTATATTTCTTGCTAGTTTTCTCTCATTCTATTTTTTTCCCTTTTTTGGTCAATTTTTGCTGGTTTCTGAAACTCTCCCAATCCTATTATTCTTTGCAACATTATAAGCATCTTCTTTCAATCTAATGCTATCCTTAACTTCTATAGCCACGGTTGGATCACTTTTCCCGTGGAGTTTTTGTGCCTCTTGTTATTCCTTAGCTCCACCCCTACTGATTCTACTTCCTGATCTTCCAAGCCGAGATCCTTTCTCGCTACTGTCCTTATGTCATCCTTTATTACCAGGGCTACTCCCCCTCCTTTTCCATTCTGCCTGTCTTTTCGAAACTTCAAGTACTCTGGAACATTTAGTTCCCAACCTTGGCCACCTTGCAACCATTTCTCTACAATGGCTATTAGATCAAACCCATTTATCTTTATTTGTGGCACTAGTTCGTCTATCTTGTTACGAATGCTTCGTGCATTCAGATAAAGAGCTTTTAATTTAATTTTTTTTACCATTATTCCCTGCTTTGACCTTATTCTCTGCTGCACTGCTACCATTAAACTCTCTGTCCCTTCCTGTCACACTCTGCTTATTTTTACTCAAATCGCTACACTGCTCTATGGCCTTGACCTTTCTCTTTCAATTTCTAAATTTCCCCTCACCTGACCCCTCCCCCCCTTTTTTAAAAAAGTTTAAACCCCTATCTACAGCCCGAGATATTCGATTCGCCAGTACGCTGGTCCCAGCCCGGTTTAAGTGGAGCCCGTCCCGATGGAACAGCTCCCTCTTTCCCCAGTACTGGTGCCAGTACCCCATGAATTGAAACCCCTTTTTCCCACACCACTCTTTGAGCCACGCATTTAACTCTCTGATCAGCTTGACCCTATGCCAATTTGCGTGTGGCTCAGGTAGTAATCCAGAAATTATTACCCTTGTGGTTCTGCTTATTAATTTAGACCCTAGCTCCGCAAACTCCCTCAGCAGAATCTCATTCTTAGTTCTACCTAGGCCGTTGGTTCCTACATGGACCACGGCAACTGGATCCTCCCCCTCCCACTCCAAGTTCTTCTCCAGCCGCGAGGAGATATCCTTAACCCTGGCACCGGGCAGGCAGCACAGCCTTCAGGACTCTCTTTCACGGCTGCAGAGAACAGTGTCTATCCCCCTGACGATACTGTCCCCTACTACACCACATTCCTTCCTTCTCCCCACTCTTGGATGGCCCCCTGTACCACAGTGCCGTGGTCAGTTTCCCCATCCTCCCTGCAGTCCTTTTCCACATCCGTACAGGTAGAAAGTACCTCGTACCTGTTGGACAAGGTCCAGGGCTGAGGCTGCTCCATCACTACCTCCTTGGTCCCCCTACCTTCCTGACTCGCAGTCACACCCTCTGTCCCTGACCACTGACGAGCTCTAAAGTACTACTTAACCTAAAGGGTGTGACTCCCTCCTGGAACAAAGTGTCCAGGTAACTCTCCCCCTCCCTGATGCATCGCAATGTCTTCAGCTCGTACTCCAGCTCAACAATTCTGTGTCGAAGTTCCTCGAGTTGCAGACACTTACTGCAGATGTGGTTGCTCAGGATCGCAAAGCTCTCCACAAACTCCCACATGCTGCAGTTACGACACACCACCTACCCTGTCATCTCTAACCTTGTTTTATTTATTCATTAATTAGTAGATGGTACACACTTGTAAGATCTGAATGATCTGAGTTCTTGGACAAGACACTAATAGGCAGCAGCCAGTATGTTTGAGCAATAGATCAAGATTTATTAAGCATACAGCGTAATATACTTAATATTAGGCGATAGATTTAACGAGTCGCTCGCAGCCCTTGGTCTCTGGAACCTCTCGGACACAGATGACGTCGTCTTAAGTCTGTTCCTTTGTTCTCGCAGTAAGTCTGTGTAAAGTTGTTCTTTGAGTATCGAGGTTTTAACCCTTTTCTTATCAAGAGTTCGTTTGGCCAGTGTCCATATATGGTCTTTAACAAAATCACCTTTTATAATTGGTTCTAATGGTCAGAATACCATTGTCACTCAGACTAAGGCAGCATCCCGCCTTTCCAGGATTTTTCCACCAACTTTGCCATGTTCAGTGTTATCTTGTTTATAGTTTTTCACCCCATTGGAATTTACTTTATCTCTTTCATTTCTAGCTTCCCTGGTACAAGGCCTTTATACCAAGAGCCCATATCAGCGCTGTTTCACTAGTCTTGCGGTATCCAAACTATCTCACTTTAATCTACCAGATAAATACCTTATCTCCATGATCTCTCTCATTTTATGTCCTTATACTAATTATTTTTTCAATATCGTTGCAATTAGTTTTGTTAAGTGAATTCTAAGTTCTATACAGCATTATAATATGTTGTTTAATGATTTAACCTTCACTCGCAGTCTGTGGCTGTTTGTTATCAAAACTTAGTCAAAACTGCTTTTGACTGTCTGCAGCTACATTTTGAACAAGTCTCAGCTTTTTAGTTACCCAGGAGTAATTATGGGTAATATTATTTGGTCAATGGCTACACTTGAATTTATATGTATATGATTCTCATCTCCTGAATATCTCTAAATATCAGCCTTTCGTACACACTGCAGTCACGGTGCGCCGGTGGTGGAGGGAGTGAATGTTTAAGGTGGTGGGTGGGGGGCCAATCAAGCGGGCTGCTTTGTGCTGGATGGTGTCGAGCTTCTTGAGTGTTGTTGGAGCTGCACTCATCCAGGCAAGTGGAGAGTTTTCCATCACACTCCTGACTTGTGCCTTGTAGGTGGTGGAAAGGCTTTGGGGAGTCAGGAGGTGATCGAAAGTGATTTGACCAAATCAGTTGTGAATATCCTTGTACATTATTTTTTCAGTTTTAAGCCATGAAACAACCCACTGTGACAGGTTAATGATTTAGATCAGTGTTTATTACTAATGAACTGAATAAATTGGTCGATTGCTTTAAAAAAAATTGATTGTTGCATTATATAATTCATGAATCAGACATTACATACTTCCATTTCATTTATTTTCTTATTTGAAGTCAGTATGAATAATATTTACATTCTTGTACTCTTGTCTGGTATTGTTAAGGTGAGCTCACTTATTGAGGATTTTACGGGTTAAGTAAGAAAACAGGAAAGGCCCTCCGTACCAGGGTTGAGAATGTCCATTACAGGTCTCCACACTCTATACTGGGTGGGTCCTTTAAATACTCCCAGGAGACAGGCTGCCTTCCGCTATGTTTGGCTGATAGCCGTCTTCACTAATAATGTAAATATGAAATATTTAACAGCAGAAAATAAAACCAGCTCTTCAATATCCTACTTTATAATGTTGTTCAGTTATTTTTGGAGAGCGTGTCGTACCTCTGCTCCTCGGGCGGACTCTCCTGAAATAGACAGAAACACAAATGTTAACACACAGCAGACCGCTGGCAGAGCTCAAACAGACTAAACAAGGCTCGACTTTGCAGCATGAAAGAGCTCGAGAGTCAATAGTAAAGTGTGGAGCAACTCGCTGATCTCAGCTGCCAAAAACCTGAAGGAAAAGCTTTGGGCCTTTGAGAGGAGCGGACGAGAATTAATGGAAGGAAACGATTATAAAGCTGATGAGCAAAGGCGAGTGGATAGTATTGGACTAATTGAGTCAAAGTTTAGTGAAGTGGATGGGCTGGTACTCAATATTGAGGGCGAGTCACTGGGGAGCTGTGACAGAGATTTTTGCAAACAGGTACAGGGTCAGCAAGAAACAGAAATAAGTGCTGGAGGAAACCGAGCACATAAGATAACAGAGGATGCACTGACGACAGGAAGAACGCTTGTAAAGACACTGAGAAAGACACAACAATGTGCAGATACAGGAACATAGGAAGAGGAGTCGGCCATTCAGCCCCTCGAGCCTGTTCCACCATTCAATTAGATCAAGCACTAACTCCTAATGCAGAAGACCAAGTCACGGAGGAAGAAGTAGTTCAGAAGCCAGAGAACATGGTTAGGACAAAGATGCAGTTGGTGAGGTGCAGGGAGATTCTGGCTGTAGGGAGGTGGGTAGTGATGAGTGTGGTAATGATGATGAGTTGGTTACCTAGAGATAGGTCTGTGCACATTGAAGATAAATGACAAAAGGTACTGGAGGAGCAGGAAGGGCTAAATGACAATGTAAGAAATCATGTAAGGGCTCTGAAACCTCCCATGTAAGGATGGCCAAGAAAATCAAGGCAATTTCCATTGTTATACTTCCTGTTTATGGTGAAAAAGATGTTTGCAAAAAAATCGCACGAATATGACTAACTGTCTGTCAATCCGCTGCGAAAATAATACTGGGACTTTGAAAAGTAAATGGCGTTCTCCTTGTGATAACAAAGGGAGCGAGATGGCCAAATAAAAACAATGGAACTGGTCAGGAACGTTGAAGTAGCTGCAAGAAGCATTTACATTGGATAGGAGGGAGAAGGCCAGGAGGAAATGTGATCCCACATGACATTGATTAAAGAGTGGAATCTAGACAGCAGGTGGGTGATATACAAGAACCAGGTAACATTAACAAGGGTAAACTAGGGCTCAAAAGATGGGAACATCCACAGTGAGCTGTATAGACGTGAATGCTGAATGCATTAGGAATCAGCAATTCAGAAACACGAGGCTACTGTAGCACTCGGGAACTACAGTGTTGTGGGAATATTATAAACATGGCTGACTGCAGAGGATGGTGCACAGGAACAGGAGGAGGCCATTCAGCCCTTCGAGCCTGTTCCACCATTCAGTTAGATCATGGCTGATCTGTACCTCAACTGCATTTACCCGCCTTTGCTCCATATCCCTCGATGCCCTTAACCAACAAAAATCCACCCATCTCAGTCTTGAAATTTTTGAATTGATTGATCCCAACATCCACGGTCCTTTGAGGGAGAGAGTTCCAGATTTCCACAACCCGTTCTGTGAATGAATAAAAAATAAAGAATTTAGTATTTGGGAATAGAAGACAAGAATGATGTGATGTGGCCCTGGATGTCAAAGACACCCAGGAGATTAAAGATGCTCATCCTGTGGGTCGTGCAAAGTTACTCCATTAACTACACACCGTCAGATCAGAATAAGGCGGCAGGCATTTTACTCTCTGAAGAGATGAGAAGGGAATGGGAAAGCAGGTTATGTTAATGTCTCTTTCAACCAACCAAGTGGATACCAAAGTGGTTCTGAATCTAGTTTGATAAATATAATGCATGACTGCTTCACGGCCCATTGCATTAGCGAAGCCACGGGAGGCAATGCACATTTTGACTTGATGATGGCTAGTGACTGAGGAGACTTTGGAGCAGTGGCCACAGAATGAGCCAGTTTCACATAATCTGGGATTGAGAAATGCCCAGGAGCAGCAGCCATGGAAGTAATTTTTAAAAACTTAATGCAACGAGGGAGGAGTTTAAGAGACCAAAGTAACCGCGTTACCGTGAGCAAGGTGAATGCGTCCTGCTCATTCAATCCCATCTCTATGTACGGTAACCTTTGCTGAGCTTAGAATCATAGAATCTTACAGCACAGAAGGAGGCCATTTGGCCTGTTATGCCTGTGCCGGCTCTTTGAAAGAGCTGTCCAATTTATTCCCACAGCCCAGCTTTTCCCCATAACCCTGAAAATGAGTCTCTTCAAGTACATGTCCAATTGCCTTTTGAAAGTTCCGATGGAATCTGCTTCCTCCAGCCTGTCAGGTCCTGTGTCCCAGATCTTAACAACCCTCCGTCTGTAAACATTTCTCCTCATTTCACCTCGAGTTCTTTTGCCAGTTATTTTAAATCTATGACCTCTGGTTACTGACCCACTCGCCAGAGGAAACAGTTTCTTCCTTATTTGCTCCATCAAAACTGCACATAATTTTGAAAACCTCAATTAGGTCTCCCCTTAACCTTCTCTGCTCTAATTTGAACAATTCCAGCTTCTCCAATCTCTCCACATAACTGAAGTATCTCATCCCTGGTATCATCCTGGTGAACCTCCTTTGTACCATCACCAAGGCCTTGACATCTTTCCTAAAGTCTGGTGCCCAGAATTGAACACAATACTCCAGCTGAGGCCTAACCAGTGATTTGAAAAGCTTCAGCACCACTTCCTTCTTTTTGAATTCAAAGCCAAGTATCCCACGAGCTTTCTTGACTGCCTCATCAACTTGTCCCGCCACCTTCAGAGATTTGTGAACAGGCACCCCAGGTCCTTCTGCTCTTGCAGCCCCTCAAAATAGTCCCATTTAGATTATACTGCCTCCCCATGTTGTTCATCCTGAAGTGCATCACTTCACACTGAAATTGCATCTGCCAATTTCAGCAGTCTGTCTATATCCTCCTGAAGTCTGCCACTATCCTCCTCACTATTTACGATGTTACCAAGTTTTGTATCATCCGCAACCTTTGAAATTGTACTTTCTATCCCCAAGTCCAGGTCATTTATATACAAGAAAAGCTTATCGTGAATTGTCTCAGATTTCTTGCAGATTTCTGAATAAAATATCCTCCTTTTCCTCATTCAGTTCTTCGACCAAGTTCCACTCTCTCTCGTCCAAAATATTGCGCAATTTAGATAATTCAGAGTCGATGAGGTTCGGCGACTGATTCGACTGTTCCTGTGAAGATAAAAAGAGTTTGTTCAAGAAGGAAGCAAAACTATCGCAGGTCACAAGCACATTGATCACCATGCTGAATAAACGCTGAGCCACGCTGCTGAAAATGCACAGGGATAGAGTTCTGTTATCCGGGCATGGGGTGCATCACACGCTACCTGTCCAGGCGCAGCCCACAGCGGCCCACTGAGAATTCACCTTCATTTCACAGATGCTCTCTTGCTGCTTAAACTCAAAATCTTCAAAAATGGTTTTCTTCTGCTTCAGAGAATGTAGGATTGTGTTCATTTTCTCCTGGAATTGAAACTCAGTGAGGTCTGAAAATAATTGGCAAAAAATCCAGGGGGAAAATGAGGGAAAACATTTTAACACAGCGAGTTATGGTGATCTGGAATGCACTGCCGGAAAGGGCAGTGGAAGCAGATTCAATAGTAACTTTCAAAAGGGAATTGGAGAAATAGTTGAATAGGAGACAGTCACAGGGCTCTGGGGAGGGAGCAGGGGAGTGAGACTAATGGGATAGCTCTTTCAAAGAGCCAGCACAGGCACGATGGGCTGAATGGCCTCCTTCTGTGCTGTGTGCTTCTATGATTCTAGGTGCTGACAATAGAGTCAGATTAGAAGGATTAAATGTGAATATTTAAAAAATTCTTAGGGGGACCAACTTTAACTTCACTTCAGAATGGTTGCAGCTGGTGCAAAGCTGAAGTGGAGTCAAACTCTCTCCTGGCCCACGGTCAATGGAAACTATTGATCTTCAGAGTTACTCTGCACATCTCCCCTCGCCATCAATCTCAAACTGCTTTGCATCAACACAGTAAGTGACATGACTGTCCCAATCACACTGAGCCAGGACATACTGAGTTAAGACATGCAGCATCAGCTGAACTATAAACACAAGTACTGAGCTTTCTATACTTCAACAACATTACAGATTCCCAATAAGATTCCCGCCCTCCTCCAGCTCACAAGATATCCTGAAATATAAATAAAATGCAAAGTCAGGCAACACCAAGTTTCCTATTTGGAAGAAGAGCAGGGGAGTGCTCCCCGGTGTCCTGGGCAAATATTTATCGCTCAACCAACATCACTAAAACAGATGAGCTGGTCATTGTCACATTGTTGTTTGTGGGAGCTTGCTGTGCGCAGATTGGCTGCCGCGTTTCCTACATTACAACAGTGACTACACTTCAAAAGTACTTCATTGGCTGTAAATCACTTTGGGACGCCCTGAGCTGGTGAAAGGCGCTATATAAATGCAAGTCTGTCTTTCTACAGGATTAATACACTCCATTATTGCAGCATGGCCTGCCCTCTGCTAGAAACTGTCAGACTACCAACAGGAGAGGCTTCCAAACTATTCCCTGCTGAGGACCCCCTGTGACACACACCCAGGGAGCCCCTGTAAACACTGACACCACCCTCCCCGGTCCCCCTGCCCACACATAGAGAGCCCTTGTCCTAACTTATAAAAGTGAGAAGTCGCACAACACCAGGTTATAGTCCAACAGTTTTATTTGAAATCACAAGCTTTCGGAGCGGCTGCTCCTTCGTCAGGTGAAGTGAAGAAATACAAATGGGCACAGCATATATAGACAGAGATCAATGCCTGTGTAGAGAACAATGCCCGACGACTACAGTTAATCTTTCTGACTGCCCTTTATCACACCTCGGCAGAGAGACAATCACGACAATCAAATCCAACCAGGAAGACATTACATCAAAGACGACAGCAAAATACAACTGAGACAATGAGGTGGGGTCACAGGGGGTCTAATGTGGCAGAGGCTGCAGTCTGTATGGAAAACCAAAAACTTTCTACTTTGTACTTTTTTTTTTACTGGAAATCACATCTGTGAACAAGCCAACGACGACTCGAGTCTGGATGACTCTACGTCAGGTGGGGTTACATGTAGCGTGACATGAACCCAAGATCCCGGTTGAGGCCGTCCTCATGGGTGCGGAACTTGGCTATCAGTTTCTGCTCGATGATTTTGCGTTGTCGTGTGTCTCGAAGGCCGCCTTGGAGAACGCTAACCCGCAGATCCGAGGCTGAATGTCCTTGACTGCTGAAGTTCCATCCCACCATCAAACTCACCATGGACTACTCCTCAGAATCGGTTTCATTCTTGGACACACGAATCTCCATCAAAGACGGCCACCTCAGCACTTCACTCTACCGCAAGCCCACGGACAACCTCACGATGCTCCACTTCTCCAGCTTCCACCCTAACCACGTTAAAGAAGCCATCCCCTATGGACAAGCCCTGCGAATACACAGGATCTGCTCAGACGAGGAGGAACGCGATGGACAGCTACGGACGCTGAAAGACACCCTCGTAAGAACGGGATATGACGCTCGACTCGTCGATCAACAGTTCCGACGGGCCACAGCGAAAAATCGCATAGACCTCCTCAGAAGAAGAACACGGGACACAACCAACAGAGTACCCTACGTCGTCCAGTACTTCCCCGGAGCGGAGAAACGACGTCATGTTCTTCGCAGCCTTCAACATGTCATCGATGACGACGAACACCTCGCGAAGGCCATCCCCACGCCTCCACTACTCGCCTTCAAGCAGCCGCCTAACCTCAAAAATACCATCGTTCGCAGCAAATTACCCAGCTTTCAGAGAACAGCGACCACGACACCACACAACCCTGCCACGGCAACCTCTGCAAGACATGCCAGATCATCAACACAGATACCATCATCACACGTGAGGACACCACCCACCAGGTACATGGTACATAATCATGTGACTCGGCCAACGTTGTCTACCTCATACGTTTCAGGAAAGGATGCCCCGGAGCATGGTACATCGGCGAGACCATGCAGACACTGCGACAACGTATGAACGGACACCGCGCAACAATCACCAGGCAGGAGTGTTCCCTCCCAGTCGGGGAACACTTCAGCAGTCAAGGACATTCAGCCTCGGATCTGCGGGTAAGCGTTCTCCAAGGTGGCCTTCGAGACACACGACAACGCAAAATCATCGAGCAGAAACTGATAGCCAAGTTCCGCACCCATGAGGACGGCCTCAACCGAGATCTTGGGTCCATGTCACGCTACATGTAACCCCACCTGACGTAGAGTCATCCAGACTCGAGTCGTCGTTGGCTTGTTCACAGATGTGATTTCCAGTAAAAAGTACAAAGTTTAAAGTTTTTGGTTTTCCATACAGACTGCAGCCTCTGCCACATTAGACCCCCTGTGACCCCACCTCATTGTCTTTGTTGTATTTTGCTGTCGTCTTTGATGTAATGTCTTCCTGGTTGGATTTGATTGCCGTGATTGTCTCTCTGCCGAGGTGTGATAAAGGGCAGTCAGAAAGATTAACTGTAGTCGTCGGGCATTGTTCTCTACACAGGCATTGATCTCTGTCTATATATGCTGTGCTCATTTGTATTTCTTCACTTCACCTGACGAAGGAGCAGCCGCTCCGAAAGCTTGTGATTTCAAATAAAACTGTTGGACTATAACCTGGTGTTAGAATCATAGAAGATAGGAGCAGGAGTAGGCCATTCGGCCCCTCTAGCTTGCTCCGCCATTCAATGCGATCATGGCTGATCATCCAAATTCAGTACCCTGTCCCTGCTTTCTCCCCATATCCCTTGATCCCCTTAGCCTGAAGAAATATATCCAACTCCTTCTTGAATCTATTTAATGAATTGGCCTCTACTGCCTTCTGTGGCAGAGAATTCCACAGGTTCACCACTCTCTGGGTGAAGAAATTCCTCCTCATTTCTGTCCCAAATGGCTTACCCCATATCCTTAGACTGTGACCCCTGGTTCTGGACTCCCCGACCATCGGGAACATCCTTCCTGCATCTAGTTTGTCCTGTCCTGTCAGAATTTTATAAGTTTCAATGAGATCCCCTCTCATTTTTCTAAACTCCAGCGAGTATAAGCCCAATCGACCCAATCTCTCTTCATACGTCATTCCTGCCATCCCAGGTATCAGCCTTGTGAATCTTCGCTGAACTCCTTCCATGGCAAGAACATCCTTCCTCAGATAAGGTGACCAAAACTGCACACAGTACTCAAGGTGTGGTCTCACCAAGGCCCTGTATAACTGCAGCAAGACATCCTCGTTCCTGTACTCAAACCCTCTCGCTATGAAGGCCAACATACCATTTGCCTTCTTAACCGCCTGCTGCACCTGCATGCTTACCTTCAGCGACTGGTGCACAAGGACACCCAGGTCTCGTTGCACTTCCCCTTCTCCTAATCTATTGCCATTCAGATAATAATCTGCCTTTCTGTTTTTGACACCAAAGTGGATAACCTCGCATTTATCCACGTTATATTGCATCTGCCACGCTCCTGCCCAATCACCCAACCTGTCCAAATCATCCTGGAGTTTCTCGGCATCCTCCTCGCAGCACACACGCCCACCCAGTTTTGTGTCGTCTGCAAACTTGGAGATATTACATCTAGTTCCCTTGTCTAGATCATTAATATATATTGTGAATAGCTGGGGTCCAAGGACCGATCCCTGCGGTACCCCACTAGTCACTGCCTGCCACTCGGAAAAGGACCCGTTTATTGCAACTCTTTGCTTTCTGTCTGCCAACCAGTTCTCTATCCAAGTCAATACCTTGCCCCCAATCCCATGTGCCTTAACTTTACACGCTAATCTCTTATGCGGGACCTTATCAAAAGCCTTTTGGAAGTCCAAATACACCACATCCACTGGTTCTCCCTTATCTATTTTACCAGTTACATCATCAAAAAATTCCAGTAGATTAGTCAAGCATGATTTACCTTTTGTAAATCCATGTTGACTTTGTCCGATCCTGTCACTGTTTTTCAAGTGCTCAGCTATTACATCTTTTATAATGGACTCTAGCATTTTCCCCACTACCGGTCAGGCTTACGGTCTGTGCGACTTCACACTTTTGTCCACCCCAGTACAACACCGGCATCTCCGCGTCATGGCTAACTTATAAAACACAGCATCAACTCCCCAAAGGAAACAATGGCCTCATTGCAGAAGTTACTGACCAGCAGACAGCAACAGAAATAACACGCTGGTAAGTCAGAGGCAGAAAGACATAAAAATACTGAATTACAAGATTTGAGAGACTTCACTCCTCCTTCCCCCAATCCCCTCATCCCCACCACCCCCAATCCCCTCAACCCCCATCCTCAACCCCACACTCCTGATTCCCCCTCATCAGCCCCATTCCCCCTCCTCCTCCTCCCCCCGCAACCCCCTCCTCATCCCATCCCCCTCCTCATCCCATCCCCCATTCAACCAGCTCACCCCCCTCCTCTCCCATCTCCCCTCGCCCCCCTCCTCCTCCTCATCCCCCTCACCCCTCCTCCGTAGATTGGGCCTATACTCTGGAGTTTAGAAGAATGAGAGGTGAGCTCACTGAAACATACAAGATTCTGAGGGGGATTGACAGGGTAGATGCTGAGAGGTTGTTTCCCCTGGCTGGAGAGTCTGGAACTAGGGGTCAGTCTCAGGATAAGGGGTTGGCCATTTAAGACTGAGATGAGGACTTTCGCCTCTCAGAGGGTTGTGAATCTTTGGAATTCTCTACCCCAGAGGGCTGTGGATGCTCAGTCGTTGAGTATATTCAAGACAGAGAGCGATAGATTTTTGGACTCTGGGGTAATCAAGAGATATGGGGATCGAGCGGGAAAGTGGAGTTGAGGTTGAAGATCAGCCATGATCTTATTGAATGTCGGAGCAGGCTCGAGGGGCCGTATGGCCGACTCCTGCTCCAATTCTTATATTATGTTCTTATTGTCCCGTCTAGTAGATTCTCAACTCAGAAGCAAGTCTGCACCAATATTATGCACAAGAGCCATGGCTTCAACACAGCAGACACGCAGAATATATTCCCTCTGGTAAACGGTTAGTTCAAAACAAATCTGGACAAAGTGCCTGGATATTTCTATTAATCTAACATTGCCAGACAAATGAAATTTAAAAAACAGGCCAATTATATAGGAGAGTATCAGAAGGGCAAGAGAATATCACATTTAAACTTTCCATCACACCCACACTCCCTGTGGAACGGGTTTATTTGTGTGAGTAAAACCACCTCACTCTCGGCCGATCTCACTGTCAAACAGTCCAAGTCTCCAAGAGAGGGTCAAAACTGCAGGTGTCGTGCCTCTGCTAAAATCACACAGCGAAAGCCCCGGGAGAGATAGTCAGCAGAACTGCTTTTGTGGTGTCCTGCATGTTGTGTCAGCTGTGGCTCAGTGGGCAGCACCCTCACCTCCGAGTCAGAAGGTTGTGGGTTCAAGTCCCACTCTGAGACTTGAGCACAAAATCTAGGCTCCCATGGCTAAGATCCCATGACACTATTGTGAAGAAGAGTAGTGGAGTTATCCCCGGTGTCTTGGCCAATATTTATCCCTCGACCAACATCACAAAAAACAGATTACCCGGTCATTATCACATTGCTGTTTGTGGGAGCTTGCTGTGCGCAAATTGGCTGCCGCGTTTCCTACATTACAACAGGGACTGAACTTCAAAAGTACTTCATTGGTTGTAAAGCGCTTTGGGCCGTCTGGTGGTGGTGAAAAGCGCTGTATAAATGTTAGTCTTTATGTTCATTAGGGCCCATCACCACTTTATGCTTTGCGCAGTGTTGCCAAGGTAAAAAAGCTCTTGCGAGACAGAGCACTATTTTTAAAACCTATACAGAGGAAATGACTCCTCGGGGCGGTGAAACGACCACACTCACCATTTTTTAAAAATATTGATGCAGACACAAAGGTCGAGCCTGCTGCAGGTGTAATCTTTGCCCGGCAGCCAGCATGCTCGGTTAAAATAAAGCTGCAGGCTTTGAAATGGGCCTACTAAGGCAAACATTCCAGCTTGAACCAATTTCCCAAAACAAATTAAATGAGATTTAATGAGCTCGGGGGAGGAGGAAAGACTGCGCAAGTGGTAGAGCATTGATTCAGTGGCATGGTTTAGCTCACCACGCTGGAGTAAGTATTTAATACCAGACAAAAATATCAGCAAAAAAAGGCTCACATACAAGTTTAACTTGCTTGGCAAAGTGCTCGCAAATGAGACACGTGTTCCTTCTGAAATCGGGTCAGAAATACAGTAATACGCATCACCTAACACTTGTACACAGCTGCTTTTGAAATGGGCTTTGCACATCTCCCCACTACAGAGTTAGTGTAGAATTACAGCACACAAACAGGCCGCTCGGTCCAACTGGGCCGTGCCGGTGTTTATGCTCCACACGAGCCTCCTCCTAACCCATTCGGCATATCCTTCTATTCCTGAGGTGTCCTGGCCAATATTTACCCCTCAACCAACACCACCAGAACAGTTTATCTGGTCATTTTTCTCACTGCTGTTTGTGGGAGCTTGCTGTGCGCACGTTTGCCTACATTACACTGACTGCACTTCAGAAGTACCTCATTGACAATGAAGTGTTTCGGGATGCCCTGAGGGTGTTAAAGGTGCTCAATAAATGCAAGGTATTTCCTTCAATCAACCAAATTGGCAGCCAGGGGAAAATGAGTTGCTTGGTTGGTGGTGGTTTTAGGTTGTTGACCTTAATCATAGAAATCAGAGAAAGTTACAGCACAGAAGGAGGCCATCTTGTCCGTGCCGGCCGACAAAGAGCTATCCAGCCTAATCCCACTTTCCAGCACTTGGTCCGTAGCCTTATAGGTTACGGCACTTCAAGTGCATATCCAAGTACTTTTTAAATGTGATGAGGGTTTCTGCCTCTACCACCCTTTCAGGCAGTGAGTTCCAGACCGCCACCACCCTCGGTGAAAACATTTCTCCTCAAATCCCCTCTAAACCTCCGACCAATTACTTTAAATCTATACCCTCTAGTTACCGACCCCTCTGCTAAGGGAAATAGGTCCTTCCTATCCACTCTATCTAGGCCCCTCATAATTTTAAACACCTCAATTAGGTCTCACCTCAGCCTCCTCTGTTCCAAAGAAAACAACCCCAGCCGATCCAATCTTTCCTCATACCTAAAATTCCCCAGTCCAGGCAACATCCTCGTAAATCTCCTCTGTACCCTCTCTAGTGCAATCACATCCTTCCTGTAATGTGGTGACCAGAACTGCACGCAGTATTCTAGCTGCGGCCCAACTAGTGCTTTATACAGTTCAAGCATAACCCCCCTGCTCTTATATTCTGTGCCTCGGCTAATAAAGGCAAGTATCCCGTATGCCTTCTTAACCACCTTATCTACCTGTCCTGCAACTTCAGGGATCTGTGGACATGCGCTCCAAGGTCCCTCTGATCCTCTGCACTTCAGTGTTCTACCATTTATAGTGTATTCCCTTGCCTTGTCATAATGAAAAGACATCGACAAGCTTTGCTGTCTTTTTACTAAAATACTCATGGATTTCCCTCGGCATTGCACATGGTTTGCAGCACAGAAACAGGCCAACTGGTCCGTGCCGGTGTTTATGTTCCACACGAGCCTCCTCCCTCCCCTCTTCATCTCACCCCATCAGCATATCCTTTCTCTCTCATGTGTTTATCCAGCTTCCCCTTAAATGCATCGATGCTATTCGCCTCAACCACTCCATGTAACAGTAAGTTCCACATTCTGACCCCTCTCTGGGTGAAGAAGTAATCATGCAAAATCTGCCCCTTTACATAGTGTGACAGGAGGGCGATAATTGCACCAGAACTTCCCCCAACTCCTGCTGTCTATTTTTCTGGATTACCAATTTGGTTTTTTTTAAACTCAGAAGGTTATGGGTTCAAGTCCCGCTCCAGAACCTTGAGCACAAAAGTCTAGGCTGACACTCCCAGTGCAGTACTGAGGGAGTGCTGCACTGTCGGAGGTGTCTTCTTTCGGATGAGACATTAAACCGAGCCCCCGTCTGCCATCTCAAGTGGATGTAAAAGATCCCATGGCACTATTTTGAAGAAGTGCAGGCGGAGTCCTCCCCAGTGTCCTGGGCAATATTTATCCATCGATCAACATCACAAAAATAGATTATTTGGTCGCTAACACATTGCTGTTTGTGGGAGCTTGCTGTGCGCAAATCGGCTCCCGCGTTTCCTGCATTACAACCGTGAGTACTCTTCAAAAATACTTCCAGATCACTACAACTCGCTGTGTAAAATTAAAAGTTTCATAAGAACATAAGAAATAGGAGCAGGAGTCGGCTATTTGGCCCTTCGAGCCTGCTCCGCCATTCAATAAGATCATGGCTGATCTTCTGCCTCAACTCCATTCACCGGCCCTATCGCCATATCCCCCCTCCCCCTCCTCCTTACCCCAGTCCTCAGTGGGCAGCAGGTTATCGGCGAAGAAGCGACTGTCCAGCTCGCTCAGCAAACAAGAAGAATCCAAAGTTTGAAATAAACCGGCCCGAGTATAAAAGCAGGCGGCGGCCGCCGTGAGCCGCTCCAACTGGGCCAGACCAGAGCCCAGCGCGGCGTCACTGCCGCTCGGCCCCAACTCACTGCCCGAGCTCCGAGTCCGACTCCCACTGAGGCCCCGCCCGGAAACCCGCCCCCTCACTCTGAGTGACAGGCGCTCCGGCCAATCCGCTTCCCCCGGGAGTGCCCCGCCCCGGAAACAAGCCTCCACACTCTGAGTGACAGTCACTTCGGCCAATCCGCTTCCCCCGTGAGAGACCCGCCCCGGAAACTCGACACGCTATCTGAGTGACAGGCGATCTGACCAATCCGCTTCCACCGGGGGAGCGGCACCCCAAAACCCGCCCCTTCACTCTGAGTGACAGTGGCACTGGCCAATCCACTTCCCAAGAGAGGGCACCGCCACGAAACCCGCCCCCTCATTCTGAGTGACAGGAGCACTGAGCAATCCGCTTCCCCCGAGAGGACACCGCCACTAAACCCGCCCCTCATTCTGAGTGACAGGTGCGCCGGCCAATCTGCTTCCCCCCGTGATCCCCGCCCGGGAACCCGCCGCTCACCCTGAGTGACAGGCATTCCGGCCAATCGGCTTCCCAGGAGAAAGCCCCGCCCCCGTGAACCACCCGCTCACTCCGAATGACAGGTTCTCCGGCCAATCCGCTTCACTCGGGAGCTCCTCACTGGGCCGCCACTGGCCAATCAGCACCATCGGGAGGCGGGATTTGCGACGATGGTTTTGTTTGAAAGAGGCTCGCGCTGGGAAGTCGCCGGTTGGGTTTAAATATTAATTTTTTAAGGAGCTTAAATCTTTAAATTTTCGGGCGCCCTTGGAGTTCTCCCCGGTGTCCGGGCCAATATTTCACAGAACCACAGAATCACAGAATAGGACAGCACAGGAGGAGGTCACTCGGCCCTTCCTGCCTGTGCCGGCTCTTTGAAAGAGCCAAACAATTAACCCCGCTCCACTGCCCTTTCCCCAGAGCCCGGCACATTGTTACCCTTCAAGGATTTATCCAATTCCCCTTTGAAAGTTATTATTGAATCTGCTTCCACCGGCCTGTCAGGCAGTGCCTTCCAGATCAGAACAACTCGCTGCATAAAAAACACCCTCTTCATCTCGCCTCTGGTTCTTTTGCCAATTACCTTAAATCTGTGCTCTCTGGTTGCTGACCCTTATCTCACTGGAAACAGTTTCTCCTTATTTACTTTATCAAAACCCTTCATGATTTTGACCACCATTGTTAAATCTCCCCTTAACCTTCTCTGCTCCAAGGAGAACAACCTCAGTGTCTCCAGTCTCTCCACGTAACTGAAGTCCCGCATCCCTGGTGCCATTCTAGTAAATCTCTACCTAAAGTGTGGTTCCCAGAATTGGACACAATACTCCAGCTGGGGCCAAACCACTGATTTAGGAAGGTTTAGCATAACTTCCTGGCTTTTATACTCCATGGTTCTGTTTATAAAGCTAAGGGTACTGTATATTATTTAGCAGCCATCTCATTTTGTCCGGCCAACTCCAATGATTTGTGTACAAACACCCCCAGGTCTCTCTCTTCCTGCACCTCCTTTAAAATTGTACCCTTTATGTTATATTGCCGCTGCCCATTCTTCCTACCATAATGCATCACATCACACTATGTTGAATTGCATTTGCCACGAGTCTGCCCATTTCACCGGTCTGTCTAATTCGTCCTGAAGTCTATTCCGATCCTCCACACTGTTTACTACATTTCTGAGTTTTGTGTCATCTGCAAACGTTGAAATATTGCCCTTTACACCCAAGTCAAATTGAATTAAGATGCAGACCAACCACTATCTAATTGAATGGCGGAAGAGGCTGAATGGCCTACTGCTGTTCCTGTGTAAGCCGAGAAAGTGAATGTTGACAGCTTGGAAAACAAGCCAGACCCATTCTCAACAAAGATCCACCCAATGCCATGTCACCAGATAGCGGAAGAAACAGGCCTCCTGGCTGATCCTTCCCCTCCCCGAACCCAAGTATGCTAAGGCCCATCTCTGCACCTCCACTGTCACTCTGCTTCAGATAGTGTGTCTCACCAGCAATCCAGCCTGGACCCTCCCTGGTCTGTGTGTCTCAGTAAACACACCAAGCAGCGCTCGGCAATTCTGACACCACCTTCTGATTTAGACACAGACTCTGCAGACGGATGAAGCAGGTACTTTTATTTCTGTGTGCAGGGTACAAGCAGACAGCACTTTACAATTTATCAAACACTTTCAATACTTGGTTACAATGATATACTTTGCTTCCTATTAAAATCTGCAGGATACAACATTTGAAACCAGCTCATCAAACTCTGAAACACAGTTGCAACTTTAAAATATGAGGTTAATCTGGATATGAAAGACAGACAGACACAGACTTGCCTTCATATAGCGCCTTTCACAGCCTCAGGCCGCCCAAAGCACTTTACGATCAATGAAGTACTTTTGCAGTGTAGTCACTGTTGTAATGTAGGAAATGCGACAGACAATTTTTGCACAGCAAGCTCCCACAAACAGCAATCTGTTATTGTTTTACTAATGCTGGTTGAGGGATAAATATAAAACCGATATAAAACACTAGCTCGGCCCCAGCTGGAGTATTCTGGGCACCACACTTTAGGAAGGACGTGAAGGCTTTGGAGAGGGTACAGAAGAGATTTACAAGAATGTTTCCAGTGATGAGGGATTACAGTGAGGTGGACCAACTGGAGAAGCTGGGGTTGTTCTCCTTTGAGCAGAGAAGGCTAAGAGGAGATTTGATAGAGGTGTTTAAAATCATGTAGGGTTCAGATAGAGTAAATAAAGAGAAACTGTTTCCAGTGGCAAAAGTGTCGATAACGAGAGGGCTTTCCCCCTGAAACAGGCGGGCGTTCCCGCTGCCCATCTCAGGACCCTACCCAAGGTGGCGATGGCTGAAGTGCCAGCGTAAACTTAAGTGCCATTTCCAGGCGACTCTCACTCCGGTTACACCAGGCGGGGGCTCTTAAAATCGGCCCGAACAGTTCGGGAAGGGCTTTGTAAGAATCCAGAGTCTGGAGCAATGTGCAAATAAAACAAACAACACATTTAGTTCATGCTTCTGGGTTGTAATTAAGCCCCGAATCGCTTTGTTTTTAATAAATGCCGCTGCTATTGTGCAGTTTAATAACAGCGCTTGGCAGCAGAGGTGTTGCACTAATTCATCTCAAACACCGCCATGTAGCGCCACCTTCCGCCTGTGGAGCAACATTACAGGCAGGAAGGTCACCGGGTTCCTGCAGCTCACAGCTCATTCCACCCAGTCAGTTCCTCTCCACAATTCAGCATCGATTTGTTTCTTCTCTCTCCCTCCTTATTTTCCCAGTTTATACTAAGATGATTGAAGCCTCGCATTAAAATATCTTGCCACTTCTCACACAGCATTGCTAGCTCGTCACAGAACAAACTGCCCTCCTCCTTATTCTGACCAGGGGTCGATAACACACTCACAGTGTTCGCTCGCAGCTCTTACTATTGGAGATGTCTAACCAGAGTAGTTCATTTTCAAGCATTCTACCTCCCACGGGATCAACTTCTTTTACATCCCAGGTGTCCCTGACAGCTCGGGCCACACCGCCCCCTTTATTATCCAGTCTCTATTCTAAACACTCCATACCCCACAGAGGCCCTTGCTGATCTTTCAGTTCCCAGTTCCGATGCAGGGTGTATTCCCGGAATGTTAACCTGTCTTCTCTCTCCACAGGTGATGACCTTGTCCACTCTCTATTCTAAACACTCCACACGCTTGAATGTTCTGATCATTTCCATCCCCTGGGTTTTCCCATGTTTCTGATACTCCCACCTGTTCCCTTTTGATTTCACTTCTATCTGGTGCCCCTTTTAGTTGTTCCTTCCCTCGGGTATTATTTATTTTGCCGGGTCTCGGATGGTCCCTTTGTCATGTCCTTCCCACTGGTGTTCTATCTCACCCTAGTCCCTCCACCCGCCCCTGTTTACCTTTAAGTTCTGTGGTTCCCTTGGTGTATTTCTGCCGTGTTTTAATTCTCCTCTGTCTCTGGGCCCCGATGATTCTCGATGTTCTTGATGTTTTTATTTAATTTTGTTTAAAAATAACTTTTAAACTGCGGCTGTGTCTCTGCTGAACTGGTTCTTCTGGTTTTTCAGCATTGTTGGCTTCTAGCTAGCAGCTGTTGTTTCACTTGCTGTCCGGTGACTCGCTCTACTGGTTTTCAGCTTTGCTGGTCGCTGGCTTGTGGTTTAACTATTTCTCCACCGCTTTTGATCTACGGTGAACTCCAACTTGCGTCAATTTCGCCTCATCTTTCTGCACCGCTACCGACTCTCATTCCTACGGCAACAACCTCCATCCTCGAACTCTCCACCCTTCAAATAGCTTCTGGACTGCTTTGGACAGCGGTTCGTCGATGCTCCATGCCGGCTCCATCATGCTTACGTTGGCTTTGTCCCTCCATGGAACCTCTGACATTGACCCTGGTCTCCCTACTATTGTCTCCAACCTATTCCCTGCTACCAGGAAATATGTATCCCATTAATTACTACATAACCAGGCCTATGTAATCTGAGCTTTTCCCTGTGTCCATTCGTGTGCGCACTTTGGCTGCCCCTCCGGACGGTTCATTTCTTTTCCCACATTTTCTCCCCTTTTCCTTTTCTCTCGATCCCTTCCTGGCCGCTCTCTCCTGCCATCATGCCTCCTTTCATCTCTCCTCTCTCGGATACTCTGCCCTCCCAAATCACTACCCCATTCATTCATTACTCTTCGACCTTCCTGCTCTCCTGTCGCCGTCCCAGGCTTGACTCCCTCTTAGATAAGCCGACAGCTTCCCTCTGTGCCTCTCTTGGCATCCTACGAAGGGCCCATCGAGGCACTTGTCGCTGCCTCCTTATGAACAGCAGCCCCAACTGTCGTATACTATTCTCTCGCCGACCTTCCCACCCAGTGCACCCACTGGGGGCTAATCTTATCAATCTCCTCCCCGTCCAACTCATGCCCCCCAGCACTGACCCTGTGGATGCTGGCAGTGGTCAGCCATCTCCGACCCTCTCCACATCTTCTCCAGAATGTCCGTTCACTTGCGAACAAGGCCCTTGCCACCCATGAGCTTATCATGGATGATTGCATCGACATCAGGGCCCTGACGGAAACTTGGTTGAGGGGTGATGACACCTTACCCTTAAATGAAGCCTCCCCGCCTGGCTATACCTTCCACCACTTGCCCCGCTCAGACCGCCATAGTGACGGTGTGGCTCTCATCACCAAATCACACCTTGATCTGTCCCCCTACTCCTCGGCACTTTCTCCTCCATTGAGCATCTCACCTTAATCCACCCCTCTCACCTCTCATTTAAAATTCTCGTTCTCTCCCGCCCACCCAAGTACCATAACAATTTTATTACCGAGATATCTTCACTGCTTTCCTCGCTCAGCCTCTGCACCGAGCGACTTCTGATACTCGGGGATTCCAACTTCCATCTCAATTCATCATGCTCTCTCTCCTCTGAGTTCACCAGCCTCCTATCCTCCCTTAATCTCTCCTCCATGTAAACTCCCCAACCCATATTTACGGCCATCCGCTCGACCTTGCCATCTCTCATGGCCTCGCTACTCCCATCGTGTCAATTGCAGATAAGGCCATCTCTGACCACTTCCTCATATCGCTCTCCACCCACATCCCCCTTCTACCCCCCCAACCCTATTTCCTTCTGTGTCCGCCTCTGGAAATAACTCTCTCCCGACTCTCTTACAACTAGACCTACAAAATCCCAACTGTCCAGCCTTTGGCCCTCCATTCACCATGAAATTTCTGCAGCTAGTGATCCGCTCAACCACACCCTCACCACCACTTTTGATGCCCTAGTCCCTAGTAAAACAATTACTCTCTCTCACCCTGGCCGTTCCCCCTGGTACGGCCCTCACAATCACTTCCTTAAGTCCAAGGAACACAGACGTGAACAGATATGGCGAACAGCTGGTTGAACCATTCACCACCAGATCTGGCTGGACCACATAAAGCATTATCAGGTCCTGCCAAAATTGCTCACTATTCCAGAGTCATTCTGGAATGCAAAGATAAACCCCGGCTTCTATTCTCTGCTGCTAATGGTCTTCTTAAACCCCTATCCCCTGTCTCTAAATTGTCAGACTGCTTGTCCGACCTCTAGTTTTTGATCAGCAGAAATTTACTCCAATTAAATACTGGGAAGACTGAAGCCATTGTTTTCGGTCCCCGCCACAATCTCCGTTCCCCAGCCACTGATTCCATCCCTCTCCCTTACATCTGTCTGAGGCTGAACCACACTGTTCGCAACCTTGGTGTCACAGTTGACCCTGAAATGAGCTTCCAACCACATATCCGCGCCATAACTAATACCGCCTATTTGCACCTCTGTAACATCGCCCGTCAGCACCCTTGCCTCAGCTCATCCACTGCTGAAACCCACTTCCTCTGCAAACACACATTCCAGAAGCAGATGGGCAGCCGCCTCTGGCCCAGTGGTAGGTGTCAGCTGTGGCTCAGGGGTAGCGCTCTCACCTCTGAGTGCGAGGATTGTGGGATGAAGTCTCACTCCATAGACTTAATCACATAACCTAGGATAACACTCCGGAGCAGCACTGAAGAATCTGCACTGTCAAATGGTGCCGCCTTTCGATGAGACGGTAAACAGTGGCGCAGTCTGCCCTCTCAGGTGGATGACAAGTCCCCTGGACCAGATGGCCTGCATCCTAGGGTCTTCAAAGAAGTGGCTGCAGAGATAGTGGATGCATTGGTTGCAATATACCAAAATTCCCTGGACTCTGGAGAGGTCCCAGTGGATTGGAAAACCGCAAATGTAACACCCCTATTTAAGAAAGGAGGGAGTCAGAAAGCAGGAAACTATAGACCAGTTAGCCTAACATCTATCGTTGGGAAAATGCTGGAGTCCTTCATTAAGGAAGCAGTAGCAGGGCATTTGGAAAATCATAATGCAGTCAAGCAGAGTCAGCATGGTTTTATGAAAGAGAAATCATGTTTCAAAAACTTGCTAGAGTTCTTTGAGGAGGTAACGAGCAGGGTGGACAAAGGTGAACCAGTGGATGTGTTGTATTTGGATTTCCAGAAGGCATTCGATAAGGTGCCACATGAAAGGTTACTGCATCAGATAAGAGCTCACAGAATTGGGGGTAATAGATTAGCATGGATAGAGAATTAGCTAACTAACAGAAAGCAGAGGGTCACGATAAATGGGTCATTTTCCGGTTGGCAAACGGTAACTAGTGGGGTGCCACAGGGATCGGTGCAGAGGACTCAAAGAACCTGCAAAGGGATATAGACAGTCTAAGTGAGTGGGCAAACATTTGGCAGATGGAGTATAATGTGGGAAAGTGCGAGGTTATACACTCTGGCAGGAAAAATAAAAAAGCGAATTATTATTTAAATGGAGAGAGATTACAAAATGCTACAGTTCAGAGGGACCTGGGGATCCTTGTGCATGAAACACAAAAAGTTAGCATGCAGGTACAGCAAGTAATCAAAAAGGCAAATGGAATGTTGGCCTTTATTTCAAAGGGGTTGGAGTATAAAAGCAGGGAAGTCCTGCTACAACTGTACGGGGTATTGGCGAGACCACACCTTGAGTACTGAGTACAGTTTTGGTCTCCTTATTTAAGGAAGGATATACTTGCATTGGAGGCAGTTCAGAGACGATTCACTAGGTTAATTCCAGAGATGAGGGGTTTGACTTATGAGGAAAGGTTGCGCAGGCTGGGCCTATACTCATTGGAATTTAGAAGAATGAGAGGTGATTTAATTGAAACATATAAGATACTGAGGGGGCACGACAAGGTAGATGCAGAGAGGATGTTTCCCCTTGTGGGGAAATCTAGAACTCGGGGGCATAGTTTCAGAGTAAAGGGTCGCCCTTTTAGAACTGAGATGAGGAGGAATTTATTCTCTCAGAGGGTCTTAAATCTGTGGAATTCTCTGCCCCTGAGAGCTGTGGAGGCTGGGTCATTAAATACATTTAAGGTGCAGATAGACAGATTTTTACAAGATAAGGGAGTGAAGAGTTATAGGGAGCGGTCGGGGACGTGGCTTTGAGCCCAAGATCAGCCATGATCTTATTGAAAGGCGGAGCAGGCTCAAGGGGCCAAGTGGCCTATTCCTGCTCCTATTTCTTATGTTCTTAAAATATGGCACTATTCCGAAGATGGCCTGAGCAATATTTATCCCTCAAAAAACACCTGAAAAACAGGATCTCTGGTCATTTATTTCATTGCTGTTTGTGGGATCTTGCTGTGCTCGCGATGGTTGATGTTTCGCTACATCACACAAGTGACTACACTTCAAAACTACTTCATGGGCTGTGAAGCACTTTGGGACGTCCTGAGGTGGTGAAAGACGCGCTAGAAATACAAATATTTCCTTTCTTTCTGGCAGATTTGTCTTTTCACTTATAGCGATTCCCTGTGCCTGTCACCTGATGTCACTCCTTGACATTTGTGGTACTTTGTGTTTTAGGGTGAGCGGCTGCAATCATTAACACAATTCAGTTTATGGATCTCTATCACACACCGTGTGTCACCAGAGGGTTTGTAATCGGCAGTGAGTTCGGTCTGGAGCAAAGAGCACTGGAATCTCGATCCCCGCCCATCTCCGCCTCCTCCCTCCCTCCACTGCCAACACTGCAGGAACTTTCACCCTCCCGGACAGGATTGAATTATTCCCCTCCGTGCTCTAACCCTGTTTGTCCTTCACACTGCTCTAGGTTGTGTCTCCCTGTGTTTAAGTCGATGGGACATAGACGAGTTTATAATAATAATTCCCTGAGTATTGCAGTGAACTTCATCGGGAAATCGCTGAACTGAGGGTGTTCGGCAGCAGAGAAACATCCAAACTGAAAGCGGTTTGAATCAGGAAGTGCTGAGTGTGAACATGGCTTCCAGACAACAGGCCGAGAGTTGGACCGAGGAGGCAATTTGTCCCATTTGTCTTGAATTTTTCACCGATCCGGTAAGACTGCAGTGTGAGCACAACTTCTGCCGCTCCTGTATCACACAGTGTTGGGAAAACAAGAGGATAAAATCCTGCCCGGAATGTAGAAAGGAGTTTCCGGAAATAAACCTCAAGAATAATCGGGTTTTAGCGAATCTGGCTGAGAAAGCTCGAAAATTAAACCTGAATCCCAAAGAGAAGGAAAGTAAACTTCACTGTGAGGAACATCAGGAAGAACTGAAGCTGTTTTGTGAAACTGACAAGAAATTGATCTGTCTGATTTGTAGAGATGCGCGGGAACACAGAGAGCACCGCTCCATGCCCATTAAAGAAGCTGTTGGAATCTACAAGGTAAAAGGGAACAGATTTGATCACCTGATTATTTCATCACATTTTCATGGTCTAACACTTTTATTCTGTGATTTTCTCTCCCAATCCCAGGATCAGCTGAAATCTTCCTTAGATTCTCTCACAGAGAAGAAATCGGCGGCTCTAGAAACGGAATTAAAACAGAAACAGCAGATTTCCGCAGTTAGGGTAAGGTCTCCCTGTGCTGATTTTCTGGGCTCTCAGTTAGTTTTGTTCCCTTTATCGCGGTACATTAATTATGTTTCACATTTCATTTGGTAGGAACAGTCGAGCAGTCTGCAGACCAGCATCACATCCGAGATCGCTAAAATGCACCAGATTCTCAGTGAGAAAGAGCAGCGTTTAATCAGAGATCTCAGGGAACAAGAGGGGAAGATTCTAGAAACAATGGAGAAAAACCTCCGAGAAATACAAGAGAATTTAAATTCTATTCAGGAGAAACTCTCAAAGTTGCAGAAACAGATGGAGCAAAAAGACGGGCTGACATTTCTGAAGGTGAGGATTTTATTGCGGGTCAGTTCAGTGAAACTTCACACAGTCACAAAATAACCGATGTTAACTGAAATAAATGCAACATTTGCTGAATAATTCGAAACTGATTTAAACCGATTGTTTTGTCTATTCCGAGGCGGTACTTTTGTTGTCACCGAACTAACCGGCTCCCACACCGTCTGCACATTCCCGCAGTCTAAACAACAACATCTTGTGTTTATATAAAAGCAAAATCCTGCGGATGCTGGAAATCTGAAGGAAAAGCAGGAAATGCTGGAAACACTCAGCAGGTCAGGCGGCATCTGTGGAGAGAGAAACAGAGTTAACGTTTCAGGTGGATGAGGTTTGGTTCTGAGGAGACAGCTGAAGGCACAGCCGGCAATGGAGGAACGCTTCAAATCGGGAATGTGCAAGAGGCCAGAATTAGAGGAATGCAGAGATCTCTGAGGGTTGTGGGGCTGGTAGAGGTTACAGGGATAGGGAGGGGCGAGGCCACGGAGTGATTTAAAAACAAGGATGAGGATTTTTACATTGACGTGTTGCGGACCGGGAGCCAATGAATGTCAATGAGTACAAGAGTGATCGGTGAAAGGCACTGGGTGCGAGTTAGGATACGGGCAGCGGAGTTTTGCAGGAGCTCATGTTTATGGGGGGTAGACGATGGGAGGCCGGCCAGGAGAACGTTAGAGTAGTCAAGTCTAGAGGTAACAAAGGCATGGATGAGGGTTTCAGCAGTGGATGAACTGAGGCAGGGGCGGAGACGGCCAATGTTACGGAGGTGGAAGTAAGCGGTCTTGGTGATGGAGTGGACATGGGGTCGGAATCTCATCTCAGGGTCAAATAGGACACCAAGGTTGTGAATGGTCTGGTTCAGCCTCACACAGTGGGCAGGGAGAGGGATGGAGCTAATGGCGGGGGAATGGAGTCTGTGGCGGGGACCGAAGAAAATGGGTTTGGAGTTCCCAATATTTAGTTGGAGGATATTTCTGCTCATCCGGTATTGGATGTCAGACAAGCATCGTGACAAATCAGAGATGGTGAAGGGGTTGAGAGGTGATGGTGAGGTAGAGCTGGGTGTCATCAGCTTACATGTGGAACCTGACCTTGTGTTTTCAGATGATGTCGCCGAGGGGCAGCATGTAGATGGGAAATAGGAGGGACCAAAGATAGATCCTTGTGGGAGCAGGAAGAGAAGTCATTACAGGTGATTCTCTGGCTATGACTGGATTAAATTGAGAGGTCGCACAACACCAGGTATAGTCCAACAGTTTTATTTTAAATCACAAGCTTTCGGAGTTAAAATAAAACTGTTGGACTATAACCTGGTGTTGTGCGACCTCTCAATTTTGTCCACCCCAGTCCAACACCGGCATCTCCGCATTATGACTGGATTGACAGGAATGGAACCAGGTGAGGGCGGTCCCACCCAGCTGCACAATGGAGGAGAGGCACTGGAGGAGGATGGTGTGGACAGCAGGTCGAGAAGGATGAGGAGGGATAGTTTACCATGGTCACAGCCACATAGGATATCATTTGTGAGTTTGATAAAGGCTGTTTCAGTGCTGTGGCAGCGGCCGAAGACTGATTGGAGGGGTTGAAACAAGGAGTTGCGGGAATGATGGACACAGATTTGGGATACAACACGTTCACGGACTCCCGGGAATGATAATTAATTCATAATTATTTCTGTGTTGTCAAATTGTTTGCTATTCTCCTTGCACTCACATTGTAATCCAGTTACTGTTCCATGTTTGTGTGTGTGTGTGTGTGAGAGAGTTTGTGTGTGTGTGGTACAGTGGGTGTGTGAGGTACTGTGTATGTGAGTCGGACTGATGTTTAGTTCCAGTATCTGACACACAAATAAGGAGGCAATTCGGCCCATCTTGCCTGTGCCGGCTCTTTGAAAGAGCTATCCAATTAGCACCACTCCCCCTGCTCTTTCCCCATTGCCTTGCTGTGTTTTTCCTTTTCAAGTCCGGTTCCCTTTTGAAAGTTACTGTTGAATCTGCTGCCACTGCCCTTTCAGTCAGTGTATTCCAGATCATCACAGCGCATTGTTAAAAATATTCTCCCCTCTGGTTCATAGAATCATAGAAAGTTACAGCACGGAAGGAGGCCATTTCGGCCCATCGTGTCCGCGCTGGCCAACAAAGAGTTATCCAGCCTAATCCCACTTCCCAGCTCTTGGTCCGTAGCCCTGCAGGTTACAGCATTCCAAGTGCACATCCAAGTACTTTTTAAATGTGGTTAGGATTCCTGCCTCTACCACCCTTTCAGGCAGTGAGTTCCAGATCTCCGCAACCCTCTGGGTGAAGAAATTTCCCCTCAAATCCCCTCTAAACCTTCCACCAGTTACTTTAAATCTGTGACCCCTGGTTATCGACCCCTCTGCTAAGGAAAATAGGTCCTTTCTATCCACTTCATCTATGCCCCTCATAATTTTAGACACCTCAATAAGGTCTCCCCTCAGCCTCCTCTGTTCCAAGGAAAACAGACCCAGCCTATCCAGTCTTTCCTCATAGCTAAAATTCTCTACTCCCGGCAACATCCTTGTAAATCTCCTCTGTACCCTCTCTAGTGTAATCACATCTTTCCTGTAATGTGGTGACCAAAACTGTACGCAGTACTCTAGCGGAGGCCTAACTGTACTCCATGCCTCTACTTACAAAGCCAAGGATCCCATATGCTCTCTTAACAGCTTTATCAACTAGACCCGCACCGTCAAAGATTTGTTTGTGTGATCCCCCAGGTCTCTCTATTCCTGCAGATCCTTTAAACTTGTCCCATTTAGTTTATATTGCCTCTCCTCATTCTACCTTCCAAAATGCATCATTTAATACTTCCCTGCGTTAAATTTAATCTGCCCATTTCACCGGTCTGTCTCTGTCCTCCTCGAGTCTGCTGCTATCCTCCTCACTGTTTACCACATTGCCAAGTTTTGTGTCACCATCAAATTTTAAATGGTGGCAGTGAACCCAAGTCCAAATCATTGGTAAATATCAAACAGAGCGGTTATTTCCTCTTTCTATCTGTGTGTCGGCAGCAGTGAGAATTCGGATTATCAGCAGTTTGTAACAATCTGGGTGTAATTTCTGCTGTCCGGATATAGACACTCAGTCTCTTGTCAACTCAGATTGTGTTTTATTTATTTCAGGAGGAAGCTTGTCGGAAGAGGAGGTAGGACATGCTCTTTACTGAAACTCTGCAGAGTTTGGTAAAATAACTCAGAAAAGTGTTTATTGACAATTTATAACATCAACTGTTTAATATTTACAGGATTAGTGAGGAATATAAACTACTGTCAGTAGCAGATGGCGCCCTGTCTATCGGAAAGTTCAACGGCCCTTTGCAGTACACAGCGTGGAGAGAAATGATAGACGCCATTAACCCCGGTAAAACTCTTATATTCCTTTTCCTGATTTATAAATCCAGATCAGAAGAGCATAAATGGGCCCCAGAAAAGCTGGGGTGTGGGACAGAATTGGACAGTTATTTCAAAGAGCCGGCACAGGTGTGACGGGCCGAATGTCTCCCTCTGTGATGTCAGATTCTGATTCTAGTCCAACCGGTAATTAGGTTGATCATTTCTCTACCACCGGGACAGTCCTTCCCAAACCATCGCTGTCTCGCCCCATCGACTCCCCCCACCTCTCCCCTCCCCCTCTCTCTCCCTCCGCCCCCCCACTCTCTCTCCCCTCCCCCTCTCTCTCCCCTCCCCCCCGCTCTCCCTCCGCCCCCCCACTCTCTCTCCCCACCCCCTCACTCTCTCTCCCCTCCCCCTCTCCTCTCCCCCCCACTCTCTCACCCCTCCCCCCACTCTCTCTCCCCTCCCCCGCTCTCTCTCTCCCAAACCCCCCCCTCTCTCTCCCCTCTACCCCCCCACTCTCTCTCCCCTCCCCCGCTCTCTCTCTCCCAAACCCCCCCCCTCTCTCTCCCCTCTACCCCCCCACTCTCTCTCCCCTCCCCCGCTCTCTCTCTCCCAAACCCCCCCCCTCTCTCTCCCCACTCCCCCCCACTCTCTCTCCCCTCCCCCGCTCTTTCTCTCCCCTCCCCATCTCTCTCTCCCTTCCCCCCGTTCTCTCTCCCTTCCCCATGCTCTCTCTCCCCTTCCCCCACTCTCCCCTCCCCCGCTCTCTCTCCCCTCCCCCGCTCTCTCTCTCCCTTCCCCCCACTCTATCTCCCCTCCCCCACGCTCTCTCTCCCTTCCCCACACTCTCTCCTCTGCCCCCGCTGTCTCTCTCCCCTCCCGCCACACTCTCAAACCCTCCCCCCGCTCTCTCTCTCCCCTCCCCCCACTCTCTCCCCTCCCCCACTCTCTCTCTCCCCTCCCCCCC
>JASTWF010002167.1:7500-36391 GCA_030390025.1 Squalus acanthias | reverse complement strand
GAAAGAAAGAGGGAAAGAAAGAGGGAAAGAAAGAAAGAAAGAGAAAGAAAGAGGGAAAGAAAGAGGGAAAGAGGGAAAGAAAGAGGGAAAGAAAGAGGGAAAGAAAGAGGGAAAGAAAGAGGGAAAGAAAGAGGGAAAGAAAGAAAGAGGGAAAGAAAGAAAGAGGGAAAGAAAGAAAGAAAGAAAGAGGGAAAGAAAGAGGGAAAGAAAGAGGGAAAGAAAGAAAGAGGGAAAGAAAGAGGGAAAGAAAGAGTGAAAGAAAGAGGGAAACAAAGAGGGAAAGAAAGAGGGAAAGAGAAAGAAAGAGGGAAAGAGGGAAAGAGGGAAAGAAAGAAAGAGGGAAAGAAAGAGGGAAAGAAAGAGGGAAAGAGGGAAAGAAAGAAAGAGGGAAAGAAAGAGGGAAAGAGGGAAAGAAAGAGGGAAAGAAAGAAAGAGGGAAAGAAAGAGGGAAAGAGGGAAAGAAAGAGGGAAAGAAAGAAAGAGAGAAAGAAAGAGGGAAAGAAAGAGGGAAAGAAAGAGGGAAAGAAAGAAGGAAAGAAAGAAGGAAAGAAAGAGGGAAAGAAAGAGGAAAGAAAGAGGGAAAGTATTAATTAATTAATTGCATTTATATAGCACCGTTCACAACCTCGGAATGTCCCAAAGCGCTGTACTTTTGAAGTGTAGTCCCTCTTGTAATGTGATAGGGAATTCTTCGCTTGATATTAAAGTGTAGGAGGATTGAGTTCAGACTAGATGGAAATGGGGGGAAACCCCCGAGTAGACTTGCTGGGCCAAATGTGTCTGTGCGGTCGGTGGCATTGTTGGGCACAGGGGTTATGTTACTGGACTCGTACACCCAGAGGCCTGGGCCTAATGATCCTGGAGAAACCTGAGTCCGAAATCCCACCGTGACACTTTGAGAATTTTAACTCCAGTTATTTTCTAATAAGGTGGAAGTAAACAATTAAGAGGGACCATGAAACTGTCGGATTGTGGTCAAAACCCAGCTGGTTCACTAATGCCCTTTAGGGAAGGACGCCTGCCGTCCGTACCCGGTCTGGCTTGTATGTGACTCCAGCCCCCACACCGACCCTTCATTGCCCCTCTGAAGTGGCCTGGCAAGCCATTCAGTCAGGTTAGCTAGCGATGGGCAATAAATGCTGCCAGCCTTGGCAGCGACACCTCCCCGCCTCCCCCCCCCCCCCACCACCACCCCCCCCCCCCCCGCCCCCGGAGATTGAATTATTAAAAAAGCAGAATATCCTGAGCTGTTAAAGTGTCGAAGAACCTCCCTTTCCCACGGGAAACACTTTCTCTCCTCGACCAGCTCCTCCTCCAAAAACGTTCCTCGAATTTGCCAGAAAAACCAGACAGGATCGGACAAAAAAAAAACAACAACAGTAACCCGTCAGTGCTTGGTGGAGCTGCCGTTTAACATAACAGTTTCAAGAGGACCTGAGGGACTCCAGATGTCCCACTTCAGGATATCAAACGCATTAAACAAAACACACACACACACACACATGGTCTTTCCATGATGTGGACTTACGGATTAGAAACTGGACTGAAATAAGGCATCTGAACCGCTCGACCTGGTTTTAAGATATTCTTTGCACTTTTTCTTTTTTGCACTTTTGGCAGGTAGAGGGTTTTAACCCTCCTCCGGAACCTTAGAAACTGCCTGCCAATCGACAGCCACTCCCTCGCCAAAAGGCAATTCAACTCTGACTGACCTCAGGATCCAGGTGGATCACTTCCCCGATCGGGGAGTGCCCGAGCAGTAGCCTTAAAGGGACAGGCCAACGGGGCAGTTAAACATCGCAGCCACGCTACAGATCACCCGTGAGCAACATCATGGGAGATCAGCTAGTATACGTTATTTGTTTAAATGAGCAGGAGAGAACCAGCTGATATACCGCCATCAGGCAGCAAGGTAGCCAGCCGATTGCCAATGGACTCGGCCAGTGTCACCTTGTCTCAGGTAGTACCGCTCCTGCCTCTGAGCTCCATTGCATCACTTGAGCCTGCAATCTAATCTGCGGTCAGTCAGAGTTTAATTGCTGCATTGTTCCTGTGCAGTGCAGAGGGAGTGCTGCATTGTCAGAGTCCTTCGAATGGACATGAGAATCACAGAATCTTTGGCCCCTCACATCTATGCCCGGCTTTTTAAAAGAGTTGTCCAAATAAGTCCCACATCCCAGCTTTTTCCCCCAAACACTGCAAATTAGTCCTCAGTGGGTCACACTCTCAGTTCTGAGTCAGAAGGTCATGGGTTCAAGCCCCACTCCAGAGACCTGAGCACAAAAATCTAGGCCGACACTCCTGTGCAGTACTGAGGGAGCCCTGCACTGTCGGAGGGGCAGTACTGAGAGAGCGCCGCACTGTCGGAGGGGCAGTACTGAGGGAGCGCCGCACTGTCGGAGGGGCAGTACTGAGGGAGTGCTGCACTGTCGGAGGGGCAGTACTGAGGGAGCGCAGTACTGAAGGAGTGCCGCACTGTCGAAGGGGCAGTACTGAGGGAGCCCTGCACTGTCGGAGGGGCAGTACTGAGAGAGCGCCGCACTGTCGGAGGGGCAGTACTGAGGGAGCGCCGCACTGTCGGAGGGGCAGTACTGAGGGAGCGCCGCACTGTCGGAGGGGCAGTACTGAGGGAGCGCTGCACTGTCGGAGGGGCAGTGCTGAGGGAGCGCCGCACTGTTGGAGGGGCAGTACTGAGAGAGTGCTGCACTGTCGGAGTTGCCATCTTTCGGATGAGACGTTAAACCGAGGCCCCGTCTGCTCTCTCAGGTGGACGTAAAAGATCCCATGGCCACTATTTCAAAGAAGAGGTGGGGAGTTCTCCCCGGTGTCCTGGGGCCAATATTTATCCCTCAATCAACCTCACCAAAACAGATTATCAATCATTATCACATTGCTGTTTGTGGGAGCTTGCTGTGCGCAAATTGGCTGCCGCGTTTCCTACATTACAACAGTGACCAAACTTCAAAAGTGCTTCATTGGCTGTAAAGCGCTTTGGGACATCCTGAGGTTGTGAAAGGCGCTGGAGAAATGCAAGTCTTTCTCTTCAAGTACATGTCCAGCTGCCTTTTGAAAGTTCCGACGGAATCTGATTCCACCACCCTTTCTGGTAGTACGTTATAGATCATGACAGCCCTCTGTGTGAAGAAATTTCTCATTTCCCCTCTACTTCTTTTGCCAATCATTTTAACTCGATGGCCTCTGGTTACTGACTCACTTGCCAGAGGAAACAGTTTCTCCCGACTTCCTCTATCACAACCCCTCGCAATTTTTGAACGCCTCGATTAGGTCTCCCCTTAGCCTTCTCTGCTCTAAAGAGAACAATCCCAGCTTCTCCAATCTCCCCACGTAACTGAAGTCCCTCATCTCTGCTGTCAGCCTGGTGAACCTCCTCTGCACCCTCTCGAAGGCCTTGATGCCCTTCCCAAAGTGTGGTGCCCAGAATTGGACGCAATACTCCAGCTGAGGCCTAAGCAGAGATCTGTAAAGGTTGAGCACGACCTCCTTGATTTTGTATTCAATGCCCCCATTTACAAAGCCATACGCTTTCTTAACTGCCTCCTCGACTTGATCTGCCACCTTCAAAGATTTGTGACTACGCACTCCCAGGTCCCTCTGTTCTTGCGCCCTGCTCAAAATAGTATCATCTGCCGCTTCAGATCATTATACCCAAAGTACATCTCTTCACACTCCTCTACATTAAGTTGGGTCTGCCATGTGTCCGCCCATGTCACCAGTCTGTCTCTGTCATAGAAACATAGAAGATAGGAGCAGGAGTAGGCCATTCGGCCCCTCGAGCCTGCTCCGCCATTCAATGCGATCATGGCTGATCATCCAAATTCAGTACCCTGTCCCTGCTTTCTCCCCATATCCCTTGATCTCTTTAGCCTTAAGAAATATATCCAACTCCTTCTTGAATATATTTAATGAATTGGACTCAACTGTCTTCTGTAGTAGAGAATTCCACAGGTTCACCACTCTCTGGGTGAAGAAATTCCTCCTCATCTCAGTCCTAAATGGCTTACCCCTTATCCTTAGACTGTGACCCCTGGTTCTGGACTCACCCGCCATCGGGAACATCCTTCCTGCATCTAGTCTGTCTAGTCCTGTTAGAATTTTATAAGTTTCAATGAGATCCCCTCTCATTCTTCTAAACTCTAGCGAATATAAGCCCAATCGACCCAATCTCTCTTCATACGTCATTCCTGCCATCCCAGGTATCAGTCTGGTGAATCTTCGCTGCACTCCCTCCATGGCAAGAACATCCTTCCTCAGATAAGGCGACCAAAACTGCACACAATACTCAAGGTGTGGTCTCACCAAGGCCCTGTACAACTGCAGCAAGACATCCTGAAGTCTGCTACCATCTTCCTCACTGTTCACCACACTGCCAAATTTTATATCGTCCGCAAACTTCGGAATTGTACTCCCTGTACCCAAGTCCAGGTCATTTATATATAACAAGAAAAGCAATGGTCCTAATACTGACCCCTGGAGAACTCCAATGCATCCTTCCTCCAGTCAGAAATTCATCCAATCACCGCTTCTCTCTGACTCCTATTCCTTAGCCAATTTCGTACCCAAGTTACCACCATCCCTTTAAGAACATAAGAAATAGGAGTAGGCCATACGGCCCCTCGAGCCTGCTCCGTCATTCAATAAGATCATGGCTGATCATCGACCTCAACTCCACTCTCCCGCCCGATCTCCATATCCCTTGATTCCCCGAGAGTCCAAAAATCTATCGATCTCAGCCATGAATTTACTCAAAGACTCAGCATTCACAGCCCTCTGGGGCATGTGCTTCTATTTTCAGAATAAGTCCGTTGTGAGGTACTTTATCAAATGCCTTTATTTTTTATTTGTTCCTGGGATGTGGGCATCGCTGGCGAGGCCGGCATTTATTGCCCATCCCCAATTGCCCTCGAGAAGGTGGTGGTGAGCTGCCTTCTTGAACCGCTGCAGTCCGTGTGGTGAAGGTGCTCCCACAGTGCTGTTAGGGAGGGAGTTCCAGGATTTTGACCCAGCGACGATGAAGGATCGGCCGATATATTTCCAAGTCAGGATGGTGTGTGACTTGGAGGGGAACTTGGAGGTGGTGGTGTTCTCAAATTGAAAGTTCATATATACATCTACCGCACTACCTTCATCAACTCTCTCCATTACATTAAACCAAGCCCTCTCTGCCTGTTCTGTTGAGTATTAAATAGCAGATGGCACTATTGGAAGAAGAGAAGGGAGTTCACCCAGTCTCCTGGCCAATATTCCTCCCTTAATAACAACAACAGCAACTTGTATTTATATAGCGCCTTTAACATAGTAAAACGTCCCAAGGCGCTGCACAGGAGTATTTTAAAACAAAGAATTTGACACCGATCCACATAAGGATAAATTAGGGCAGGTGACCAAAAGCTTGGTCAAAGAGGTCGGTTTTAAGGAGCGTCTTAAAGGAGGAGAGAGAGGTAGCGAGGGGGAGAGGTTTAGGGAGGGAATTCCAGTGCTTAGGGCCCAGGCAACAGAAGGCATGGCCACCAAGAGGGCAGAATTGGAGGAGCGCAGATATCTCGGGGGGGGTTGTGGGGGGGGGGGGGGGGGCTGCGAGCACAGGGGTGATGGGCGAACGGGACTTGGTGCGAGTTAGGACACGGGCAGCCGAGTTTTGGATGACCTCAAGTTTAAGGAGTGCTGCACTGTCGGAGGGGCAGTACTGAGGGAGCGCCGCACTGTCGGAGGGGCAGTACTGAGGGAGTGTCGCACTGTCGGAGAGGCCGTACTGAGGGAGCGCCGCACTGTCGGAGGGTCAGTACTGAGGGAGCGCTGCACTGTCGGAGGGGCAGTACTGAGGGAGCGCCGCACTGTCGGAGGGTCAGTACTGAGGGAGCGCTGCACTGTCGGAGGGTCAGTACTGAGGGAGCGTCGCACTGTCGGAGGGGCAGTACTGAGGGAGCGCGGCATTGTTGGACGGGCAGTACTGAGGGAGTGCTGCACTGTCGGAGGGGCAGTACTGAGGGACTGTCGCACTGTCGGAGGGGCAGTACTGAGGGAGTGCTGCACTGTCGGAGGGGCAGTACTGAGGGAGCGCCGCACTGTCGGAGGGGCGCGGCATTGTTGGACGGGCAGTACTGAGGGAGTGCTGCACTGTTGGAGGGGCAGTACTGAGGGAGTGCTGCACTGTCGGAGGGGCAGTACTGAGGGAGTGCTGCACTGTCGGAGGGGCAGTACTGAGGGAGCGCCGCACTGTCAGAGGGGCAGGACTGAGGGAGCGCTGCACTGTCGGAGGGGCAGTACAGAGGGAGCGCGGCATTGTCGCAGGGGCAGTACCAAGGGAGTGCCGCACTGTCGGAGGGGCAGTACTGAGGGAGCGCCGCATTGTCAGAAGGGCAGTACTGAAGGAGCGCCGCACTGTCGGAGGGGCAGTCCTGAGGGAGCGCCGCACTGTCGGAGGGGCAGTCCTGAGGGAGTGCTGCACCGTCGGAGGTGCCGTCTTTCGGATGAGACGTTAAACCGAGGCCCCCGTCTGCCCTCTCGGGTGGACGTAAAAGATCCCACGGCCACTATTTCGAAGAAGAGCAGGGGAGTTCTCTCCGGTGTCCTGGGGCTAATATTTATCCCTCAACCAACATCACTAAAACAGATTATCAGATCGTTATCTCATTGCTGTTTCTGGGAGCTTGCTGTGCGCAAAATGGCTGCCGCGTTTCCCACATTACAACAGTGACTACACTTCAAAAGTACCGAATTGGCTGTGAAGCGCTTTGGGACGTCCTGAGGCCTTGAAAAGTGCTGTAGAAATGCAAGTTCCTTCTTTCTTCTTTAAGAAAATAAGAAATAGGAGCAGGAGTCGGCCATTCGGCCCCTCGAGCCTGCTCCACCATTCAATAAGATCATGGCTGATCTTCTACCTCCTCTCCACTTTCCTGCACTATCCCCATATCCCTTCGTTCCCTTAATATTCAAAAATCTATCACTCTCTGTCTTGAATATACTGAACAACTGAGCCTCCACAGCCCTCTGGGGTAGAGAATTCCAAAGATTCACCGTCCTCTGAGTGAAGAAATTTCTCCTCATCTCAGTCCGAAATGGCCGAGCCCTTAATTCTTTCATACGACGCAGTCAAAGACAGCTGCAAGATCGGAAAAAGTGTTTTCAGTAAATGCAAGTCTTGAGAGGCTGGGTGGAAGGAGGTCATCCGTCCAATTGGAGAAGGTCGTGTGTGTTTCAGGTCAATTGTTAGCAATTACTGGCAGGAGTCGAGCTCAATATCAGACAGAGCCAGCGAGTCTCCATTAGGATCAATAGAGGCCACATGTAAACAAATGGATGTCGAGCCGGCATGTGCATGCCCCCATCCCACCCTCCTCCCAGCGGTCATGTCTACAGCACATTACTAATCTGTTGAGGGTTGGGGGAGGGGGCCTTTTTCTTCCCCAGCCACTCCCCACCCCCGCCGAAGCCCATTAGGCCCAAGCTACAAGGCACAAGTCAGGAGTGTGATGAAATACTCTCCACTTGCCTGGATGAGTGCAGCTCCAACAACACTCAAGAAGCTCGACACCATCCAGGACAAAGCAGCCCGCTTGATCGGCACCCCATCCGCCACCTTAAACATTCACTCCCTCCATCACCGGCGCACCGTGGCTGCAGTGTGTACTATCGACAAGATGCACTGCAGCAACTCGCCAAGGCTTCTTCGGCAGCACCTCCCAAACCCGCGACCTCTACCACCTAGAAGGACAAGGGCAGCAGGCGCATGGGAACACCACCACCTCCAAGTTCCCCTCCAAGTCACACACCGTCCTGACTTAGAAGTATATCGTCGATCCTTCATCGTCGCTGGGTCAAAATCCTGGAACTCCCTCCCTAACAGCACTGTTGGAGCACCTTCACCACATGGACTGCAGCGGTTCAAGAAGGCAGCTCACCACCACCTTCTCAAGGGCAATTAGGGATGGGCAATAAATACCGGCCTTGCCAGCGAAGCACAGATCCCATAAGCGAATAAGAAAAAAATGCTCACTGCTCCCTCCTGATCAGCTCGATCAGCTCCAATGGACGGGCCACATCGCCCGCATGCCCGATACGAGACTCCCAAAACAAGCGCTCTAACTCGGAGCTCCGACACGGCAAGAGAGCCCCAGGTGGGCAGAGGAAACGCTTCAAGGACACCTTCAAAGCCTCCTTGGAAAAAGTGCAACATCCCCCACCGACACCTGGGAATCGCTGGCCCAAGGCCGCACAAAGTGGAGGAGAAGCATCCGGGGAGGCGCCGAACACCTCGAGTCTCTTCGCCGGGAGCAAGCGGAAGCCAAGCGCAAGCAGCGGATGGAGCGCACGTCAACCCAAGCACCCCACCCACCCGCCCCTTCAACCACCGTCTGCCCCACCTGTGACAGAGACTGTAGGTCCCGCATTGGACTCATCAGTCACCTGCGAACTCATTCTTAACGTGGAAGCAAGTCATCCTCGGCTCCGAGGGACTGCCTGAGAAGAAGACATTGCTAATCTGTTGGGGGTGCAGCCTTTTTCTTCCCCATCCGCCCCCTACCCCCCCCAAGCCCATTAGACCCAAGCTTACTGCTCCCTCCTGGTCTCTTTATTGCCAATCGTTCAATGACAAGACACAGCATTTTTTTTAAAGAGGTGGGTTGGGGGGGGGGGGGGGGTGGCGGGGGAAACAACCAGGGCCTCTCCCATCTGATCTCTCAGTAATTGACACTCGGTTATTGACAGGATCCAGGGGTTCGGTGTGTGATAGATTAGATGGTGAGGGACGGGGGACGGGGGGGAGAGGCTGATGGGGAATCAGATACCGAATGCATATTGAAAAAAGGGTGCAAGAGTGGCGAGGTACAGACTGCAGCAAAGCCCGCCTGAAAGCATCCTTCTCATGTGCAACAATGAGACATACCAACCAGTGCCCCACCGCACTGCCCACCCGAGAACTAAAAGGCTTCTTCATTCCTGTTTCTGATCAGAGCTAATCTGCAATGCACGCAGGGCGAAACGCACTCCCCACTTAGAGAGAACAAAAAATACATGCATTAAAGATCCCAGGCGCACAAGCAAAATATAAAATTGCAACCGGGTCTGGTTTATGTGCGACGGGGGATTCATTACCTGGAGCCCAGAGGGTTGTTTTCATCCGATTTCTGCTCCCCGGATCCCAAATCGTTGTAATGCCTTCTGTTACAACGAGATTTTAACCCGTAGAGATGGTGGCAGCTGTTTGTACGTGTGTGTGTGAGAGAGACAGAGAGGGGAGGGGACAAAGAGCCCCAATGGTTAAGGGAAGCCAGTGCTGTTTAAAGAGACAGTCTGGCTCCACCAGCACCCACCCTCCTCCAACAACAACCACAACTTGCATTTATCTAGCGCCTGTAACGTCGTAAAACGTCCCCAAGGCTCTTCACAGGAGCGATTATCAAAACAAAATTTGACACCGAGCCACATAAGGAGATATTAGGGCAGTTGAGCAAAAGCTGGGTCAAAGAGGTCGGTTTTAAGGAGCGTCTTAAAGAGGAGAGAGAGAGAGAGAGAGGCGGAGAGGTTTAGGGAGGGAATTCCAGAGCTTAGGGCCCAGGCGGCTGAAGGCACGGCCGTCGATGGAGAGATTGAAAATCGAGGGATGCGCAAGAGGCCGGAATTGGAGGAGTGCAGAGATCTCGAGGGGGTTGTGGGGCCGGAGGAGGTTACAGAGAGAGGGAGAGGGGGCGAGGGCCATTGATGGATTTGAAAACAAGGATGAGATATTTTTGAAATCGTTGCCGGACCGGGAGCCAATGTCGGTCAGCGAGCACGGAGGGTGATGGGTGAACGGGACTCGGTGCGAGTTAGGACACGGGGGGCAGCCGAGTTTTGGGTCACGGTCAGGAACAAATGATCATTGCTACCTCCACCCTCTGACAGGAGGCTGCTGCTTCCTTCAATGGGTTGATGCAGGGCTCCAGCCCCCTGAACGATTGTGTTCGTCTCAAAAGAAAGACTTGCATTTCGACAGCACCTTTCACCAGCTCCCAGCGCGCTTTACAGCCAATGAAGATACTCTTGGCAGTGTTGTCGCTGTTGGAATGTAGGAAATGGCAATTTGCGTACAGCAAGCTCCCACAGACAGCAATGTGATAATGACCAGACAATCTGTAGAGGGATAAATATTGGCCCAGGACAACAGGGAGAAACATAGAAACATAGAAAAATAGGAGCAGGAGGAGGCCATTCGGCCCTTCGAGCCTGCTCCACCATTCAATACGATCATGGCTGATCCTCTATCTCAACACCATATTCCCGCTCTCTCCCCATACCCCTTGATGCCTTTTGTGTCTAGAAATCTATCGATCTCCTTCTTCAATATATTCAGGGACTTGGCCTCCACAGCCTTCTGTGGTAGAGAATTCCACAGGTTCACCACCCTCTGAGTGAAGAAATTTCTCCTCATCTCAGTCCTAAATGTCCTGCCCTGTATCCTGAGACTGTGACCCCCTCGTTCGAGACACCCCCAGCAAGGGGAAACATCCTCCCTGCATCCAGTCTGTCTAGCCCTGTCAGAATTTTATGCATTTCAATGAGAACTCCCCCTGCTCCTCTTAGAAATAGTTATCGTGGGATCTTTTACGTCCACCTGAGAGGGCAGACGGGGCCTCGGTTTAACGTCTAGACTTTTGTACCCAAGCCTCAGGAGTGGGGCTTTGAACCCATGATCTATCCAACCTGAAGGCAGGAGTGCGACTAACTGAGCCATGGCTGACACGTGGGGTGGGGGGCGGTGGGGAGAAAGGGCACGGGAGTGGGACTAATTGGAGAGCTCTTTCAAAGAGCCGGCACAGGCACGATGGGCCGAATGGCCTCCTTCTGTGCTATATGGTTCTATGATGGCCCAGTTGCCCTGATTGTCTAATCAGTCGAGTAAAAGCTCTGCTCTTTTGCAGCTCAAAGCACAATCCAACCACAATGCTGAAGTTGGAAGTGGCTGCACAGCGCTGTGGTTGTCTTGGCTTTCTGTACCCAGTGTGGCTGCACCATTATCACTTCTGACAAATTACCTTCCACCTCCGGCTGAGCTGAGAGGCTGTGCAACCTGTGAAAGCATCACTGCCTCTCGTTCAGTCGACAGTTCTTAGCGCAGGCTTTGGCCCTCACAGTCAGGGCGTGAAGCATTGAGTGGGTGGACCGCACACCGCACTGAAACAGAACCCGCCCAAAATTTCTTCCATCTAAATTAACGAATGGAAAACCCAGTGAGTTCTGTTACTGCCGTGTGATTCCCCCCCTGCCAGATTTCTCACTCTGAACTCTGCCCAGGCAATGCTTAACATCCAGGCTATAAAAACAAAAATCTACCCACTTGTGTCTTTCCTCCTCATCTCCAATCCCACAGTGTCTCTCCCTCCATCTCCAATCCTTCAGTGTCTCTCCTCCATCTCCAATCCCTCAGTGTCTCTCCCTCCCTCTCCAATCCCTCAGTGTCTCTCCTCCATCTCCAATCCCTCAGTGTCTCTCCCTCCATCTCCAATCCTTCAGTGTCTCTCCTCCATCTCCAATCCCTCAGTGTCTGTCCTCCATCTCCAATCCCTCAGTGTCTCTCCCTCCATCTCCAATCCCTCAGTGTCTCTCCCTCCATCTCCAATCCCTCAGTGTCTCTCTCCCTCCATCTCCAATCCCTCAGTGTCTCTCCTCCATCTCCAATCCCTCAGTGTCTCTCCCTCCATCTCCAATCCCTCAGTCTCTCTCCCTCCATCTCCAATCCCTCAGTGTCTTTCCCTCCATCTTCAATCCCTCAGTGTCCCTCCCTCCAAATCCAATCCCTCAGTGTCTCTCCCACCATCTCCAATCCCTCAGTTTCTCTCCTCCATCTCCAATCCCTCAGTGTCGCTCCCTCCATCTCCAATCCCTCAGTGTCTCTCCTCCATCTCCAATCCCTCAGTGGCTCTCCTCCATCTCCAATCCCTCAGTGTCTCTCCCTCCACCTCCAATCCCTCAGTGTCTCTCCTCCATCTCCAATCCCTCAGTGTCTCTCCCTCCATCTCCAATCCCTCAGTGTCTCTCCCTCCATCTCCAATCCCTCACTGTCTCTCCCTCCATCTCCAATCCCTCAGTGTCTCTCCCTCCATCTCCAATCCCTCAGTGTCTCTCCTCCATCTCCAATCCCTCAGCGTCTCTCCCTCCATCTCCAATCCCTCAGTGTCTCTGCTCCATCTCCAATCCCTCGTGCCTCTCATCCATCTCCAATCCCTCAGTGTCTCTCCCTCCATCTCCAATCCCTCAGTGTCTCTCCTCCATCTCCAATCCCTCAGTTTCTCTCCTCCATCTCCAATCCCTCAGTGTCTCTCCTCCATCTCCAATCCCTCAGTGTCTCTCCTCCATCTCCAATCCCTCAGTGTCACTCCTCCATCTCCAATCCCTCAGCCTCTATCTCCTCTATCTCCAATCCCTCCGTGTCTCTCCTCCATCTCCAATCCCTCAGTGTCTCTCCCTCCATCTCCAATCCCTCAGTGTCACTCCCTCCATCTCCAATCCCTCACTGTCTCTCCCCCCATCTCCAATCCCTCAGTGACTCTCCCTCCATCTCCAATCCCTCAGTGTCTCTCCCTCCATCTCCATTGCCTCAGTGTCTCTGCTCCATCTCCAAACCCTCAGTGCCTCTCATCCATCTAGAATCCCTCAGTGTCTCTCCCTCCATCTCCAATCCCTCAGTGTCTCTGCTCCATCTCCAATCCTTCAGTTTCTCTCCTCCATCTCCAATCCCTCAGTGTCTCTCCTCCATCTCCAATCCCTCAGTTTCTCTCCTCCATCTCCAATCCCTCAGTGTCTCTCATCCATCTCCAATCCCTCAGTGTCTCTCCTCCATCTCAATTCCCTCAGTGTCTCTCGCTCCATCTCCCTTCCCTCAGTGTCTCTCCTCCATCTCCAATCCCTCAGTGTCTCTCCTCCACCTCCAATCCCTCAGGCTCTCTCCCTCCATCTCCAATCCCTCAGTGTCTCTCCTCCATCTCAATTCCCTCAGTGTCACTCCCTCCATCTCCAATCCCTCAGTGTCCCTCCCTCCAACTCCAATCCCTCAGTGTCTCTCCCACCATCTCCAATCCCTCAGTTTCTCTCCTCCATCTCCAATCCCTCAGTGTCACTCCCTCCATCTCCAATCCCTCAGTGTTTCTCCTCCATCTCCAATCCCTCAGTGGCTCTCCTCCATCTCCAATCCCTCAGTGTCTCTCCCTCCATCTCCAATCCCTCAGTGTCTCTCCCTCCATCTCCAATCCCTCACTGTCTCTCCCCCTCCATCTCCAATCCCTCAGTGTCTCTCTCCCTCCATCTCCAATCCCTCAGTTTCTCTCCTCCATCTCCAATCCCTCAGTGTCTCGCCTCCATCTCCAATCACTCAGTGTCTCTCCTCCATCTCTAATCCCTCAGTGTCACTCCTCTATCTCCAATCCCTCAGCCTCTATCTCCTCTATCTCCAATCCCTCCGTGTCTCTCCTCCATCTCCAATCCCTCAGTGTCTCTCCCTCCATCTCCAATCCCTCAGTGTCTCTCCCTCCATCTCCATTCCCTCACTGTCTCTCCCCCATCTCCAATCCCTCAGTGTCTCTCCCTCCATCTCCAATCACTCAGTGTCTCTCTCCCTCCATCTCCAATGCCTCATTGTCTCTCCCTCCATCTCCAATCCCTCAGTGCCTCTCATCCATCTAGAATCACTCAGTGTCTCTCCCTCCATCTCCAATCCCTCAGTGTCTCTGCTCCATCTCCAATCCCTCAGTTTCTCTCCTCCATCTCCAATCCCTCAGTGTCTCTCCTCCATCTCCAATCCCTCAGTGTCTCTCCTCCATCTCCAATCCCACAGTGTCTCTCCCTCCATCTCCAATCCCTCAGTGTCTCTCCCTCCATCTCCAATCCCTCAGTGTCTCTCTCCCTCCATCTCCAATCCCTCAGTTTCTCTCCTCCATCTCCAATCCCTCAGTGTCTCTCCCTCCATCTCCAATTCCTCATTGTCTCTCCCTCCATTTCCAATCCCTCAGTGTCTCTCCCTCCATCTCCAATCCCTCAGTGTCTCTCCCTCCATCTCCAATCCCTCAGTGTCTCTCCCTCCATCTCCAATCCCTCAGCGTCTCTCTCCCTCCATCTCCAATCCTCAGTGTCTCTCCCTCCATCTCCAATCCCTCAGTGTCTCTCCGTCCATCTCCAATCCCTCAGTGTCTCTCCCTCCATCTCCAATCCTTCAGTGTCTCTCCCTACATCTCCAATCCCTCATTGTCTCTCCCTCCATCTCCAATCCCTCAGTGTCTCTCCCTCCATCTCCAATCCCTCAGTGTCTCTGCTCCATCTCCAATCCCTCAGTTTCTCTCCTCCATCTCCAATCCCTCAGTGTCTCCCCTCCATCTCCAATCCCTCAGTGTCTCTCCTCCATCTCCAATCCCTCAGTGTCACTCCCTCCATCTCCAATCCCTCAGCCTCTCTCTCCTCTATCTCCAATCCCTCCGTGTCTCTCCTCCATCTCCAATCCCACAGTGTCTCTCCCTCCATCTCCAATCCCTCAGTGTCTCTCCCTCCATCTCCAATCCCTCAGTGTCTCTCTCCCTCCATCTCCAATCCCTCAGTGTCTCTCCTCCATCTCCAATCCCTCAGTGTCTCTCCCTCCATCTCCAATTCCTCATTGTCTCTCCCTCCATCTCCAATCCCACAGTGTCTCTCCCTCCATCTCCAATCCCTCAGTGTCTCTCCCTCCATCTCCAATCCCTCAGTGTCTCTCCCTCCATCTCCAATCCCTCAGCGTCTCTCCCTCCATCGCCAATCCTCAGTGTCTCTCCCTCCATCTCCAATCCTCAGTGTCTCTCCCTCCATCTCCAATCCCTCAGTGTCTCTCCCTCCATCTCCAATCCCTCAGTGTCTCTCCCTCCATCTCCAATCCCTCAGTGTCTCTCCCTCCATCTCCAATCCTCAGTGTCTCTCCTCCATCTCCAATCCCTCAGTGTCTCTCCCTCCATCTCCAATCCTCAGTGTCTCTCCCTCCATCTCCAATCCCTCAGTGTCTCTCCCTCCATCTCCAATCCCTCAGTGTCTCTCCCTCCATCTCCAATCCCTCAGTGTCTCTCCCTCATCTCCAATCCCTCAGTGTCTCTCTCCCTCCATCTCCAATCCCTCAGTGTCTCTCCTCCATCTCCAATCCCTCAGTGTCTCTCCCTCCATCTCCAATCCCTCAGTGTCTCTCCCTCCATCTCCAATCCCTCAGTGTCTCTCCCTCCATCTCCAATCCCTCAGTGTCTCTCCCTCCATCTCCAATCCCTCAGTGTCTCTCTCCCTCCATCTCCAATCCCTCAGTGTCTCTCCCTCCATCTCCAATCCCTCAGTGTCTCTCCCTCCATCTCCAATCCCTCAGTGTCTCTCCTCCATCTCCAATCCCTCAGTCTCTCTCCCTCCATCTCCAATCCCTCTGTGTCTCTCATCCATCTCCAATCCCTCAGTGTCGTTCCTCCATCTCCAATCCCTCAGTGTCTCTCCCTCCATCTCCAATCCCTCAGTTTATCTCCTCCATCTCCAATCCATCAGTGTCTCTCCCTCCATCTCCAATCCCTCAGAGTCTCTCACTCCATCTCCAATCCCTCAGTGCCTCTCCTCCATCTCCAATCCCTCAGTGTCTCTCCCTCCATTTCCAATCCTCAGTGTCTCTCCTCCATCTCCAATCCCTCAGTGTCTCTCCCTCCATCTCCAATCACTCAGTGTCTCTCCTCCATCTCCAATCCCTCAGTGTCACTCCTCCATCTCCAATCCCTCAGTGTCTCTCTCCCTCCATCTCCAATCCCTCAGTGTCTCTCCCTCCATCTCCAATCCCTCAGTGTCTCTCCTCCATCTCCAATCCCTCAGTGTCTTTCCTCCATCTCCAATCCCTCAGTGTCTCTCCCTCTATCTCCAATCCTTCAGTGTCTCTCTCCTCCATCTCCAATCCCTCAGTGTCTCTCCCTCCATCTCCAATCCCTCAGTGTCTCTCTCCTCCATCTCCAATCCCACAGTGTCTCTCATCCATCTCCAATCCCTCAGTGTGTCTCCTCCATCTCAATTCCCTCAGTGTCTCTCCTCCATCTCCAATCCCTCAGTCTCTCTCCCTCCATCTCCAATCCCTCAGTGTCTCTCCCTCCATCTCCAATCCCTCAGTGTCTCTCTCCCTCCATCTCCAATCCCTCAGTGTCTCTCCTCCATCTCCAATCCCTCAGTGTCTCTCCCTCCATCTCCAATCCCTCAGTCTCTCTCCCTCCATCTCCAATCCCTCAGTGTCTTTCCCTCCATCTCAAATCCCTCAGTGTCCCTCCCTCCAAATCCAATCCCTCAGTGTCTCTCCCACCATCTCCAATCCCTCAGTTTCTCTCCTCCATCTCCAATCCCTCAGTGTCGCTCCCTCCATCTCCAATCCCTCAGTGTCTCTCCTCCATCTCCAATCCCTCAGTGTCTCTCCTCCATCTCCAATCCCTTAGTGTCTCTCCCTCCATCTCCAATCCCTCAGTGTCTCTCCTCCATCTCCAATCCCTCAGTGTCTCTCCCTCCATCTCCAATCCCTCAGTGTCTCGCCTCCATCTCCAATCCCTCAGTGTCTCTCCTCCATCTCTAATCCCTCAGTGTCACTCCTCTATCTCCAATCCCTCAGCCTCTATCTCCTCTATCTCCAATCCCTCCGTGTCTCTCCTCCATGTCCAATCCCTCAGTGTCTCTCCCTCCATCTCCAATCCCTCAGTGTCTCTCCCTCCATCTCCAATCCCTCACTGTCTCTCCCCCATCTCCAATCCCTCAGTGTCTCTCCCTCCATCTCCAATCACTCAGTGTCTCTCTCCCTCCATCTCCAATGCCTCAGTGTCTCTGCTCCATCTCCAATCCCTCAGTGCCTCTCCTGCATCTAGAATCCCTCAGTGTCTCTCGCTCCATCTCCAATCCCTAGTGTCTCTGCTCCATCTCCAATCCCTCAGTTTCTCTCCTCCATCTCCAATCCCTCAGTGTCTCTCCTCCATCTCCAATCCCTCAGTGTCTCTCCTCCATCTCCAATCCCTCAGTGTCACTCCCTCCATCTCCAATCCCTCAGCCTCTCTCTCCTCTATCTCCAATCCCTCCGTGTCTCTCCTCCATCTCCAATCCCACAGTGTCTCTCCCTCCATCTCCAATCCCTCAGTGTCTCTCCCTCCATCTCCAATCCCTCAGTGTCTCTCTCCTCCATCTCCAATCCCTCAGTGTCTCTCCTCCATCTCCAATCCCTCAGTGTCTCTCCCTCCATCTCCAATCCTCATTGTCTCTCCCTCCATTTCCAATCCCTCAGTGTCTCTCCCTCCATCTCCAATCCCTCAGTGTCTCTCCCTCCATCTCCAATCCCTCAGTGTCTCTCCCTCCATCTCTAATCCCTCAGCGTCTCTCTCCCTCCATCGCCAATCCTCAGTGTCTCTCCTCCATCTCCAATCCTCAGTGTCTCTCCCTCCATCTCCAATCCCTCAGTGTCTCTCCCTCCATCTCCAATCCCTCAGTGTCTCTCCCTCCATCTCCAATCCCTCAGTGTCTCTCCCTCCATCTCCAATCCTCAGTGTCTCTCCCTCCATCTCCAATCCCTCAGTGTCTCTCCCTCCATCTCCAATCCCTTCAGTGTCTCTCCCTCCATCTCCAATCCCTCAGTGTCTCTCCCTCCATCTCCAATCCCTCAGTGTCTCTCCCTCCATCTCCAATCCCTCAGTGTCTCTCCCTCTATCTCCAATCTCTCAGTGTCTCTCTCCCTCCATCTCCAATCCCTCAGTGTCTCTCCGTCCATCTCCAATCCCTCAGTGTCTCTCCCTCCATCTCCAATCCCTCAGTGTCTCTCCCTCCATCTCCAATCCCTCATTGTCTCTCCCTCCATCTCCAATCCCTCAGTGTCTCTCCCTCCATCTCCAATCCCTCAGTGTCTCTCCTCCATCTCCAATCCCTCAGTCTCTCTCCCTCCATCTCCAATCCCTCAGTGTCTCTCATCCATCTCCAATCCCTCAGTGTCTTTCCTCCATCTCCAATCCCTCAGTGTCTCTCTCCCTCCATCTCCAATCCCTCAGTTTCTCTCCTCCATCTCCAATCCCTCAGTGTCTCTCCCTCCATCTCCAATCCCTCAGAGTCTCTCTCCCTCCATCTCCAATCCCTCAGTGCCTCTCCTCCATCTCCAATCCCTCAGTGTCTCTCCCTCCATTTCCAATCCCTCAGTGTCTCTCCCTCCATCTCCAATCCCTCAGTGTCTCTCCCTCCATCTCCAATCACTCAGTGTCTCTCCTCCATCTCCAATCCCTCAGTGTCACTCCTCCATCTCCAATCCCTCAGTGTCTCTCTCCCTCCATCTCCAATCCCTCAGTGTCTCTCCCTCCATCTCCAATCCCTCAGTGTCTCTCCTCCATCTCCAATCCCTCAGTGTCTTTCCTCCATCTCCAATCCCTCAGTGTCTCTCCCTCTATCTCCAATCCCTCAGTGTCTCTCTCCTCCATCTCCAATCCCTCAGTGTCTCTCCCTCCATCTCCAATCCCTCAGTGTCTCTCTCCTCCATCTCCAATCCCACAGTGTCTCTCATCCATCTCCAATCCCTCAGTGTGTCTCCTCCATCTCAATTCCCTCAGTGTCTCTCCTCCATCTCCAATCCCTCAGTCTCTCTCCCTCCATCTCCAATCCCTCAGTGTCTCTCCTCCATCTCAATTCCCTCAGTGTCTCTCCCTCCATCTCCAATCCCTCAGTGTCCCTCCCTCCAACTCCAATCCCTCAGTGTCTCTCCCACCATCTCCAATCCCTCAGTGTCTCTCCTCCATCTCCAATCCCTCAGTGTCTCTCCTCCATCTCCAATCCCTCAGTCTCTCTCCCTCCATCTCCAATCCCTCAGTGTCTCTCCTCCATCTCAATTCCCTCAGTGTCTCTCCCTCCATCTCCAATCCCTCAGTGTCCCTCCCTCGAACTCCAATCCCTCAGTGTCTCTCCCACCATCTCCAATCCCTCAGTGTCTCTCCTCCATCTCCAATCCCTCAGTGTCTCTCCCTCCATCTCCAATCCCTCAGTGTCTCTCCTCCATCTCCAATCCCTCAGTGTCTCTCTCCCTCCATCTCCAATCCCTCAGTGTCTCTCCCTCCATCTCCAATCCCTCAGTGTCTCTCCTCCATCTCCAATCCCTCAGCGTCTCACTCCCTCCATCTCCAATCCCTCAGTGTCTCTTCTCCATCTCCAATCCCTCAGTGTCTCTCCCTCGATCTCCAATCCCTCAGTGTCTCTCCCTCCATCTCCAATCCCTCAGTTGCTCTCCCTACATCTCCAATCCCTCAGTGTCTCGCCTTCCATCTCCCATCTCTCAGTGTCTCTCCCTCCATCTCCAATCCGTCAGTGTCTCTCCCTCCAGATCCAATCCATCAGTGTCTCTCCTCCATCTCCAATCCCGCAGTGTCTCTCCCTCCATCTCCAATCTCTCAGTGTCTCTCCTCCATCTCCAATCACTCAGTGTCTCTCCTCCATCTCCAAACCCTCAGTGTCTCTCCTCCATCTCCATTCCCTCAGTGTCTCTCCCTCCATCTCCATTCCCTCAGTATCTCTCCTCCATCTCCATTCCCTCAGTGTCTCTCCTCCATCTCCAATCCCTCAGTGTCTCTCTCCCTCCATCTCTAATCCCTCAGTGTCTCTCCCTCCATCTCCAATCCCTCAGTCTCTCTCCCTCCATCTCCAATCCCTCAGTGTCTCTCCTCCATCTCCAATCCTTCAGTGTCTCTCCCTCCATCTCCAATCCCTCAGTGTCTCTACTCCATCTCCAATCCCTCAGTGTCTCTCCTCCATCTCCAATCCCTCAGTGTCTCTCCTCCATCTCCAATCCCTCAGTGTCTCTCCTCCATCTCCAATCCCTCAGTGTCTCTCCTCCATCTCCAATCCCTCAGTGTATCTCCTCCATTTCCAATCCCTCAGTGTCTCTCCCTCTATCTCCAATCCCTCAGTGTATCTCTCCTTCATCTCCAATCCCACAGTGCCTCTCATCCATCTCCAATCCCTCAGTGTCTCTCTCCCTCCATCTCCAATCCCTCAGTCTCTCTCCTGCATCTCCAATCCCTCAGTGTCTCTCCCTCCATCTCCAATCCCTCAGTGTCTCTCCTCCATCTCCAATCCCTCAGTCTCTCTCCCTCCATCTCCAATCCCTCAGTGTCTCACTCCCTCCATCTCCAATCCCTCAGTCTCTCTTCTCCATCTCCAATCCCTCAGTGTCTCTCCCTACATCTCCAATCCCTCAGTGTCTCTCCCTCCATCTCCAATCTCTCAGTGTCTCTCCCTCCATCTCCAATCCCTCAGTGTCTCTCCCTCCATATCCAATCCTTCAGTGTCTCTCCTCCATCTCCAATCCCTCAGTGTCTCTCCCTCCATCTCCAATCCCTCAGTGTCTCTCCCTACATCTCCAATCCCTCAGTGTCTCTCCCTCCATCTCCAATCTCTCAGTGTCTCTCCCTCCATCTCCAATCCCTCAGTGTCTCTCCCTCCATATCCAATCCTTCAGTGTCTCTCCTCCATCTCCAATCCCTCAGTGTCTCTCCCTCCATCTCCAATCCCTCAGTGTCTCTCCTCCATCTCCAATCCCTCAGTGTCTCTCCTCCATCTCCAATCCCTCAGTGTCTCTCCCTCCATCTCCAATCCCTCAGTGTCTCTCCTCCATCTCCAATCCCTCAGTGTCTCTCCCTCCATCTCCATTCCCTCAGTGTCTCTCCTCCATCTCCATTCCCTCAGTGTCTCTCCTCCATCTCCAATCCCTCAGTGTCTCTCTCCCTCCATCTCCAATCCCTCTGTGTCTCTCCCTCCATCTCCAATCCCTCAGTCTCTTTCTCTCCATCTCCAATCCCTCAGTGTCTCTCCCTCCATCTCCAATCCCTCAGTCTCTTTCTCTCCATCTCTAATCCCTCAGTCTCTCTCCTCCATCTCCTATCCTCCGTCGTTTCCCCCTCCGCTGCGATTGTAAGCTTGGTGTGCGGTAATGCTTTGAATCCCACTCCACATTTTCCTGACTGTCTTCCCCATAGATTTTAAAAGTATACACAACACTGCAAAGCCCAATTTCCACCACAGCGAGTGAAAGGTTAATTCAGGTGCAGTCACGAGATTGAATGAGGTGTGACTTTGGTGCGGGTGTTGAATGAGAGTTTACCCATCGTAAAGCTGAGCTGATTGCCAGGTCTGGACCTGCCCTGAGTTACACAATCAAAGATCGGGAAATCATCAAAAAAACAACAAACTGTGCCGATTATCCCCTCCGCTATGTGGCTGCAACAACATCTTGTATTTATAAAGAAAAGACTTGCATTTCTATAGCGCCTTTCACGAACACCGGACGCCCCCAAAGTGCTTTACAGCCAATGAAGTACTTTTTTCGAAGTGTGGTCACTGTTGTAATGTGGGAAAGGCGGCAGCCAACTTGCGCACAGCAAGCTCCCACAAACAGCAACGTGATAATGACCAGATAATCTGTTTTAGTGATGTTGGTCGAGGGATAAATATTGGCCCCAGGACAGCGGGGAGAACTCCCCCTTGCTCTTCTTCGAAATAGTGGCCATGGGATCTTTTACGCCCACCCGAGAGAGTAGACGGAGCCTCGGTTTAACGTCTCATCCAAGAGACGGCACCTCCGACAGTGCAGGGCTCCCTCGGCACTGCACTGGGAGTGTCAGCCTAACTTTATGTGCTCAAGTCCCTGGAGTGGGACTTGAACCCACAACCTTCTGACTCAGAGGCGAGAGAGAGAGTGCGACCCACCTGACCCACAGCTGACACCTATAGCGCCTTTAACATTGTAAAATGTCCACAGGCCACTTCACAGGAGCGATTATCAAACAAAAATGATCACCGAGCCACATGAGGAGATATTGGGGCAGGTGAACAAAAGCTTGGTCAAAAAGGTGGGTTTTAAGGAGGCTCTTAAAGGAGGAGAGAGAGGCGGAGAGGTTTAGGGGGGGAATTCCAGAGCTTCGGGCCCAGGCAGCCGCTAAGGGTGGGGCAATAGAAATCTGTGGGGGCGGGGATGCAAAAGTGCAGAATTGGAGGAACTCATTGATCTCAGAGGGGATTGGAGGGCTGGAGGAAATTAACGAGATAGGAAGCCATGGATGGATTTGAACATAAGGGTGAGAGCGATAAAATCGAGGCGTTGACAGACCGGGAGCCAATGTCCGTCAGCGAGCACAGGGGGTGAAGGGGAAACGGGACATTGGTGCGATTTAGGACACGGGGCGGCAGGGTTTGAGGTGAGCTCCAGTTTGTGGAGGATGGGAGGCCAGCCAGGAGAGCGGTGGGACAATCGAGTCTGCAGGTAACACGAAGCAATGTTCGATGGAATAAAAACAGAAAATGCTGGAGACACTCAGCAGGTCAGGCAGCATCTGTGGAGAGAGAAACAGAGTTCACGTTTCAGGTCGGTGATCCTTCGTCAGAATTGGAAAAAGCTGGAGATGGAACAGATTTTTAAGCAAGTGTGGGGGCTGGGAAAGGGGGGAGGGGAGGAAAGAACAAAAGGGAAGGTCTGTGATCGGATGGAAGGCAGGAGAGGTTAAGAGACAAAAGGGATGATGGTGCAAGGCAAAAGGAGATGGTGATGGGACAAGTTAAGAAACAAAAGATGACTCTAGATGAAGTGTAAATGGCAATGGCAGAATGAAAGACAGCTGCCATGTGAGAGAGAGGAAAAAATAATAGAAAAAAAAGTTGGGGCCGAGTTTATGATCTGAAATTGTTGAACTCGATGTTGAGTCCAGAGGGCTGTAAAGTGCCTAATCGAAAGATGAGGTGCTGTTCCTCGAGCTTACGTTGAGCTTCAGTGGAACAATGCAAGAGGCCAAGGACGGTGAGGTCTGAGTGGGAGTGAAGCGGTGAATTAAAGTGACAGGCGACCAGAAGCTCGGGGTCCCCCTTACGGACTGAACGGAGGTGTTCCGCAAAGCGGTCACCCAATCTGCGTTTGGTCTCCCCAATGTAGAGGAGACCACATCGTGAGCAGCGAATACAGTATACTAAATTGCAAGAAGTGCAATGTTAGATGGAGTTAGTGTTAGTGTCGATCGAGATGATAAATACTGGGCAGTGCTAGTGCAGCAGGGTCCTGGAATGCTGTGTGGAATGCGACCTGTCAGGATTGTATATCGGTTGCGTGCGGTTTGATTGACATCCCGTATCATTCACCAGTGACTCTGGTAGCCAAGGAGACATTCCAGTTCTATTTTCCTGGTAAGTCCCTGTGGCCTTTTCACCTCCCACGCTGGTGTGTTTTTTTTCCATCTCTCCCTCTCCCCAAGGAGATGGATACAATTGTCAGGGGGGATACGATTAACCCCACCCCTCTCCCCCGCCACCCTCCCCTACCCACCTCACACAGGCGGCCATTATCTCCACGCGTGACCCCCAGATGAAGCGAGGAACCGACTGAATTGTACACCAGTCACTGAAAGCAAACATGCAGGTGCAGCAAGCAGTTAGGAAGGCAAATGGTATGTTGGCCTTCATTGCAAGAGGATGTGAGTACAGGAGCAAGGCTGTCTTACTACAGTTATACAGGGCCTTGGTGAGACCACACCTGGAGTACTGTGTGCAGTTTTGATCTCCTTACCTAAGAAAGGATATATTTGTCATAGAGGGAGTGCAGCGAAGGTTCACCAGACTGATTCCTGGGATGGCAGGACTGTCGTATGAGGAGAGATTGGGTCGACTAGGCCTGTATTCACTAGAGTTTAGAAGAATGAGGGGGGATCTCATTGAAAGGTATAAAATTCTGACAGGGCTAGACAGACTGGATGCAGGGAGGATGTTTCCCCTGGCTGGGGAGTCGAGAACCAGGGGTCACAGTCTCAGGATACGGGGTAGGACATTTAAGACTGAGATGAGGAGAAATGTCTTCACTCAGAGGGTGGTGAACCTGTGGAATTCTCTACCACAGAAGGCTGTGGAGGCCAAGTCACTGAATATATTTAAGAAGGAGATCGATAGATTTCTAGACACAAAAGGCATCAAGGGGTATGGGGAGAGAGCGGGAATATGGTATTGAGATAGAGGATCAGCCATGATCATATTGAATGGCGGAGCAGGCTCGAAGGGCCGAATGGCCGACTCCTGCTCCTATTTTTCTATGTTTCTATGTCACAGCGACTTAACCGAGCTGCACCCTCTCCTCACCCCGACACCGGCGCACATTTCGGTGTCGCCCGTGACTCAGCGGGCAGCACTTTTGCCTCTCAATCGGAAGGTCCTGGGTTCAAACACTCGCGCCACACAAGTAACATTCTCGCCACACAAGTGCCAGGCAATGACTATCTCCAACAAGCGAGAGTCTAACCACCGCCCCTTGACATTCAACGGCATTACCATCGCCGAATCCCCCACCATCAACATCCTGGGGGTCACCATTGACCAGAAACTTAACTGGACCAGCCACATAAATACTGTGGCAACAAGAGCAGGCCAGAGGCTAGGTATTCTGCGGTGAGTGTCTCACCTTCTGACTCCCCAAATCCTTTCCACCATCTACAAGGCACAAGTAAGGAGTGTGATGGAATACTCTCCACTTGCCTGGATGAGTGCAGCTCCAACAACACTCAAGAAGCTCGACACCATCCAGGACAAAGCAGCCCGCTTGATTGGCACCCCATCCACCACCTTAAACATTCACTCCCTCCACCACCGGCACACCGTGGCTGCAGTGTGTACCATCTACAAGATGCACTGCAGCAACTCGCCAAGGCTTCTTCGGCAGCACCTCCCAAACCCGCCACCTCTACCACCTAGAAGGACAAGGGCAGCAGGCGCATGGGAACACCACCACCTCCAAGTTCCCCTCCGAGTCACACACCATCCTGACTTGGAAATATATCGGCCGAGCCTTCATCGTCGCTGGGTCAAAATCCTGGAACTCCCTCCCTAACAGCACTGTGGGAGCACCTTCACCACACGGACTGCAGCGGTTCAAGAAGGCAGCTCACCAGCACCTTCTCGAGGGCAATTGGGGATGGGCAATAAATGCCGGCCTTGCCAGCGACGCCCACATCCCATAAACGCATTTCAAAAAACTCCAAGAGACTCGAGCCCATAAGCCAGGCTGACACTCCCAGTGCAGTACTGAGAGAGCGCTGCACTGTCGGAGTTGCTGTCTTTCAGATGAGACGCTAAACTGAGGGCCCCGTCTGTCCTATCAGGTAGACGTAAACGATCCCGTGGCACTATGAGTAGGGGAGTTCTCCCCGGTGTCCTGGGCCATTATTTATCCCTCAACCCACATCACTAAAACAGATGATCCGATCATTATCACATTGCTGTGTGTGGGAGCTTGCTGTGCGCAAATTGGCTGCCGCATTTCCCACATTACAACAGTGACTGCACTTCCAAAGTACTTCATTGGCTGTGAAGCGCTTTGGGACGTCCTGAGGTGGTGAAAGGCGATAGATACAAGTTGTTTCTTTCTTTGCAGTGGTGGGCGTTGAACAGCCATCTGGGCGGGGGGTTCCTGACTGGTCATTCCTTTCCCTAACCAGGGCCACCCTGAGCCTGCCTGTGGTGCCCTTACCACCGAGGGGCTGGGGTTGGCACATCTCAAGGACTGAATCCGCGGCCTTTCTCAGCTCAGCATGTTCCACTGCGCTGGTGACATCCAAAAAGGAAAATGGCTCCTAAGAACATAAGAAATAGGAGCAGGAATAGGCCACTTGGCCCCTCGAGCCTGCTCCGCCATTCAATAAGATCATGGCTGATCTTGGGCTCAAAGCCACTTCCCAGCCCGCTCCCCATAACCCTTCACTCCCTTATCTTGCAAAAATCTGTCTATCTCCACTTTAAATGTATTTAATGACCCAGCCTCCACAGCTCTCTGGGGCAGAGAATTCCACAGATTTACGACCCTCAGAGAAGAAATTCCTCCTCATCTCAGTTCTAAAAGGGCGACCCTTTATTCTGAGACTGTGCCCCCCGAGTTCTAGATTTCCCCACGAGGGGAAACATCCTCTCTGCATCTACCCTGTCAAGCCCCCTCAGTATCTTATATGTTTTGATAAGATCTCCTCTCATTCTTCTAAATTCCAATGAGTATAGGCCCAGCCTGCTCAACCTTTCCTCATAAGTCAACCCCTCATCTCTGGAATTAACCTAGTGAATCGTCTCTGAACTGCCTCCAATATCCTTCCTTAAATAAGGAGACCAAAACTGTACGCAGTACTCAAGGTGTGGTCTCACCAAGACCCTGTATAGTTGTAGCAGGACTTCCCTGCTTTTATACTCCAACCCCTTTGAAATAAAGGCCAACATTCCATTTGCCTTTTTGATTACTTGCTGTACCTACATGCTAACTTTTTGTGTTTCATGCACAAGGACCCCCAGGTCCCTCTGAACTGCAGCATTTTGTAATCTCTCTCCATTTAAATAATAATTTGCTTTTTTATTTTTCCTGCCAAAGTGGATAACCTCGCACTTTCCCACATTATACTCCATCTGCCAAATGTTACATAAGAACATAAGAACATAAGAAATAGGAGCAGGAGTCGGCCATTCGGCCCTTCGAGCCCGCTCCGGCATTCAATGAGATCATGGCTTATCTTCTGCCTCAACTCCATTCACCGGCCCTATCGCCATATCCCTTGATGCCCTTACTAGTCAGAAATCTATCGACTTCTGTTTTGAATATACCCAATGACTGAGCCTCCACAGACCTCTGGGGTAGAGAATTCCAAAGATTCACCACCCTCTGTGTGAAGAAATTTCTCCTCATCTCAGTCCTGAATGTCCTACCCTTTATCCTGAGGCTGTGGCCCCTGGTTCTAGACTCCCCAGCCAAGGGAAACATTCTCCCAACATCCACCCTATCAAGCCCTGTAATAATTTTGTAGGCTTCAATGAGATCCCCTCTCATTGTTCTGAATTCAAGAGAATACAGGCCTAGTTTACTCAATCTCTTCTCATACGACAGTCCCGCCATCCTAGGAATCAATCTCGTGAACCTTCGTTGCACTCCCTCTATGGCAAGTATATCCTTCCTTAGGTAAGGAGACCAAAATTGTACACAGTACTCCAGGTATGGTCTCACCAAGGCCCTATATAATTGGAGTAAGACTTCTTTACTCCTGTACTCAAATCCTCTTGTAATGAAGGCCAGCATACCATTTGCCTTCCTAATGGCGTGCTGCACCTGCACATTCACTTTCAGTGACTCATGTACAAGGACACCCAGGTTCCTTTGAGTATCTGCATTCCCCAATCTATCACCATTTAGGAAATACTCTGCCTTTCTGTTTTTTCTACCAAAGTGGATAATTTCACATTGATCCACATTATATTCCATCTGCCATGTTCTCGCCCACTCACTGAGCCTGTCGAGATCCCCTTGAAGCCTCTTCACACCCTCTTCACAACTGCCACTGCCACCTAGCTTTGTATCATCAGCAAATTTGGAAATGTTACATTTAGTCCCCTCATCCAAATCATTGATATAGATTGTGAATAGCTGGGGCCCAAGCACCGATCCTTGCGGTACCCCACTAGTCACAGCCTGCCATCCTGAAAAAAAACCATTTATCCCTGCTCTTTGTTTTCTGTCTGTTAACCAATTCTCAATCCATGCTAGTATATTACCCACAATTCCATGTGCCCTAATTTTGTTCACCAACCTCTTGTGTGGGACCTTATCGAAGGCCTTCTGAAAATCCAGATACACCACATCTACCGGTTCCCCTTTGTCTACTCCACTAGTTACATCCTCAAAGAACTCCAATAGGTTTGTCAAACAGGATTTCCCTTTCATAATGTTTGCCCACTCACCTAGCCTGTCTATATCCCTTTGCAGATTCTTTGAGTCCTCTGCACAACTTGCTTTCCCACCCATCTTTGTATCATCCACTCCTTATAAATCTACAAACTTATATTTCGAGCAATAGAAAAGAAAGACTTTCATGTTCATAGACCAATCACAACAGAGAAAAAGAAGGCTGAGTGGACGACCTGATGGGGGTCTTTAAAATTATGAAGGGGTTCGATAGGGTCGACGTAGAGAAGATGTTTCCACTTGTGGGAGAGACCAGAACTAGGGATTATTATTATAAGATAGTGACTGATAAATCTAATCGGGAATTCAGGAGAAACTTCTTTACCCAGAGAGTGGTGAGAATGTGGAACTCGCTACCACAGGGAGTGGTTGGGTGATTAGCAGAGATGCATTTAAGGGGAAGCTGGATAAACACATGACGGAGAAAGGAATAGAGGGTTATGTTGATGGAGTGAGATGAAGAGGGGTGGGAGGAGGCTCATGTGGAGCATAAACACCGGCACGGACCAGTTGGGCCGAATGGCTTGTTTCTGTGCTGTAAATTCGACATAATTATTTAAAGCGAGGGTGAATTGGGACGTTGGGGTAAGATCTGCAGATTAGCGAGTTGTCGGGAGGGCGGCCATTTTATATAGAGCGTCACCTCCTGTGATATCAACAAGTTCAGCTCCAGGGCTCCCCCCGATGGCTGAGTTGGAAATGTCGAGTGTCGAGCAGAGCCACAATGCTCAGGAAGGGCCTGGGTGTGAGTGAGCGAGTGTGTGTGTGAGTGAGCGAGTGTGTGAGTGAGTGTGTGTGTGTGTGTGTGTGTGAGTGAGTGAGTGTGTGTGTGTGAGTGTGTGAGTGAGCGAGCGTGTGAGTGAGTGAGTGAGTGAGTGTGTGTGTGTGAGTGAGTGAGCGAGCGTGTGAGTGAGTGTGTGAGTGAGTGAGCGAGTGTGTGAGTGAGCCTGTGTGGGAGTGTGTGAGTGAGTGAGCGAGCATGTGTGTGGGTGAGCGAACGTCTGTGAGCGAGTGAGTGAGTGAGCGAGCGTGTGTGTGAGTGTGTGTGTGTGTGAGTGAGCGAGCATGTGAGTGTGTGAGTGTGTGACTGTGTGTGTGCGAGTGAATGAGCGAGCATGTGAGTGTGTG
>JASTWF010002166.1:0-32486 GCA_030390025.1 Squalus acanthias | reverse complement strand
CCCACCTGTCCTCTGTACCTGGATCCTCCTGTCCTCTGTACCTGGATCTGCCTGTCCTCTGTACCTGGATCCACCTGTCCTCTTTACCAGGACCCACCTGTCCTCTTTACCTGGATCCTCCTGTCCTCTGTACCTGGACCCACCTGTCCTCTGTACCTGGCCCACCTGTCCTCTGTACCTGGACCCACCTGTCCTCTGCATCTGAACACACCTGACCTCTGTATCTGGATCCACCTTTCCTCTGTACCTGGACCCACCTGTCCTCTGTATCTGGACCCACCTGTCCTCTGCACCTGTACCCACCTGTCCTCTGTACCTGGAGCCACCTGTCCTCTGTACCTGGACCCACCTGTCCTCTGTACCTGGACCCACCTGTCCACTGTACCTGGACCCACCTGTCCTCTGTACCTGGACCCACCTGTCCTCTGTACCTGGACCACTGTCCTCTGTAGCTGGATCCACCTGTCCTCTGTACCTGGACCCACCTGTCCTCTGTACCTGGACCCACCTGTCCTCTGTACCTGGAGCCACCTGTCCTCTGTACCTGGACCACCTGTCCTCTGTACCTGGACCCACCTGTCCTCTGTACCTGGACCCAACTGTCCTCTGTACCTGGACCCTCCTGTCCTCTGTACCTGGTCCCACCTGTCCTCTGTACCTGGCCCACCTGTCCTCTGTACCTGGATCCACCTGTCCTCTGTACCTGGACCCACCTGTCCTCTGTACCTGGACCCACCTCGTCCTCTGTACCTGGACCCACCTGTCCTCTGTACCTGGATCCACCTGTCCTCTGTACCTGGAGCCACCTGTCCTCTGTACCTGGACCACCTTCCTGTTCTGGACCCTCCTGTCCTCTGACCTGGACCCACCTGTCCTCTGTACCTGGACCCACCTGTCCTCTGTACCTGGACCAACTCGTCCTCTGTACCTGGACCCACCTGTCCTCTGTACCTGGAACCACCTGTCCTCTGTACCTGGACCCACCTGTCCTCTGTACTTGGACCCACCTGTCCTCTGTACCTGGAACCACCAGTCCTCTGTACCTGGACACACCTGTCCTCTGTACACAGACACACCTGTCCTCTGTACACAGACACACCTGTCCTCTGTACCTGGATCTACTCATCCTCTGTACCTGGACCCACTTGTCCTCTGTACCTGGACCCACCTGTCCTCTGTACCTGGACCCACCTGTTATCTGTACCTGGACCCACCTGTCCTCTGTACCTGGTCCCACCTCTCCTCTGTACCTGGATCAACCTGTCCTCTGTTCCTGGACCATCTGTCCTCTGTGCCTGGACCCTCTTGTCTTCTGTACCTGGACCCACCTGCCCTCTGTACCTAGAACCAACTGTCCTTTGGATCTGAACCCACATGTCCTCTGTACCTGGATCAACTTTCCTCTGTACTGGACCCACCTCTCCTCTGTACCAGGACCCACCTGTCCTCTGTACCTGGACCCACCTGTCCTCTGTACCTGGACCCACCTGTCCTCTGTACCTGGACCCACCTGTCCTCTGTACCTGGACCCACCTGTCCTCTGTACCTGGACCCACCTGTCCTCTGTACCTGGACCCACCTGTCCTCTGTACCTGGACCCACCTGTCCTCTGTACCTGGACCCACCTGTCCTCTGTACCTGGACCCACCTGTCCTCTGTACCTGGACCCACCTGTCCTCTGTACCTGGATCCACCTGTCCTCTGTACCTGGACCCACCTGTCCTCTGTACCTGGACCCACCTGTCCTCTGTACCTGGACCACCTGTCCTCTGTACCTGGACCCACCTGTCCTCTGTACCTGGACCCACCTGTCCTCTGTACCTGGACCCACCTGTCCTCTGTACCTGGACCCACCTGTCCTCTGTACCTGGACCCACCTGTCCTCTGTACCTGGACCCACCTGTCCTCTGTACCTGGACCCACCTGTCCTCTGTACCTGGACTCACCTTTCCTCAGTATCTGTACCCACCTGTCCTCTGTACCTTGACCCACCTGTCCTCTGTACCTGGACCCACCTGTCCTCTGTACTTGGACCACCTGTCCTCTGCACCTGGTTCCACATGTCCTCTGTACCTGGACCCACCTGTCCTCTGTACCTGGACCCACCTATCCTCTGCACCTGGTACCACCTGTCCTCTGTACCTGGACCCACCTGTCCTCTGTACCTGGACCCACCTGTTCTCTGTACCTGGACCCACCTGTCCTCTGTACCTGGACCCACCTGTCCTCTGTACCTGGACCCAACTGTCCTCTGGTCCTTGACACACCTGTCCTCTGTACCTCGACCCAGCTGTCCTCTGTACCTCGACCCAGCTGTCCTCTGTAGCTGGTCTCAACTGTCCTCTGTACCTCGAACCAATTGACCTCTGTACCCGGACCCACCTGTCCACTGTACCTGGACCCACCTGTCCTCTGTACCTGGACCAACCTGTCCTCTGTACCTGGACCCACCTGTCCTCTGTACCTGGATCCACCTGTCCTCTGTACCTGGACCCACCTGTCCTCTGTACCTGGATCCACCTGTCCTCTGTACCTGGACCCACCTGTCCTCTGTACCTGGACCACCTGTCCTCTGTACCTGGACCCACCTGTCCTCTGTACCTGGACCCACCTGTCCTCTGTACCTGGACCACCTGTCCTCTGTACCTGGACCCACCTGTCCTCTGTACCTGGACCCACCTGTCCTCTGTACCTGGACCACCTGTCCTCTGTACCTGGACCACCTGTCCTCTGTACCTGGACCCACCTGTCCTCTGTACCTGACCCACCTGTCCTCTGTACCTGGACCCACCTGTCCTCTGTACCTGGACCACCTGTCCTCTGTACCTGGACCCACCTGTCCTCTGTACCTGGACCCACCTGTCCTCTGTACCTGGACCCACCTGTCCTCTGTACCTGGACCCACCTGTCCTCTGTACCTGGATCCACTCTTCCTCTGTACCTGGACCCACCTGTCCTCTGTACCTGGACCCTCCTGTCCTCTGTACCTGGACCCACCTGTCCTCTGTACCTGGACCCACCCCTCCTCTGTAGCTGGGTCCACATGTCATCTGTACCTGGACCAACCTGTCCTCTGTACCTGGACCCACCTCTCCTCTGTACCTGGATCCACCTGTCCTCTGCACCTGGACCCACCTGTCCTCTGTGCCTGGACCCTCTTGTCTTCTGTACCTGGACCCACCTGCCCTCTGTACCTGGACCCACCTGTCCTCTGTACCTGGAGCCACCTGTCCTCTGTACCTGGACCCACCTGTCATCTGTATCTGGACCCACCTGTCCTCTGTACCTGGACCCATCTGTCCTCTGTACCAGGACCCACCTGTCCTCTGTACCTGGATCCTCCTGTCCTCTGTACCTGGATCCGCCTGTCCTCTGTACCTGGATCCACCTGTCCTCTGTACCTGGACCCACCTGTCCTCTGTACCTGGATCCACCTGTCCTCTGTACCTGGACCCACCTGTCCTCTGTACCTGGCCCACCTGTCCTCTGTACCTGGACCCACCTGTCCTCTGCATCTGAACACACCTGACCTCTGTATCTGGATCCACCTTTCCTCTGTACCTGGACCCACCTGTCCTCTGTACCTGGACCCACCTGTCCTCTGTACCTGGACCCACCTGTCCTCTGTACCTGGACCCACCTGTCCTCTGTACCTGGACCCACCTGTCCTCTGTACCTGGACCCACCTGTCCTCTGTACCTGGACCCACCTGTCCTCTGTACCTGGACCCACCTGTCCTCTGTACCTGGACCCACCTCTCCTCTGTACCTGGACACACCTGTCCTCTGTACGTGGATCCACCTGTCCTCTGTACCTGGACCCACCTGTCCTCTGTACCTGGACCACCTGTCCTCTGTACCTGGACCACCTGTCCTCTGTACCTGGACCCACCTGTCCTCTGTACCTGGACCCAACTGTCCTCTGTACCTGGAACCAACTGTCCTCTGTACCTCGACCCACCTGCCTCTGTACCTGGACCCACCTGTCCTCTGTACATGGACCCACCTGTCCTCTGTACATGGACCCACCTGTCCACTGTACATGGAGCCACCCGTCCTCTGTCCCAGGACCTACCTGTCCTCTGTACATTGACCCTCCTGTCCTCTGTACATGGACCCACCTGTCCTCTGTACATGGACCACCTGTCCTCTGTACCTGGACCACCTGTCCTCTGTACCTGGACCAACTTGTCCTCTGTATCTGGACCCAGCTGTCTTCTGAACCTGGAGCCATCTCTCCTCTGTACCAGGTACCACCTGTTCACTGTACCTGAAGCCACCTGTCCTCTGTACCTGGATCCACCTGTCCACTGTACCTCGACCCACCTGTCCTCTGTAGCTGGACCCACCTGTCCTCTGTACCTGGATCCACCTGTCCTCTGTACCTGGACCCACCTGTCCTCTGTACCTGGACCCACCTTTCCTCTGTGCCTGGACACACCTGTCCTCTGTACCTGGACCCACCTGTCCTCTGTACCTGGACCCACCTGTCCTCTGTACCTGGACCCACCTGTCCTCTGTACCTGGACCCACCTGTCCTCTGTACCTGGACCCACCTGTCCTCTGTACCTGGACCCACCTGTCCTCTGTACCTGGATCCACCTGTCCTCTGTACCTGGACCCACCTGTCCTCTGTACCTGGACCCACCTGTCCTCTGTACCTGGACCCACCTGTCCTCTGTACCTGGACCCACCTGTCCTCTGTACCTGGACCCACCTGTCCTCTGTACCTGGATCCCACCTGTCCTCTGTACCTGGATCCACCTGTCCTCTGTACCTGGACCACCTGTCCTCTGTACCTGGACCACCTGTCCTCTGTACCTGGACCCACCTGTCCTCTGTACCTGGACCCACCTGTCCTCTGTACCTGGACCACCTGTCCTCTGTACCTGGACCCACCTGTCCTCTGTACCTGGACCCACCTGTCCTCTGTACCTGGACCCACCTGTCCTCTGTACCTGGATCCACCTGTCCTCTGTACCTGGACCCACCTGTCCTCTGTACCTGGATCCACCTGTCCTCTGTACCTGGACCCACCTGTCCTCTGTACCTGGACCACCTGTCCTCTGTACCTGGACCCACCTGTCCTCTGTACCTGGACCCACCTGTCCTCTGTACCTGGACCACCTGTCCTCTGTACCTGGACCCACCTGTCCTCTGTACCTGGACCACCTGTCCTCTGCACCTGATCCACCTGTCCTCTGTACCTGGACCCACCTGTCCTCTGTACCTGGACCCACCTGTCCTCTGTACCTGGACCCACCTGTCCTCTGTACCTGGACCCACCTGTCCTCTGTACCTGGACCAGCTGTCCTCTGTACCTGGACCCACCTGTCCTCTGTACCTGGACCCACCTGTCCTCTGTACCTGGACACACCTGTCCTCTGTACCTGGACCCACTCGTCCTCTGTACCTGGACCACCTGTCCTCTGTACCTGGACCCACCTGTCCTCTGTACCTGGACCCTCCTGTCCTCTGTACCTGGACCCACCTGTCCTCTGTACCTGGACCCACCTCTCCTCTGTACTGGACCCACCTGTCCTCTGTACCTGGACCTACCTGTCCTCTGTACCTGGACCCACCTGCTCCTCTGTACCTGGATCCACCTGTCCTCTGTACCTGGACCCACCTGTCCTCTGTACCTGGACCCTCTGTCCTCTGTACCTGGACCCACCTGTCCTCTGTACCTAGACCCACCTGTCCTCTGTACCTGAACCCACCTGTCCTCTGTACCTGGATCAACTGTCCTCTGTACCTGGAGCCACCTGTCCTCTGTACCTGGACCCACCTGCCTCTGTACCTGGACCCACCTGTCCCTCTGTACCTGGACCCACCTGTCCTCTGTACCTGGACCCACCTGTCCTCTGTACCTGGACCCACCTGTCCTCTGTCCTGGACCCACCTGTCCTCTGTACCTGGACCCACCTGTCCTCTGTACCTGGACCCACCTGTCCTCTGTACCTGGACCCACCTGTCCTCTGTACCTGGACCACCTGTCCTCTGTACCTGGACCCACCTGTCCTCTGTACCTGGACCCACCTGTCCTCTGTACCTGGATCCACCTGTCCTCTGTACCTGGACCACCTGTCCTCTGTACCTGGACCCACCTGTCCTCTGTACCTGGACCCACCTGTCCTCTGTACCTGGACCCACCTGTCCTCTGTACCTGGACCCACCTGTCCTCTGTACCAGGACCCATCTGTCCTCTGTACCTGGACCCACCTGTCCTCTGTACCTGGACCCACCTGTCCTCTGTACCTGGACCACCTGTCCTCTGTACCTGGACCCACCTGTCCTCTGTACCTGGACCCACCTGTCCTCTGTACCTGGACCACCTGTCCTCTGTACCTGGACCCACCTGTCCTCTGTACCTGGACCCACCTGTCCTCTGTACCTGGACCCACCTGTCCTCTGTACCTGGACCCACCTGTCCTCTGCACCTGGACCCACCTGTCCTCTGCACCTGGACCCACTTGTCCTCTGCACCTGGTCCTACCTGTCCTCTGTACCTGGACCAACCTGTCCTCTGTACCTGGACCCACCTGTCCTCTGTACCTCGACCCACCTGTCCTCTGTACCTGGACCCACCTGTCCTCTGTACCTGGACCAGCTGTCCTCTGTACCTGGACCCTCCTTTCTTCTGTCCCTGGACCCACCTGTCCTCTGCACCTGGACACACCTGTCCTCTGTACCTGGACCCACTCGTCCTCTGTACCTGGATCCACTCATCCTCTGTACCTGGACCCACCTGTCCTCTGTACCTGGACCCTCCTGTCCTCTGTACCTGGACCCACCTGTCCTCTGTACCTGGATCCACCCCTCCTCTGTAGCTGGGTCCACCTCTCATCTGTACCTGGACCTACCTGTCCTATGTACCTGGACCCACCTCTCCTCTGTACCTGGATCCACCTGTCCTCTGCACCTGGACCCACCTGTCCTCTGTGCCTGGACCCTCTTGTCTTCTGTACCTGGACCCACCTGCCCTCTGTACCTAGACCCAACTGTCCTTTGGATCTGAACCCACATGTCCTCTGTACCTGGATCAACTTATTTCTGTACCTGGAGCCACCTGTCCTCTGTACCAGGACCCACCTGCCCTCTGTACCTGGACCCACCTGTCCTCTGGTCCTTGACCCACCTGACCTCTGGACCTGGACCCACCTGTCTTCTGTACCTGGACCCACCTGTCCCCTGGTCCTGGACCCACCTGTCCTCTGGTCCTGGACCCACCTGTACTCTGTTCCTGGACACACCTGTCCTCTGTACCTGGACCCACCTGTACTCTGTTCCTGGACCTACATGTCCTCTGTACCTGGACCCACCTGTCCTCTGGTCATTGACCCACCTGTCCTCTATACCTGGACCCACCTGTACTCTGTTCCTGGACCTCCATGTCCTCTGTACCTGGACCCACCTGTCCTCTGGTCCTTGACCCACCTGTCCTCTATACCTGGACCCAGCTGTCCTCTGTACCTAGACCCACCTGTCCTCTGTACCAGGACCCATCTGTCTTCTGTACCTGGACCCACCTGACCTCTGTACCTGGACCCACCTGTCCTCTGTACCTGGATCCTCCTGTCCTCTGAAGATTGACCCACCTGTCCACTGTACCTGGACCAACCTGTCCTCTGTACCTGGACCAACCTGTCTTCTGTATCAGGACCCATCTGTCCTCTGTACCTGGACCCACCTGTCCTCTGTACCTGGACCCACCTGTCCTCTGTACCTGGACCCACCTGTCCTCTGCACCTGGACCCACCAGTCCTCTATACCTGGACCCACCTGTCCTCTATACCTGGAGCCAACTGTCCTCTATACCTGGACCCACCTGTCCTCTGTACCTGGACCCACCTGTCCTCTGTACCTGGACCCACCTGTCCTCTGTTCCTGGACCAACCTGTCCTCTGTTCCTGGACCCACCTGTCTTCTGGTACTTGACTCACCTGTCCTCTGTACCTGGCCCCACCTGTCCTCTGTGCCTGGACCACCTGTCCTCTGTACACAGACACACCTGTCCTCTTTCCCTGGACCCACCTGTCCTCTGTACCTGGACCCACCTGTCCTCTGTACCTGGATCCACCTGTCCTCTGTACCTGGGCCCACCTGTCCTCTGTACCTGGACCAACCTGTCCTCTGTGCCTGGACCCTCTTTTCTTCTGTACCTGGACCCACCTGCGCTCTGTCCCTATACCCAACTGTTCTCTAGACCTGGACCCACTTGTCCTCTGTACCTGGATCAACTTTCCTCTGTACCTGGACCCACCTGTCCTCTGTACCTCGACCCACCTGTCCTCTGTACCTCGACCCATCTGTCCTCTGTACCTTGACCCACCTATCCTCTGTACCAGGACCCACTTGTCCTCTGTACTAGGTTCCACCTGTCCTCTGTACCAGGACCCACCTGTCCTCTGTACCTGGAGCCACCTGTCCTCTGTACCTGGACCCAACTGTCCTCTCACACACATTCTCTCTCTCACACTCATTCTCTCTCTCACACACATTCTCTCGCTCACACACATTATCTCTCTCACACACATTCTCTCTCTCACACACATTCTCTCTCTCACACACATTCTCTCGCTCACACACATTCTCTCTCTCACACACATTCTCTCTCTCACACACATTCTCTCTCTCACACACATTCTCTCTCTTACACTCATTCTCCCTCTCACACACATTCTCCCTCTCACACACTTTCTCTCTCTCACACTCATTCTCCCTCTCTCACACACATTATCTCTCAAACTTATTCTCCCTCTCTCACACACATTCTCTCTCAAACTCATTCTCCCTCTCTCACACTCATTCTCTCTCTCACACACATTCTCTCTCTCACACTCATTTTCCCTCTCACACACATTCTCCCTCTCACACACTTTCTCCCTCTCACACACATTCTCCCTCTCACACACTTTCTCTCTCTCACACTCATTCTCCCTCTCTCACACACATTCTCTCTCAAACTCATTCTCCCTCTCTCACACACATTCTCTCTCACACACATTCTCTCTCTCTCTCTCACATTTCCTGTCTCGCACGACACTCAAGAAATGTTTCAGAATTGGTTTGAGTGTCGGGCGGTGCCACTGCAATCGAATAGCTAAAGCGTTGGTTACCGGGCTTCGGGGAGTACGTGCGGCGGCAGAGGAGACATTCATATCTGCTAAAGCTTATCAGCGAGATGTGTTGCCATGGAGACAGGAGCAGATTTGCGCACAGCAAGATCCCACGAGCACATCGTTGACCTATGTTATTTGTTGCTGCTGGTGTTGAGTTGAGGGAGGAACAAGGGGACTGTTTTATTAATTCTTGCGATGTGGGCATTGCTGCCAAGGCCAGCATTATTGCCAAGTCCCTAATTACCCTCGAGAAGGTGGTGGTGAGCTGCCTTCTTGAACTGCTGCAGTCCGTGTGGTGATGGTACTCCCACAGTGCTGTTAGGGAGGGAGTTCCAGGATATTGACCCAGCGACGTTGAGTGATTGGCGATGTATTCCCAAGTCAGGATGGTGTGTGACTTGGAGGGGAACTTGGAGGTGCTGGTGTTCCCATGCGCCTGCTGCCCTTGTCCTTTTAGGTGAAGAGTTTGCAGGTTTGGGAGGTGCTGCCGATGGAGCCTTGGTGAGTTGCTGCAGTGCATCTTGTAGATGGTACACACTGCAGCCACGGTACGCCGGTGGTGGAGGGAGTGAATGTTTAAGGTAGTGGATGCGGTGGCAGTCAAGTGGGCTGCTTTGTCTTGGATGGTGTCGAGCCACTGGCATGTGGGGCGGAATGGACTCTTCCTGTTCCTGTGTAACAGGCTCGCGGGGGCCGAAACGGCCAACCTGCCGTTCCTACGGTAACAGGCTTGAGGGGCCGAATGGCTGAACTGCTCCAGAGGGACATGCATCGCAGGAAGGCCAGAATCACAGGAGATAAAGGGCGGTGAAGGGTAGAGGTTGGTTTGGAAAAACGATCGAACAGGAGCAGAGAGAGGCAAGCGGTGGTCTGTGCGAAGCTTTTCCTAGAATGGCTTAATCTCGTCGAACAGCTTCTTGTGATCTTGTACTTCGGCCAATGATGGTTTGACACTGTCACAGGGGAGCGTGTCGAAATCAAAGATATGTATGTAGTCATCGCCATCCAAAACCACAATCTGCAGAGAAAAGAGCATCAGTTAATCTGCGAACAAACTTTCTCATAGCTGCCCCTCCGACAGTGCCGCGCTCCCTCCGTACTGCCCCTCCGACAGTGCAGCGCTCCCTCAGTACTGCCCCTCCGACAGTGCCGCGCTCCCTCCGTACTGCCACTCCGACAGTGCCGCGCTCCCTCCGTACTGACCCTCCGACAGTGCAGCGCTCCCTCAGTACTGTCCCTCCGACAGTGCAGCGCTCCCTCAGTACTGCCCCTCCGACAGTGCAGCACTCCCTCAGTACTGCCCCTCCGACAGTGCAGCACTCCCTCAGTACTGACCTTCCGACAGTGCAGCACTCCCTCAGTACTGCCCCGCCGACAGTGCAGCACTCCCTCAGTACTGCCCCTCCGACACTGCAGCGCTCCCTCAGTACAGACCTTCCGAAAGTGCAGCGCTCCCTCAGTACTGCCCTGCCGACAGTGCAGCACTCCCTCATTACTGACCTTCCGACAGTGCAGCACTCCCTCAGTACAGAACTTCCGACAGTGCAGCACTCCCTGAGTACTGCCCCACCGAACGTGCAGCGCTCCCTCTGTTCTGCCCCTCTGACACAGCAGTGCTCCCTCATTATTGCCCCTCCGACAGTGCAGCACGCCCTCAGTACTGCCCCTCCGACAGTGCAGCACGCCCTCAGTACTGCCCCTCCGACAGTGCAGCACGCCCTCAGTACTGCCCCTCCGACAGTGCAGCACTCCCTGAGCATTGTACTTCCGACAGTGCAGCACTCCGTCAGTACTGCTCTCTCACAGTGCAGGTGCTCCCTCAGGACTGCCCCTCCCAAAGTGCAGCGCTCCCTCAGCACTGTACTTCCGACAGTGCAGCACTCCCTCAGTACTGCCCCTCCGACAGTGCAGCACTCCCTCAGTACTGCCCCTCTGACAGTGCAGCGCTCCCTCAGTACTGCCCCTCAGGCACAGGAGTGCTCCCTCAGTACAGCCCCTCCGACAGTGCAGCACTCCCTCAGTACTGTCCCTCAGGCACAGCAGTGCTCCCTCAGTACTGCCCCTCCGACAGTGCAGCACTCCCTCAGTACTGCCCCTCCAACAGTGCAGTTCTCCCTCAGTACTGTCCCTCAGGCACAGCAGTGCTCCCTCAGTACTGCCCCTCCGACAGTGCAGCACTCCATCAGTACTGCCCCTCCAACAGTGCAGTTCTCCCTTAGTACTGCCCCTTCGACAGTGCAGCGCTCCCTCAGTACTGCCCCTCCGACAGTGCAGCACTCCCTCAGTACTGCCCCACCGGCAGTGGAGCACTTCCTCAGTACTGCCCCTCCGACAGTGCAGCGCTCACTCAGTATTACATCTCCGACAGTGCGGCAGTCACTCAGGACAGTCACCCCAATCGTGCTGTGCTACCCCAGTACTGCCTCTCCGACAGTGCAGTACTCCCTAATTACTGCCCGTCTGAAAGTGCAGCGCTCCCTCAGTTCTGCTCCTCAGAGACAGCAGTGGTTCCTCATTATTGCCCCTACGACAGTGCATCGCACCCTCAGTACTTCCCATTCGACAGTGCAGCATTCCCTCAGTACAGCCCCTCCAACAGTGCAGGGCTCCCTCAGTACTGCCAGTACGAAAGTGCAGCGCTCCCTCAGTAATGCCCCTCAGACAGTGCAGTGCTCCCTCAGTACTGCCTCTCTGATGGTGCAGTGCTCCCTCAGTACTGCCCCTCCGAAAGTGCAGCGCTCCCTCAGTACTGCCCCTCCGACAGTGCAGCACTCCCTCAGTACTTCCATTCGACAGTGCAGCATTCCCTCAATACTGCCCCTCCGACAGTGCAGTGCTCCCTCAGTAATGCCCCTCTGACAGTGCAGCACTCCCTCAGTACTGTGCCTCCGACAGTGCAGCGCTCCCTCAGTACTGACCCTCTGACAGTGCAGCACTCCCTCAGTACTGCCCCTCTGACAGTCGAGCGCTCCCTCCGTACTGCCACTCCGACAGTGCAGCGCACCCTCAGTACTGACCCTCTGATAGTGCAGCACTCCCTCAGTACTGACCCTCCGACAGTGCAGCGCTCCCGCAGTACTGCCCCTCTGACAGTGCAGCGCTCCCTCAGTACTGACCCTCTGACAGTGCAGCGCACCCTCAGTACTGACCCTCTGACGGTGTAGTGCTCCCTCAGTACTGACCCTCTGACAGTGCAGCGCTCCCTCAGTACTGCCCCTCTGACAGTGCAGCGCTCCCTCAGTACTGGGTAACCGGGGAGATTGTCAGCCTAGATGCTTGTGTTGAAGTCTCTGTAGTGGGAACTTGAGATGCATCTGTGACAGGTAGTTTGGTAAAGATGAGGTCAAGTAGGTTTTTCCCTCGTATTGCTTCTCTCACCACCTGTCGCAGTCCTAGTCTGACAGCTATGTCCCTCAGGATTCGGCCAGTATTGGTGATACCGCGCCACTCTTGGTATCACCGCTATCACTGAAAGCCAAATACCGCTATCCCACGCCGCCAATCACAGCTATCAGCGAAAGCCCATCACAGCTATCACCAAAAGCTAATCACCGCTATCCCACACCACCAATCTCCGCTATCCCACACCACCAATCACCGCTATCCCACACCAACAACCACCGCTATCCTACACCACCAATCACCGCTATCCCACACCGCCAATCACCGCTATCCCACACCACCAATCACCGCTATCCCACACCGCCAATCACCGCTATCCCACACCACCAATCATCGCTATCCCACGCCGCCAATCTCTGCTATCCAACACCAACAACCACCGCTATCCTACACCACCAATCACCGCTATCCCACACCGCCAATCACCACTATCCCACACCAACAATCACCGCTATCGCACACCAACAATCACCGCTAACACACATCACCAATCACCACTATCCCACACCACCAATCACCGCTATCCCACACCACCAATCACCGCTATCCCACACCACCAATCACCGCTATCCCACTCCGCCAATCACCGCTATCCCACACCGCCAATTACCGCTATCCCACACCACCAATCACCGTTATCCCACACCACCAATCACTGCTAACCCACTCCGCCAATCACCGCTATCCCACACCACCACTCACCGCTATCCCACACCACCAATCACCGCTATCCCACACCAACAATCACCGCTATCCCACACCGCCAATCACCGCTATCCCACTCCGCCAATCACTGCTATCCCACACCGCCAATCACCGTTATCCCACACCACCAATCACCGCTATCCCACACCACCAATCTCCGCTATCCCACACCGCCAATCTCCTCTATTCCACACCACCAATCACCGCTATTCCACCATGCCATTCACCCCTATCCCACACAACAATCTCCGCTATCCATCACCACCAATCACCCCAATCCTACACTACAAATCACCGCTATACCACACCGCCAATCACCGCTATCCCACACCGCTAATCACCGCTAACCCACACCGCCAATCACTGCTATCCCACACCACCAATCACCGCTATCACACACCACCAATCACCGCTATGCAACACCGCCAATCACCGCTATCACACACCACTAATCACCGCTATCCCACACCGCCAATCACCGCTATCCCACACCACCAATCACCGCTATCCCACACCACCAATCACCGCTGTCCCACACCACCAATCACCGCTATCCCACACCGCCAATCACCGCTATCGCGCACCAACAATCAGCGCTTTCCCACACCACCAATCACCGCTATCCCACACTGCCAATCACCGCTATCCCACACCACCAATCAACGCTATCCCACACCGCCAATCACCGTTATCCCACACCGCCAATCACCTCTATCCCACACTGCCAATCAGCGCTATCACACACCGCAAATCACCCCTATCCCACACACAATCAATCACCACTATCCCACACCACCAATCACCGCTATCCCACACCACCAATCACCACTATCCCACACCACCAATCACCGCTGTCCCACACCAACAATCACCGCTATCCCACACCGCCAATCACCGCTATCCCACTCCGCCAATCACCACTATCCCACACCGCCAATCACCGCTATTCCACACCACCAATCACCGTTATCCAACAGCACCAATCACCGCTATCCCACTCCGCCAATCACCGCTATCCCACACCACCAATCACCGCTATCCCACAACACCGATCACCGATATCCCACACCGCCAATCACCGCTATCCCACAACACCGATCACCGATATCCCACACCGCCAATCACCGCTATCCCACACCACCAATCAGCGCTATCCCACTCCGCCAATCACCGCTATCCCACACCGCCAATCACCGCTATCCCACACCACCAATCACCGCTATACCACTCCGCCAATCACCGCTAACCCACAGCGCCAATCACCGCTATTCCACAACGCCAATCAACGTTATCCCGCACCGCCAATCACCGCTATCCCACACCACCAATCTCCGCTATCCCACACCGCCAATCTCCGCTATTCCACACCACCAATCACCGCTATTCCACCATGCCATTCACCGCTATCCCACTCAACAATCTCCGCTATCCCACACCACCAATCTCCGCAATCCCACACCACTAATCTCCGCTATCCCACACGACAATCACCGCTATCCCACACCACCAATCACCGCTATCCCACACCACCAATCACCGCTATCCCACACTACCAATCACCGCTATACCACACCGCCAATCACTGCTATCACACACCGCTAATCACCGCTATACCACACCACCAATCACCACTATCACACACCACCAATCACCGCTATCCCACACCGCCAATCACCGCTATCACACACCACTAATCACCGCTATCCCACACCTCCAATCACCGCTATCCCACACCACCAATCACCGCTATCCCACAACACCAATCACCGCTGTCCCACACCGCCAATCACCGCTATCCCACACCGCCAATCACCGCTATCCCACACCAATAATCAGCGCTATCCCACTCCAGCAATCACCGCTATCCCACACTGCCAATCACCGCTATCCCACACCACCAATCACCGCTATCCCACACAGCCAATCACCGCTATCCCACACCGCCAATCACCGCTATCCCACACTGCCAATCACCGCTATCACACACCGCCAATCACCGCTATCCCACACACCACCAATCACCACTATCCCACACCACCAATCACCGCTATCCCACAGACCAATCACCACTATCCCACACCACCAATCACCGCTTTCCCACACCACCAATCACCGCTATCACACACCGCCAATCACCGCTATCTCACACCACCAATCACCGCTATTCCACACCACCAATCACCGCTATCTCACACCACCAATCACCACTATCCCACACCACCAATCACCGCTATCCCACACCGCCAATCACCGCTATCCCACACCGACAATCACCGCTATCCCACACCTCCAATCACCGCTATCCCACAATACCAATCACCACTATCCCACTCCAGCAATCGCCGCTATCCCACGCCGCCAATCACCGCTATCCCACACCACCAATCACCGCTATCCCACACTGCCAATCACTGCTATCCCACACCGCCAATCATCGCTATCCCACACACCACCAATCACCGCTATCCCACATCACCAATCGCCGCTATCCCACCCCGCCAATCACCGCTATCCCACACCACCAATCACCGCTATCCCACACCGCCAATCACCGCTATCCCACACCGCCAATCACCGCTATTCCACACCACCAATCACCACTATCCCACTCCACCAATCGCCGCTATCCCACACCACCAATCACCGCTATACCACACCGCCAATCGCCGCTATCTCACACCGCCAATCACCACTATCCCACACCACCAATCAGCGCTATCCCACACCACCAATCACCGCTATCCCACACCGCCAATCGCCGCTATCCCACACCACCAATAGCCGCTATCCCACACCGCCAATCACCGCTATCCCATACCGCCAATCACCGCTATCCCACACACCACCATCTCCGCTATCCCACACCACCAATCACCGCTATCCCACACCGCCAATCACCGCTATCCCACACACCGCCAATCACCGCTATCCCACATCACCAATCACCACAATCCCACACCACCAATCACCGCTATCCCACACCGCTAATCACCGCTATCCCACACCGCCAATCACCGCTATCACACAGCACAAATCACCGTTATCCCACACCGCCAATCACCGCTGTCCCACACCGCCAATCACCACTATCCCACACCAACAATCACCGCTATCCCACACCAAGAATCACCGCTATCCCACACCACCAATCACCGCTATCCCACACTGCCAATCACCGCTATCCCACACCACCAATCACCGCTATCCCACACACCAATCACCGCTATCCCACACCGCCAATCACCGCTATCCCACACACCAATCACCGCTATCCCACACCGCCAATCACTGCTATCCCACACCGCCAATCACCGCTATCCCACTCCTCCAATCACCGCTCTCCCACACCGCCAATCACCGCTATCCCACACCGCCATTCACCACTATCCCACACACCGCCAATCACCGCTATCCCACACCACCAATCACCGCAATCCCACACCACCAATCACTGCTATCCCACACCGCCAATTACCGCTATCCCACACTGCCAATCACCGCTATCCCACACCACCAATCACCACTATCCCACTCCACCAATCGCCACTATCCCACACCACTAATCACCGCTATCCCACACCGCCAATCACCGCTATCTCACACCACCAATCACCACTGTCCCACACCACCAATCTCCGCTATCCCACACCGCCAATCACCGCTATCCCACACCAACAATCGCCGCTGTCCCACACCACGAATAGCCGCTATCCCTCACCGCCAATCACCGCTATTCCACACCGCCAATCACCGCTATCCCACACACCACCAATCTCCACTATCCCACACCGCCAATCACCGCTATCCCACACCGCCAATCACCGCTATCCCACACCGCCAATCACCGCTATCCCACACCGCCAATCACCGCTATCCCACACCACCAATCACCGCTATCCCACACCGCCATCCCACACCGCCAATCACCGCTATCCACACCGCCAATCACCGCTATCCCACACCGCCAATCACCGCTATCCCACACATTTGAAAGTTTCTCACCATTTAAAAAATATTCTGTTTTTCTATTCTTCCTACCAAAGTGAATAACCTCACATAGGGCTTTAAACTAAATAGTCGGGGGGAGGGAGGGATACGCTGAGTGGAAATTTAAAAAGTCAAAGACAAATGAGAAGGCGAAAGTGCAGGGTAGAGCTAGGTGTAGTGATAACCAGAGCGTGACAGGAAGGGACACAGCGTATACACATAATAGTGCATCAGATAGAGGGGTCAGAGTAGGGAAAAATGGTAAAAAGACAAAATTAAAAGCTCTATATCTGAACGCACGCAGCATTCATAAAAAGATAGATGATTTGATAGCCATTACAGAGACGTGGTTGCAAGGTGACCAAGGCTGGGAACTGAATATTCAGGGGAATTTGCCATTTCTTAAGGATAGGCAGAAAGGAAAAGGAGGTGGTGTAGCTCTGCTAATAAGGGATGAGATCAGTGCAGTGACGAGAAATGATATTGGCCTAGAAGATCAAGACGTAGAATCAGTTTGGGTAGAGATAAGAAATAAGAAGGGTAAGAAGTCACTGGTGGGAGTGGCCTACAGGCCCCAAACAGAAGCCACACTAGGACAGAGTATAAATCAAGAAATAAGAGAGGCTTGTAAGAAAGCTACGGCTATAATCATGGGAGATTTTAATCTTCATATTGATTGGACAAAGCAAATTGGCAAAGGTAGACTTGAGGAAGAGTTCTTAGAGTGTATACGGGATGGTTTCTTGGAACAATACGCTGTGGAACCAACCAGGGAGAAGACGATCTTAGATCTGGTAATGTGTAACGAGGCTGGATTAATTAATGATCTCAAAGTGAAGGATCCTCTTGGGAAGAGTGATCATAGCATGGTAGGATTTCAAATTCAGTTTGAGGGTGAGAAAGCTAGGTCTCAAACTAGTGCCCTGAATTTAAACAAAGGTAATTACAAAGGTATGAAGGCAGACTTGATTAAAGTGAACTGGGAAAATATATTACAGGGTAAGACTGTAGAAAAGCAGTGGCAAACATTTAAGGAGATATTTCACCACTCTCAGCAACGATATATTCCAGTCAGAAAGAAAGACTCTAAGAGAAGGATCAACCATCCGTGGCTAACTCAGGAGGTTAAGGATGGTATCAAATTAAAAACAAAAGCAGACAATGTTACGAAGATTAGTGGAAGGACAGAGGATTGGGAAATTTTTAAAAACCAGCAAAGGACGACGAAAAAAATGATAAAGAGCGAGAAGATAGCTTATGAGAGTAAGCTAGCAAGAAATATAAAAAGAGACAGTAAGAGCTTCTACAGGTATGCTTCAGAGACCCACTCTCTCCCCATAGCCCTGTATCAATCCCCAAACTAATCCCAATGCCCCGCTCTCTCCCCATAGCCCTGTAGCAATCACAAATTAATCCCACTGCCCCGCTCTCTCCCCATAGCCCTGTAGCAATCACAAATTAATCCCACTGCCCCGCTCTCTCCCCATAGCCCTGTATCAATCCCCAAACTAATCCCACTGCCCCGCTCTCTCCCCATAGCCCTGTATCAATCACAAACTAATCCCACTGCCCCGCTCTCTCCCCATAGCCCTGTATCAATCCCCAAACTAATCCCACTGCCCCGCTCTCTCCCCATAGCCCTGCATCAATCCCAAACTAATCCCACTGTCCCGCTCGCTCCCCATAGCCCTGTATCAATTTCAAACTAATCCCACTGCCCCGCTCTCTCCCCATAGCCCTGAATCAAACCCCAAACTAATCCCACTGCCCCTCTCTCTCCTCATAGCCCTGTATCAATCCCCAAACTAATCCCACTGCCCCACTCTCTCCCCATAGCTCTGTATCAATCCCCAAACTAAGCCCACTGCCCCGCTCTCTCCCCATAGCCCTGTATCAATCCCCAAACTAATCCCACTGCCCTGCTCTCCCCCATAGCCCTGTATCAATCTCAAACTAATCCCACTGCCCCGCTCTCTCCCCATAGCCCTGTATCAATCCCCAAACTAATCCCACTGCCCCGCTCTCTCCCCATAGCCCTGTATCAATCTCAAACTACTCCCACTGCCCCTCTCTCACCCCATAGCCCTGTATCAATCCCAAACTAATCCAACTGCCCCGCTCTCTCCCATAGCCCTGTATCAATCCCCAAACTAATCCCACTGCCCCGCTCTCTCCCCATAGCTCTGTATCAATCACAAACTAATCCCACTGCCCCACTCTCTCCTCAGAGCCCTGTATCAAACCCCAAACTAATCCCACTGCCCCGCTCACTCCCCATAGCCCTGTATCAATCCCAAACTAATCCCACTGCCCCGCTCTCTCCCCATAGCCCTGTATCAATCTCAAACTAATCCCACTGCCCCGCTCTCTCCCCATAGCCCTGTATCAAACCCCAAACTAATCCCACTGCCCCTCTCTCTCCTCATAGCCTTGTATCAATCCCCAAACTAATCCCACTGCCCCACTCTCTCCCAATAGCTCTGTATCAATCCCCAAACTAATCCCACTGCCCCGCTCTCTCCCCATAGCCCTGTATCAATCCCCAAACTAATCCCACTGCCCTGCTCTCCCCCATAGCCCTGTATCAATCTCAAACTAATCCCACTGCCCCGCTCTCTCCCCATAGCCCTGTATCAATCCCCAAACTAATCCCACTGCCCCGCTCTCTCCCCATAGCCCTGTATCAATCTCAAACTACTCCCACTGCCCCTCTCTCTCCCCATAGCCCTGTATCAATCCCAAACTAATCCAACTGCCCCGCTCTCTCCCATAGCCCTGTATCAATCCCAAAACTAATCCCACTGCCCCGCTCACCCCCCCTAGCCCTGTATCAATCCCAAACTAATCCCACTGCCCCGCTCTCTCCCCATAGCCCTGTATCAATCCCAATCTAATCCCACTGACCCACTCTCTCCCCATAGCCCTGTATCAATCCCAAACTAATCCCACTGCCCCGCTCTCTCCCCATAGCCCTGTATCAATCCCAAACTAATCCCACTGCCCCGCTCTCTCCCCATAGCCCTGTATCAATCCCCAAACTAATCCCACTGCCCCGCTCTCTCCCCATAGCCCTGCATCAATCCCCAAACTAATCCCACTGCCCCGCTCTCTCCCCATAGCCCTGTATCAATCCCAAACTAATCCCACTGCCCCGCTCTCTCCCCATAGCCCTGTATCAATCTCAAACTAATCCCACTGCCCCGCTCTCTCCCCATAGCCCTGTATCAAACCCCAAATTAATCCCACTGCCCTCTCTGTCCTCATAGCCCTGTATCAATCCCCAAACTAATCCCACTGCCCCACTCTCTCCCCATAGCTCTGTATCAATCCCCAAACTAATCCCACTGCCCCGCTCTCTCCCCATAGCCCTGTATCAATCCCCAAACTAATCCCACTACCCTGCTCTCCCCCATAGCCCTGTATCAATCTCAAACTAATCCCACTGCCCCGCTCTCTCCCCATAGCCCTGTATCAATCCCCAAACTAATCCCACTGCCCTGCTCTCCCCCATAGCCCTGTATCAATCTCAAACTAATCCCACTGCCCCGCTCTCTCCCCATAGCCCTGTATCAATCCCCAAACTAATCCCACTGCCCCGCTCTCTCCCCATAGCCCTGTATCAATCTCAAACTACTCCCACTGCCCCTCTCTCTCCCCATAGCCCTGTATCAATCCCAAACTAATCCAACTGCCCCGCTCTCTCCCACAGCCCTGTATCAATCCCAAACTAATCCCACTGCCCCGCTCTCTCCCCATAGCCCTGTATCAATCCCAATCTAATCCCACTGACCCACTCTCTCCCCATAGCCCTGTATCAATCCCAAACTAATCCCACTGCCCCGCTCTCTCCCCATAGCCCTGTATCAATCCCAAACTAATCCCACTGCCCCGCTCTCTCCCCATAGCCCTGTATCAATCCCAAACTAATCCCACTGCCCCGCTCTCTCCCCATAGCCCTGTATCAATCTCAACCTACTCCCACTGCCCCTCTCTCTCCCCATAGCCCTGTATCAATCCCAAACTAATCCAACTGCCCCGCTCTCTCCCATAGCCCTGTATCAATCCCCAAACTAATCCCACTGCCCCGCTCTCTCCCCATAGCCCTGTATCAATCCCCAAACTAATCCCACTGCCCCGCTCTCTCCCCATAGCCCTGTATCAATCCCCAAACTAATCCCACTGCCCCGCTCTCTCCCCATAGCCCTGTATCAATCCCAAACTAATCCCACTGCCCCGCTCTCTCCCCATAGCCCTGTATCAATCTCAAACTAATCCCACTGCCCCGCTCTCTCCCCATAGCCCTGTATCAAACCCCAAACTAATCCCACTGCCCTCTCTCTCCTCATAGCCCTGTATCAATCCCCAAACTAATCCCACTGCCCCACTCTCTCCCCATAGCTCTGTATCAATCCCCAAACTAATCCCACTGCCCCGCTCTCTCCCCATAGCCCTGTATCAATCCCCAAACTAATCCCACTGCCCTGCTCTCCCCCATAGCCCTGTATCAATCTCAAACTAATCCCACTGCCCCGCTCTCTCCCCATAGCCCTGTATCAATCCCCAAACTAATCCCACTGCCCCGCTCTCTCCCCATAGCCCTGTATCAATCTCAAACTACTCCCACTGCCCCTCTCTCTCCCCATAGCCCTGTATCAATCCCAAACTAATCCAACCGCCCCGCTCTCTCCCATAGCCCTGTATCAATCCCAAAACTAATCCCACTGCCCCGCTCACCCCCCATAGCCCTGTATCAATCCCAAACTAATCCCACTGCCCCGCTCTCTCCCCATAGCCCTGTATCAATCCCAATCTAATCCCACTGACCCACTCTCTCCCCATAGCCCTGTATCAATCCCAAACTAATCCCACTGCCCCGCTCTCTCCCCATAGCCCTGTATCAATCCCAAACTAATCCCACTGCCCCGCTCTCTCCCCATAGCCCTGTATCAATCCCAAACTAATCCCACTGCCCCACTCTCTCCCCATAGCTCTGTATCAATCCCCAAACTAATCCCACTGCCCCGCTCTCTCCCCATAGCCCTGTATCAATCCCCAAACTAATCCCACTGCCCTGCTCTCCCCCATAGCCCTGTATCAATCTCAAACTAATCCCACTGCCCCGCTCTCTCCCCATAGCCCTGTATCAATCCCCAAACTAATCCCACTGCCCCGCTCTCTCCCCATAGCCCTGTAACAATCTCAAACTACTCCCACTGCCCCTCTCTCTCCCCATAGCCCTGTATCAATCCCAAACTAATCCAACTGCCCCGCTCTCTCCCATAGCCCTGTATCAATCCCAAAACTAATCCCACTGCCCCGCTCACCCCCCATAGCCCTGTATCAATCCCAAACTAATCCCACTGCCCCGCTCTCTCCCCATAGCCCTGTATCAATCCCAATCTAATCCCACTGACCCACTCTCTCCCCATAGCCCTGTATCAATCCCAAACTAATCCCACTGCCCCGCTCTCTCCCCATAGCCCTGTATCAATCCCAAACTAATCCCACTGCCCCGCTCTCTCCCCATAGCCCTGTATCAATCCCAAACTAATCCCACTGCCCCGCTCTCTCCCCATAGCCCTGTATAAATCCCAAACTAATCCCACTGCCCCACTCTCTCCCCATAGCCCTGTATCAATCCCAAACTAATCCCACTGCCCCGCTCTCTCCCCATAGCCCTGTATCAATCCCAAACTAATCCCACTGCCCCACTCTCTCCCCATAGCTCTGTATCAATCCCCAAACTAATCCCACTGCCCCGCTCTCTCCCCATAGCCCTGTATCAATCCCCAAACTAATCCCACTGCCCCGCTCTCTCCCCATAGCCCTGTATCAATCTCAAACTACTCCCACTGCCCCTCTCTCTCCCCATAGCCCTGTATCAATCCCAAAACTAATCCCACTGCCCCGCTCACCCCCCATAGCCCTGTATCAATCCCAAACTAATCCCACTGCCCCGCTCTCTCCCCATTTCCCTGTATCAATCCCAAACTAATCCCACTGCCCCTCTCTCTCCCCATAGCCCTGTATCAATCCCAAACTAATCCCACTGCCCCGCTCTCTCCCCATAGCCCTGTATCAATCCCAAACTAATCCCACTGCCCCGCTCTCTCCCCATAGCCCTGTATCAATCCCAAACTAATCCCACTGCCCCTCTCTCTCCCCATAGCCCTGTATCAATCCCAAACTAATCCCACTGCCCCGCTCTCTCCCCATAGCCCTGTATCAATCCCAAACTAATCCCACTGCCCCGCTCTCTCCCCATAGCCCTGTATCAATCCCAATCTAATCCCACTGACCCACTCTCTCCCCATAGCCCTGTATCAATCCCAAACTAATCCCACTGCCCCGCTCTCTCCCCATAGCCCTGTATCAATCCCAAACTAATCCCACTGCCCCGCTCTCTCCCCATAGCCCTGTATCAATCCCAAACTAATCCCACTGCCCCGCTCTCTCCCCATAGCCCTGTATCAATCTCAAACTACTCCCACTGCCCCTCTCTCTCCCCATAGCCCTGTATCAATCCCAAACTAATCCAACTGCCCCGCTCTCTCCCATAGCCCTGTATCAATCCCCAAACTAATCCCACTGCCATGCTCTCTCCCCATAGCCCTGTATCAATCCCCAAACTAATCCCACTGCCCCGCTCTCTCCCCATAGCCCTGTATCAATCCCCTAACTAATCCCACTGCCCCGCTCTCTCCCCATAGCCCTGTATCAATCCCAAACTAATCCCACTGCCCCGCTCTCTCCCCATAGCCCTGTATCAATCTCAAACTAATCCCACTGCCCCGCTCTCTCCCCATAGCCCTGTATCAAACCCCAAACTAATCCCACTGCCCTCTCTCTCCTCATAGCCCTGTATCAATCCCCAAACTAATCCCACTGCCCCACTCTCTCCCCATAGCTCTGTATCAATCCCCAAACTAATCCCACTGCCCCGCTGTCTCCCCATAGCCCTGTATCAATCCCCAAACTAATCCCACTGCCCTGCTCTCCCACATAGCCCTGTATCAATCTCAAACTAATCCCACTGCCCCGCTCTCTCCCCATAGCCCTGTATCAATCCCCAAACTAATCCCACTGCTCCGCTCTCTCCCCATAGCCCTGTATCAATCTCAAACTACTCCCACTGCCCCTCTCTCTCCCCATAGCCCTGTATCAATCCCAAACTAATCCAACTGCCCCGCTCTCTCCCACAGCCCTGTATCAATCCCCAAACTAATCCCACTGCCCCGCTCTCTCCCCATAGCCCTGTATCAATCCCCAAACTAATCCCACTGCCCCGCTCTCTCCCCATAGCCCTGTATCAATCTCAAACTACTCCCACTGCCCCTCTCTCTCCCCATAGCCCTGTATCAATCCCAAACTAATCCAACTGCCCCGCTCTCTCCCATAGCCCTGTATCAATCCCAAAACTAATCCCACTGCCCCGCTCACCCCCCATAGCCCTGTATCAATCCCAAACTAATCCCACTGCCCCGCTCTCTCCCCATTTCCCTGTATCAATCCCAAACTAATCCCACTGCTCCTCTCTCTCCCCATAGCCCTGTATCAATCCCAAACTAATCCCTCTGCCCCGCTCTCTCCCCATAGCCCTGTATCAATCCCAAACTAATCCCACTGCCCCGCTCTCTCCCCATAGCCCTGTATCAATCCCAAACTAATCCCACTGCCCCTCTCTCTCCCCATAGCCCTGTATCAATCCCAAACTAATCCCACTGCCCCGCTCTCTCCCCATAGCCCTGTATCAATCCCAAACTAATCCCACTGCCCCGCTCTCTCCCCATAGCCCTGTATCAATCCCAATCTAATCCCACTGACCCACTCTCTCCCCATAGCCCTGTATCAATCCCAAACTAATCCCACTGCCCCGCTCTCTCCCCATAGCCCTGTATCAATCCCAAACTAATCCCACTGCCCCGCTCTCTCCCCATAGCCCTGTATCAATCCCAAACTAATCCCACTGCCCCGCTCTCTCCCCATAGCCCTGTATCAATCTCAAACTACTCCCACTGCCCCTCTCTCTCCCCATAGCCCTGTATCAATCCCAAACTAATCCAACTGCCCCGCTCTCTCCCATAGCCCTGTATCAATCCCCAAACTAATCCACTGCCATGCTCTCTCCCCATAGCCCTGTATCAATCCCCAAACTAATCCCACTGCCCCGCTCTCTCCCCATAGCCCTGGATCAATCCCCTAACTAATCCCACTGCCCCGCTCTCTCCCCATAGCCCTGTATCAATCCCAAACTAATCCCACTGCCCCGCTCTCTCCCCATAGCCCTGTATCAATCTCAAACTAATCCCACTGCCCCGCTCTCTCCCCATAGCCCTGTATCAAACCCCAAACTAATCCCACTGCCCTCTCTCTCCTCATAGCCCTGTATCAATCCCCAAACTAATCCCACTGCCCCACTCTCTCCCCATAGCTCTGTATCAATCCCCAAACTAATCCCACTGCCCCGCTCTCTCCCCATAGCCCTGTATCAATCCCCAAACTAATCCCACTGCCCTGCTCTCCCCCATAGCCCTGTATCAATCTCAAACTAATCCCACTGCCCCGCTCTCTCCCCATCGCCCTGTATCAATCCCCAAACTAATCCCACTGCTCCGCTCTCTCCCCATAGCCCTGTATCAATCTCAAACTACTCCCACTGCCCCTCTCTCTCCCCATAGCCCTGTATCAATCCCAAACTAATCCAACTGCCCCGCTCTCTCCCACAGCCCTGTATCAATCCCAAAACTAATCCCACTGCCCCGCTCACCCCCCATAGCCCTGTATCAATCCCAAACTAATCCCACTGCCCCGCTCTCTCCCCATAGCCCTGTGTCAATCCCAATCTAATCCCACTGACCCACTCTCTCCCCATAGCCCTGTATCAATCCCAAACTAATCCCACTGCCCCACTCTCTCCCCATAGCCCTATGTCAATCCCAAACTTATCCCACTGCCCCGCTCTCTCCCCATAGCCCTGTATCAATCCCAAACTAATCCCACTGCCCCGCTCTCTCCCCATAGCCCTGTATCAATCTCAAACTACTCCCACTGCCCCTCTCTCTCCCCATAGCCCTGTATCAATCCCAAACTAATCCAACTGCCCCGCTCTCTCCCATATCCCAGTATCAATCCCCAAACTAATCCCACTGCCCCGCTCTCTCCCCATAGCCCTGTATCAATCACAAACTAATCCCACTGCCCCACTCTCTCCTCAGAGCCCTGTATCAATCCCCAAACTAATCCCACTGCCACGCTCTCTCCCCATAGCCCTGTATCAATCCCAAACTAATCCCACTGCCCCGCTCTCTCCCCATAGCCCTGTATCAATCTCAAACTAATCCCACTGCCCCGCTCTCTCCCCATAGCCCTGTATCAAACCCCAAACTAATTCCACTGACCCTCTCTCTCCTCATAGCCCTGTATCAATCCCCAAACTAATCCCACTGCCCCACTCTCTCCCCATAGCTCTGTATCAATCCCCAAACTAATCCCACTGCCCTGCTCTCTCCCCATAGCCCTGTATCAATCCCCAAACTAATCCCACTGCCCTGCTCTCCCCCATAGCCCTGTATCAATCTCAAACTAATCCCACTGCCCCGCTCTCTCCCCATAGCCCTGTATCAATCCCCAAACTAATCCCACTGCCCCGCTCTCTCCCCATAGCCCTGTATCAATCTCAAACTACTCCCACTGCCCCTCTCTCTCCCCATAGCCCTGTATCAATCCCAAACTAATCCAACTGCCCCGCTCTCTCCCATAGCCCTGTATCAATCCCAAAACTAATCCCACTGCCCCGCTCACCCCCCATAGCCCTGTATCAATCCCAAACTAATCCCACTGCCCCGCTCTCTCCCCATAGCACTGTATCAATCCCAATCTAATCCCACTGACCCACTCTCTCCCCATAGCCCTGTATCAATCCCAAACTAATCCCACTGCCCTGCTCTCTCCCCATAGCCCTGTATCAATCCCAAACTGATCCCACTGCCCCGCTCTCTCCCCATAGCCCTGTATCAATCCCAAACTAATCCCACTGCCCCGCTCTCTCCTCATAGCCCTGTATGAATCCCCAAACTAATCCCACTGCCCTGCTCTCCCCCATAGCCCTGTATCAATCTCAAACTAATCCCACTGCCCCGCTCTCTCCCCATAGCCCTGTATCAATCCCCAAACTAATCCCACTGCCCCGCTCTCTCCCCATAGCCCTGTATCAATCCCCAAACTAATCCCACTGCCCGCTCTCTCCCATAGCCCTGTATCAATCCCAAACTAATCCCACTGCCCCTCTCTCTCCACATAGCACTGTATCAATCCCAAACTAATCCCACTGCCCCGCTCTCTCCCCATAGCCCTGTATCAAACCCCAAACTAATCCCACTGCCCCGCTCTCTCCCTATAGCCCTGTATCAATCCCAATCTAATCCCACTGACCCACTCTCTCCCATAGCCCCTATCAATCCCAAACTAATCCCACTGACCCTCTCTCCCCCATAGCCCTGTATCAATCCCATACTAGGGAGACGTCGATGACAAAGTCCAACACCGCCTTCAATGTGCCAGTGCAGCCATCGGTTGCCTGAGGACGAAAGTGTTTGAAGACCAGGACCTCAAACCCAGCAGCAAGCTCATTGTCTACAGAGCTGCAGTGATATCCGCCCTCCTGTATGCTTCAGAGACATGGACCATGTACAGCAGGTACCTCAAAGCACTGGAGAGGTTCATAAAGGTTCCAGACATCTTCCTCCATCTCATGGGAGGTGGTCAGATCATTGAGCAATGCATACTTCACATCTATAATTTGAGTGTCGATGTCGCGCTTATCACCGTCATCATTAATGTGTTCAGGCAGAAGGAAGTCTGGGTTTTGTAAATCTTCACTCACCCGGCGCAAAGTTTGAATCGCTTTCTCCATGATAGCCCTGTATCAATCCCAAACTAATCCCACTGCCCCACTCTCTCCCCATAGCCCTGTATCAATCCCAAACTAATCCCACTGACCTGCTTTCTCCATGATAGCCCTGTATCAATCCCAAACTAATCCCACTGCCCCACTCTCTGACATAGCCCTGTATCAATCCCAAACTAATCCCACTGCCCCGCTCTCTCCCCATAGCTCTGTATCAATCTCAAACTAATTCCACTGCCCCACTCTCTCACATAGCCCTGTATCAATCTCAAACTAATCCCACTGCCCCGCTCTCTCCCCATAGCCCTGTATCAATCTCAAACTAAACCCACTGCCCCGCTCTCTCCCAATAGCCCTGTATCAATCCCAAACTAATCCCACTGACCCACTCTCTCCCATAGACCTGTATCAATCCCAAACTAATCCTACTGCCCCGGTCTCCCCAAATAGCCCTGTATCAATTCAAAATTAATCCCACTGCCCCGTTCTCTCCCATGGCCCTGTATCAATCCCAAACTAATCCCACTGCCCTGCACTCTCCCCATCGCTCTGTATCAAACCCAAACTAATCCCACTGCCTCACACTCCCCATCGCCCTGTATCAATCTCAAACTAATTCAACTGCCCCGCTCTCTCCCCGTAGCCCTGTATCAATCCCAAACTAATCCCACTGTCCAGTTCCCTTCCTATAGCCCTGTATCAATCCCAAAGTAATCAAACTGCCCCTCGCTCTCCCCTTAGCCCTGTAACAATTCCAAACTAATCCCAATGCCCCGCTCTCACCATTAGCCCTGTATCAATCACAAACTTATTCCACTACCCCGCTCTCTCCCCATAGCCGTGTATCAATCTCAAACTACTCCCACTGCCCCACTCTCCCTCCATAGCCCTGTATCATTTCCAAACTAATCCCACTGCTCCGCTCTCTCCCCATAGCCGTGTATCAATCCCAAACTAATCCCACTGCCACGCTGTCTCCCCAAAGCCCTGTATCAATCCCAAACTAATACCAATGCCCCGCTCTCCATCCATAGGTTACGGAGGTAGGGATGGTTGTAGGGCTGGACGAGGTTACAGAGATAGGAAGTGTTATGGGGCTGGTGGAGGTCACAGAGATAGGGAGGGTTGTAGGAGCTGGAGGAGGTTACAGAAATAGGGAGGGTTGTAGGGGCTGGAGGAGGTTACAGAGATAGGTAGAGTTGTCAAGCTGGAGAAGGTTACAGAGATAGGGAAGGTTGTAAGGGCTGGAGGAGGTTACAGAGATCGGGAGGGTTGTAATTCTGGAGGAGGTTTCAATGATAGGGAGGGTTCCTGGGCTGGAGAAGGTTACAGAGATCAGGATGGTTGTAGAGCTGGAGGAGGTTACAGAGATGGGGAGTGTTGTAGGTGCTGCAGGAGGTTACAGAGATATGGATGGTTGTAGGGGCTGGAGGAGGTTACAGAGATAGGGAAGGTTCTAGTTCTGGAGGAGGTTAGAGAGATAGGGTTGGTTGTAAGGCTGGAGGATGTTACAGGGACAGGGAGGGTTGTAGGGCAGACTGAGGTTACAGAGACGGGGATGGTTGTAGTTCTAGAGGAGGTTACAGAGATAGGGAGGGTTGTAGTTCTGGCGGAGGTTACACAGATAGGGAGGGTTGTAGTTCTGGCGGAAGTTACAGAGATAGGGAGGGTTGTAGTTCTGGAGCAGGTAACAGAGGTAAGTCTGGTTGTAGGGCTGGAGGAGGTTTCAGAGATAGGGAGGTTTGTAGGACTGAAGGAGGTTTCAGAGATAGGGAGGTTTGTAGGTCTGGAGGAGGTTACAGGGATAGCGAGTGTTGTGGGGCTGGCGGGGGTTATTGAGATAGGGAGGGTTGTAGGAGCTGGAGGAGGTTACAGAGATAGGGAGTGTTGTAGGGCTGGAGGAGGTTACAGAGATAGGGAGGGTTGTAGGGCTGGAGGAGGTTACAGAGACAGGGAGGGTTGTTGGGCTGGAGGAGGTTACAAAGATAGGGAGGGTTGTAGGGCTGGAGGAGGTTACAGAGATAGGGAGAGTTGTAGGGCTGGAGGAGGTTACAGAGATAGGGAGGGTTGTAGGGCTGGAGGAGTTTACAGAGATAGGGAGAGTTGTAGGGCTTTAGGAGGTTACAGAAATAGGGAGGGTTATAGGGCTGGAGGAGGGTACAGAGATAGGGAGGGTTGTTGGTCTGGAGGAGGTAACAGAGATAGGGATTTTTGTAGGGCTGGAGGAGGTTACAGAGAGAGGGTGTGTTGTGGGGCTGGAGAAAGTTACAGAGATGGGGGTGTTGTCGGGCTGGAGGTGGTTACAGAGATAGGGTGGGTTGTTGGACAGGAGGAGATTGCAGAGATAGGTCGGTTAGTTGTTCTTGAGAATGTTACAGAGATAGGGAGGGATGAGGGACTGGAGGAGTTTACAGAAATACGGAGGGTTGTAAAGGCTGGAGGAGGTTGGAGGAGGTTACAGCGATAGGGACGGTTGTTACTCAAGATGAGTTTACAGAGATAGGGAGGTTTGTAGTTCTGGAGTAGGTTACAGAGATAGGGAGTGTTGTAGGGCTGGATAAGGTTACACAGATAGGGAGGGTTGTAGGGCTGGAGGAGGTTACTGAGTTAGGGAGGGTTGTACGGCTGGAGGAGGTTACAGAGATAGGGAGGGTTGTAGGGCTGGAGGAGGTTACAGAGATAGGGAGGGTTGTAGTGCTGCAGGAGGTTTTAGAGTTAGGGAGTGTTGTAGGGCTGGAGATGGTTACAGAGATAGGGAGGGTTGTAGGGCAGGAGTTGGTTACAGAGATAGGGAGGGTTGTAGGGCTGGAGGAGGTTACAGAGATAGGGAAGGTTGTAGGGCTGGAGGAGGTTACAGAGATAGGGAGGGTTGTAGGGCTGGAGGAGGTTACAGAGATAGGGAGGGTTGTTGGGCTGGAGGAAGGTACAGAGATAGGGAGGGTTGTAGGGGCTGGAGGCGGTTACAGAGATAGGGAGGGTTGTAGGGGCTGGCGGAGGTTACAGAGTTAGGGAGTGTTGTAGGGCTGGAGAACGTTTACAGGTATAGGGCGGATTGTAGGGCAGAAGGAGGTTACAGAGATAGGGAGGTTTGTAGGCCTGGAGGAGGTTACAGAGTTAGGGAGGGTTGTAGGGCTGGAGGAGGTTACAGAGTTATGAGGGTTGTTTGGCTGAAGGAGGTTACAGAGATAGGGAGTGTTGTACGGCAGGAGGAGGTTTCAGATATAGGGAGGTTTGTAGGGGCTGGAGGAGGTTACAGAGATAGTGAGGGTTGTAGGGGCTGCAGGAGGTTACAGAGATAGTGAGGGTTGTAGGGGCTGGAGGAGGGTACAGATATAGGGAGGATTGTACGGCTGGAGGAAGTTACAGAGATAGGGAGGGTTGTAGGGGCTGGAGGAGGTTACAGAGATAGGGAAGGTTGTAGGGGCTGGAGTACTTTACAGAGATAGGGAGGGTTGTTGGGCTGAAGGAGGTTACAGAGTTAGTGAGGGTTGTTGGGCTGGAGGAGTTTACAGAGTTAGGGAGTGTTGTGTGGCTGGAGGAGGTTACAGAGATAGGGAGGGTTGTCGGGCAGGAGGAGGTTTCAGAGATAGGGAGGGTTTTAGAGGCTGGAGGAGGTTACAGAGATAGTGAGGGTTGTAGGGGCTGGAGCACGTTACAGAGATAGGGAGGGTTGTCGGGCTGGATGAAGTTACAGCGATAGAGAGGGTTTTAATGCTGGATGAGGTTACAGAGATAGGGAGGGTTTTAGTGCTGGAGGAGGTTACAGAGATAGGGAGGGTTGTAGAGGCTGGAGGAGGTTACAGAGATAGGGATAGTTGTGGGGGTTGGAGCAGGTTACAGAGATAGGGAGGGTTGTAGGGCTGGAGGAGGTTATGGAGATAGGGAGGGTTGTAGGGCTGGAGGAGGTTACAGAGATAGGGAGGGTTGTAGTTCAGGAGGAGTTTACAGAGCTAAGAAGGGTTGTAGGGCTGGAGGAGTTTACAGAGATAGGGAGGGTTGTAGGGGCTGCAGGAGGTTACAGAGATAGCGAGGGTTGTAGGGGCTGGAGGAGGGTACAGATATAGGGAGGATTGTACGGCTGGAGGAAGTTACAGAGATAGGGAGGGTTGTAGGGGCTGGAGGAGGTTACAGAGATAGGGAGGGTTGTAGGGGCTGGTGGAGGTTACAGCGATAGGGAGGTTTGCAGGGCTGGAGGCGGTTACAGAGATAGGGAGGTTTGTAGGGCCTGGAGGTTGTTACAGAGATAGGGAGGGTTGTAGGGGCTGGTGGAGGTTACAGAGATAGGGAGGGATGTAGGGTCTGGAGGAGGTTACAGAGATAGGGAGGGTTGTAGGGGCTGGAGCACGTTACAGAGATAGGGAGGGT
>JASTWF010002165.1:0-36437 GCA_030390025.1 Squalus acanthias | reverse complement strand
AGGAGGGGGGGAGGGAAGAAGGAGGGGGGGAGGGAAGAAGGAGGGGGGGAGGGAAGAAGGAGGGGGGGAGGGAAGAAGAGGGGAAGGTGGGGGGGAGGGAGAGGAGAAGGAAGCGCCCCCGGGGGGAGGGCGGGCGGCTCCGGGAAGCGCCCCCGGGGGGAGGGCGGGCGGCTCCGGGAAGCGCCCCCGGGGGGAGGGCGGGCGGCTCCGGGAAGCGCCCCCGGGGGGAGGGCGGGCGGCTCCGGGAAGCGCGGCTCCGCGCTGGGACTGGCTCCTTCGCAGCCATTTTGTCCAACCACAGCCGCCTCTCCAACTAACCAACCAGGGCTCCGGCAGCGCCTCAATAAGGTTTGTCCCCGCTCGGCCAATGATCGCTACCGATTTCTCCGGCTCCTCGCTTGAACCTAGTGTCCGCTGCCTGCTATTTGCTGCCGATGGAGCGGCCGGAGCCGCGTCCCCGCCGCCGCCGCCCAGCCGCTCTTTTTAATTTACGCTTTTGATGGCGAGGCCCCGGAGGCCTCGGGCTTTATTTACAACTTCGCCCCCTCCGCTCCTCACTCCGGAGCCGGCTGTCAGCCGCACGCGAGGTCGCTGCTTCGGTCCGCTGCGCAGGCCCGGGTTGTAGTTTGTCGTCCGCCGCCTGTGTGTGTGTGGGCGGCGGGTTCCCGTGTCACCCCCTCCCCGGGCTGTGGGGAGAGCCTGAGACACAGGCCGGGAATGTGGTGGTGGTGGGTGGGGGGCAGTAGGACTCTATTTCCCCCCCCCCTCCCACGCCCCCCGGGGATGAGAGGCTGTGCCCTCGGCTCAGGGTCCTGGCCGTGCCCAGGGAGGTGGTGGTGAGGAAGGGGGTCTTTGTTTCAGGAAGACCTGCCCCCGGGAGGTGAGGCTTGGCGGGGTTGTGTGTGTGTGAGAGAGAGATGGGACTATTCGTCCTCCCTCCCTTTCTCAGCCCCATCGGGCGGGGTTGAGCATTTGGCGGGATTGAATAAGGTGGTGCCTCGCCCCGGGGGCTGAGCGAGTGCCACAAAGGTAACTTGGGGGGGTGGGGGGGCTTCAGCTGCCTGTCACTACCCTTGAGGACATTCCCTCCCTCTGCTCTCCGGTATCATCATCTTCTCATGTCGTTTCTCAATATCTGACTTCAACTCTTTCTTTAATGGCGTTTGTACCCGTGCTGATTTAACAACACTTTTTAAACTGTTAAGTTCGAATCAACAGGCTGCGATGGATGGCTCCCATCAAATAGTTTGCTAGCACTTACAGCCCAGGCTCAAATGTAAAAGAGCAGGTGTAAGGGACAGTGGTGCTTTGTGATAAGACTGGCTTTGCTTCTTTACAGCTCCATTTCAGTCAATCCTCTTTCATTGCCGGTGGAAAAACAATTAGAAAGACTTGCATTTATATAGCGCCTTTCAGGACGTCCCAAAGCATTTTGCAGGCAGTGAAGCACTTTTTGAAGCGTAGTCACTGTTGTAATGTAGGAAACATGGCAGCCAGTTGCGCATAGCAAGCTCCCACAAAGAGCAATGAGATAATGACCAGAAAATCTGTTTTTTTTTCATGTTGGACGTACCCTTTTGTTGCCCATAGCATAGCAGGGGGTTATTTTGCTATCGGTAACCAGAATAGAACGATTTAAAAGTGACGCAAACTGCAGCTGGCAGCAAGATTGCTTGTGTAATGTTGTTTGTCTGCAGACATATCAGGGAACCTACTTACTGCATTTTCATTTCCATTAACGAATAGCCATTAATATTTTATCTCCAGTGCTATGTTATTTGTTGATTAGTTACCTTACTACCTGCTGTTGTAATGCCAGGCTCTCTGTTTAGCTTGCAAATGGCTGGATGGTCTTGTGATTGATTTAGATGATATAGCCAAAAACAAACCAAGGCCAGGAATAAGACATTTATTTCATATGTCAAAAAAAATCAATGATTAACCCTTTGTTGATTAGTCTCTGCTTGATGTTTTTTATTGAACCTATATTCAAGGACAGTGCAAAAAAAAAAGTCACTTTGCAGTGGAGCGCCATTTGCTTGTCACCCTCCAGCCATAGAATTTGTACCACAAATGTTAATGTTGGCAGCAAAAACAGGTCACGTTAGTGTTTCTGCTTTCCACTGATCATTGTGCATGTCAAGATAGTGTGTTAGTGCTACCACGCCCAGAGACTCTTAACGGCCTGAGCCTGCCTTTGTAGCGGTGATTGTACTTGCTAATATCACTATGCCCGAACAAGCACGGTTTCTAAATTAATTGTGCAGAATCCATGCTGGATTAGTTTTGGCTGAAATTAATTGCAAAGCCTTTCTTTTTTCTAAAACGACAACTTGCAGTTACGTAGCGCATTTAACGTAGAAAAGCATCCCACACCACTTCTCGGTCATAATCAGGTGAAAATGGCCACCTGTGCCAAAGGAGATATTAGAAGGGGTGATCAAAAGCTTGTTCAGAGATGTGATTCAAGGAGGAAAGAAAGAACTTGCATTTATATAGCACTTTTCACGACCACAGGACACCCCAAAGCGCTTTACAGCCAATTAATTGCTTTTGAAGTGTAGTCACTTGTAATGTGAGAAACGCCGCAGCCAATTTGCGCACAGCAAGCTCCCAAAAAGAGCAATTAAATAAATGACCAGATAATCTGTTTTAGTAACGCTCATTTGAGGGATAAATATTGTCCAGGACACCGGGGAGAACTCCCCTGCTCTTTTACACCCATTTGAGATGGCAGACGGGACCTCAGTTTAACGTCTCATCCAAATGACAGCACCTCCGACAGTGCAGCGGAGCTCCCTCAGTACTGCACTGGGAGTGTCAGCCTAGATTATGTGCTCAAGTCTCAGCAGCGGGACTTGAACCCATAACCTTCTGACTGAGAGGCGAGAGTGCTATCACTGAGCCACGGCTGACAGTGGAGAGGGAGGCTGAGAGGTTCATAGAGGGAAATATAAAATGTGGGATCTACATGGCTAACGGCTCGACTGGCAGTGGGTGAAGGATGCATAAGAGGCTCGAGTTGGAAAAATGGAGATCTGGGGTCATTTATGATTTTTCATTTACAGTTGTATTTTGTGTTAGGCCCGTCCAATTGGGGCACAAAAAAGAGCATGCATTTAAAGAGTGCATTTCACATCCTCCAGATGTCCCAACGTGCATGAATTACTTTTGAAGTGTAGTCATTGTTGTGCAGATAAATGCCGAAGTCAATTTGCGCACAACAAGGTCCTACAAACGTCAATGACATGAATAGGCAGGGTAATTGTTTTTTTGTCGGTGTCGGTTGAGGGATTAATGTTGGTTGGGACACTGGGAGATCTTCCCTTGCTCATTGAATAGTGCCATGCCCCAGCTCATCTGAAGGGTGGCTCCTACAACAATGCAGCACCCCATTGGTACTGCACAGAACATGGATTTAAACTGGGATCTTTGGTCTGTGAGGCTCCATGGCATAAATACAGGATAGTCACTAATAATATCCAACAGGGAAATCAGGAGAAACTTTACCCACAGCATGGTTAGAATGTGGAACTTGCTACCAATGTTCCCTCTAGGCTGCGCAGTAATCTGAAAGGTCTCGTGAAGGCTGCTCACTGGCTTTTCCATTGTAAGTACTGCACATGCGCAGAAATTTAAAGGGACCGTGCATTAAAAGAAACCGGTTGCGCAGAATAAAGTACAGTTTACAGGGAACATTGCTCGCTACCACAAGGAGTGGTCGAGGCAAATAGCATAGATGCATTTAAGGGGAAGCTGGATAAGCACATGAGGGAGAAAGAAATAGACAGTTATGCTGATAGGGACATAAGAAATAGGAGCAGGAGTAGGCCAATCGGCCCTTCGAGCCTGCTCCGCCATTCAATAAGATCATGGCTGATCTGATCCTCACCTCAAATCTAAAGAACACAAGAAGTAGGAGCAGGACCTGGCCACTCAGCCCCTGGGCCCGCTACGCCACCCACAGGGCCTCGACCGATCCGAACTCCGCCTCATGTCCAATTTCCTACCCGCTCCCCGTAACCCCTAATTCCCTTTACTTCTAGGAAACTGTCTATTTCTGTTTTAAATTTATTTAATGATGTAGCTTCCTGGGGCAGCAAATTCCACAGACCTACTACCCTCGGAGTGAAGAAGTTTCTCCTCATCTTAGTTTTGAAAGAGCAGCCCCTTATTCTAAGATTATGCCCCCTAGTTCTAGTTTCACCCATCCTTGGGAACATCCTTACCGCATCCACCCGATCAAGCCCCTTCACAATCTTATATGTTTCAATAAGATCACCTCTCACTCTTCTGAACTCCATTGAGTAGAGTCCCAATCTACTCAACCTCTCCTCGTATGTCCGCCCCCTCATCCCGGGGATTAACCGAGTGAACCTTCTTTGTACTGCCTCGAGAGCAAGTATGTCTTTTCTTAAGTATGGACACCAAAACTGTATGCAGTATTCCAGGTGTGGTCTCACCAATACCTTGTATAACTGCAGCAATACCTCCCTGTTTTTATAATCTATCTCCCTTGCAATAAAAGCCAACATTCTGTTGGCCTTGATCACCTGTTGCACCTGCATACTAACTTTTTGATTTCCTTGCACTAGGACCCCCAGATCCCTTTGTACTGCAGTACTTTCCAGTTTCTCGCCATTAAGATAATAACTTGCTCTCTGATTTTTCCTGCCAAAGTGCATAACCTCACATTTTCCAATATTGTATTGCATCTGCCAAATCTCCGCCCACTCACCCAGCCTGTCTATATCCTTTTGTGGGTTTTTTATGTCCTCCTCACTTTCTACTTTCCCTCCCATCTTTGTATCATCTGCAAACTTTGATATGTTACACTCGGTCCCCTCCTCCAAATCGTTAATATAGATTGTAAAGAGTTGGGGACCCAGCACCGACCCTTGCGGAACACCACTGGCTACTGGTTGCCAGTCCGAGAATGAACCATTTATCCCAACTCTCTGCTTCCTGTTAGATAACCAATCCTCCACCCATGCCAGAATATTCCCCCCAATCCAGTGATTTTTTATCTTGAGCAATAATCTTTTATGTGGCACCTTGTCGAATGCCTTCTGGAAGTCTAAATACACTATGTCCATTGGTTCCCCTTTATCCACCCTGTACATTATGTCTTCAAAGAACTCAAGCAAATTTGTCAGACATGACTTCCCCTTCATAAAGCCATGCTGACTTTGTCCTATTAAATTATGTTTATCTAAATGTTCCGTTACTGTCTCCTTAGAAGCGGGGGAAGTTATAATGGGGAACAAAGAAATGGCAGCCCAATTAAATGCATATTTTGGTTCTGTCTTCACAAAGGAGGACACAAATAACCTCCCAGAGATGTTGGAGAACATACGGTCTGATGAAAGGGAGGAACTGAATAGAAATCAGTATTTGCAGGGAAATGGTGTTAGGGAAATTGACGGTATTGAAGGCCGATAAATCCCCAGGGCCTGATAATCTACATCCTAGGGTACTTAAGGAAGTGGCCCTAGAAATAGTAGATGCATTGCTGATCATCTTCCAACATTCGATGGAATCTGGAACTGTACCCATGGATTGGAGGGTAGCTAATGTTACCCCACTATTCAAAAAGGGTGGTAGAGAGAAAGCGGGGAATTACAGACCGGTAAGCCTGACATCGGTAGTGGGGAAAATGCTAGAGTCCATTATAAAGGATGTAATAGCTGAGCATTTGAAAAACAGTGACAGGATCGGACAAAGTCAACATGGATTTACAAAAGGTAAATCGTGCTTGACTAATCTACTGGAATTTTTTGAGGATGTAACTGGGAAAATAGATAAGGGAGAACCAGTAGATGTGGTGTATTTGGACTTTCAAAAGGCTTTCGATAAGGTCCCGCATAAGAGATTAGCGGGTAAAGTTAAGGCACATGGGATTGGGGGCAAGGTATTGACTTGGATAGAGAACTGGTTGGCGGACAGAAAGCAGAGAGTAGGAATTAATGGGTCTTTTTCCGAGTGGCAAGCAGTGACTAGTGGGGTACCGCAGGGATCGGTCCTTGGACCCCAGCTATTCACAATATACATTAATGATCTAGATAAGGGAATTAAATGTAATATCTCCAAGTTTGCAGATGACACAAAGCTGGGTGGGAGTGTGTGCAGCGAGGAGGATAGCGAGAAACTCCAGGATGATCTGGACAGGTTGGGTGAGTGGGCAGAAGCGTGGCAGATGCAATATAACGTGGATAAGTGCGAGGTTATCCACTTTGGTGTCAAAAGCAGAAAGGCAGACTATTATCTGAATGGCAATAGATTGGGAGAAGGGGAAGTGCAACGAGACCTGGGTGTCCTTGTGCACCAGTCGCTGAAAGTAAGCATGCAGGTGCAGCAGGCGGTGAAGAAGGCAAATGGTATGTTGGCCTTCATAGCGAAAGGGTTTGACTATAGGAACAGGGATGTCCTGCTGCAGTTGTACAGGGCCTTGGTGAGACCACACCTTGAGTACTGTGTGCAGTTTTGGTTGCCTTATCTGAGGAAGGATGTTCTTGCCATGGAAGGAGTTCAGCGAAGATTCACAAGGCTGATACCTGGGATGGCAGGAATGACATATGAGGAGATTTTGGGTCGATTGGGCTTATACTCACTGGAGTATAGAAGAATGAGAGGGGATCTCATCGAAACATATAAAATTCTGACAGGTCTGGACAAACTAGATGCAGGAAGAATGTTCCCGATGGTCGGAGAGTCCAGAACCAGGGGTCATAATCTACGGATAACGGGTAAACCATTTAGGACAGAAATGAGGAAGAATTTCTTCACCCAGAGAGTGGTGAACCTGTGGAATTCTCTACCACAGAAGGTAGTTGAGGCGAAGTCATTAAATATATTCAAGGATGAGTTAGATATATTTCTTAAAGCTAAAGGTATCAAGGGATATGGGGAGAAGGCAGGTACAGGGTACTGAGTTTAGATGATCAGCCATGATCTCATCGAATGGCGGAGCAGGCTCGAGGGGCCGAATGGCCTACTCCTGCTCCTATCTTCTATGTTTCTATGTTAATAATAGACTCCAAAATTTTTCCCGCCACAGATGTTAGGCTAACTGGTCTATAATTTCCAGCCTTCTGCCTACTACCCTTTTTAAATAAGGGTGTTACATTAGCAGTTTTCCAATCTGCCGGGACCTTTGCTGAGTCCAGGGAATTTTGGAAAATTATTACCAAAGCATCCACAATCCCTACTGCCACTTCCCTCAAGACCCTAGGATGTAAGCCATCAGGTCCAGAGGATTTATCTGCCTTGAGTCCCATAATTTTACTGAGTACCAATTCCTTCATGATTTTAATCGTATTTAGCTCCTCCCCCCCCCCCCCCTAGAGCCCCCTGTTTGTCCAGTGTTGGGATATTCTTAGTGTCCTCTACCGTAAAGACTGAAACAAAATATTTGTTCAGCATTTTTGCCATCTCCATGTTTCCCACCATTAATTTCCCGGTCTCATCCTCTAAGGGACCTACGTTTGCCTTAGCCACCCTTTTTCTCTTGCTATCTGTTTTTATATTTTTTGCTAATTTATTTTCATAATCTATCTTCCCTTTCTTAATCAATCCTTTAGTTACTTTTTGCTGTCTTTTGAAGAGTTAGGTGAAGAGGGGTTGGGAGGAGGCTATTGTGGAACATAAATACCAGTATGGACCCATTGGGCCGACTGGCCTGTTTCTGTGCTGTAAATACTATGTCAATGGCCACGAAGACAAATGGATCGGATGCACCTGCTCTAGTTTGATTGTTACAGATGACTGACAACAGGAGCACAGCTGGCGGAGAGTCCCTGAATGTTGTGGTAAGCTCACAAATAGTTGTAAGAGCACAGGAAGCTGCAGATGGTTTTGGAATAATGTTGTTTTAGACGCTTGCCCCCCAAAAAAAAGTGCTTTGAAGACTCTAGTCTTTATCGGAGTGGGTACAGTAGTATATGAATAGTGGCTTGTCTTTTGGCTGTGAGCTTTAGATTGAATATTTTCTGACGGAAATATTTATTTAATGTGAATCTGATGAGGGGTCATTCATAACGAGATATTCATCAGCACAGTTGAGTTTTCTTTAGATTATGTTTGAGTTGTGGGAGGGATAGCAGAATGTTCTTGGACAAACTATAATGCTATTAAGGATCATTTATCACTTTTTACTGATTTTTTTTTTCCTCCCCTCCCCAGCATCAGTATTAAACTGGCTCTTTTTGCCTTTTTAAACTTTCCTATGGTATATCACTCCCTGCATGCAACAGTCATAATGACCTCCACGTAAACCTCTTATCCGTGTTAAAGCTGTTTTTGTGGGATCAAATTGAGCTGTGTTAATGCGCGTATGCTTAGCGAGCGTGTTTGGGATTCCTTTGTTGTCTTACTGGCGGTGCTAACCCATTAAAACATCTCCCTTAAAATGGTGGCGCGAAGAATTTCAAGTGAGCATATGAAGCACTCGTGCTAATATTGGTCTGATTTCACTTCATTGTAGCCATGTTGGTTTGTTCACAATTCAAATTGGTTGCCAAACAATTAACAGTTAAAGCATAAAGCACAATATCTGGTACCTATCTTAATTTCTTGATCATTCTATCTGCAGTATGAAGAGTTTCAAATGACTGCTTTCCAATCACTGAGTGCAGCCATTAACCACTTAGAAGCAAAATAGAAAATGCTGACAGATCTGCTGTGCATTTCCAGCATTTCCTATTTTTTATTAGATTTCCAGCATTTTATTGTTTCTGTTTGAATCGTGTAGGAGAGATTAATTCCAAGCTTTTGTCATTGTGATATGACTAGTTGCTACTTCTCACTAAAAAATACATATAGAATCTTAACAGTCAACCCACGGCATTTTAATTAGATTTCAGAACAGGTTTTGAGTATCACGTTTTTTTTTGTGTTAACCTGTACTTTCTTGAACATAAAATCATTTAGTCATCGAGCAACATGGCATTATCTGTACAGGTCAGCTAACAATTCACACCAGTCAGTGTCAATGTTCTCTTTAAGCTGTGCGGCTGCGCAGCGCTCCTGGGGTCCCGCGCAGCCGGCTTTTAAATTGATAAACCGCACATGCGTGGTATTTTGAATGGGCCGCGCAGCCCCCCAAAAAATTACAGGGCGTGTTGGTCAGTATAACATTGGGATTAAGAGAGTGGTGAGAATGGGGAACCACAGGAAGTAGTTGAGCCGACTAGCATAGATGCATTTAAGGGGAAGCTAGATTAACACACGAGGGAGAAAGGAACAGAAGGGTGTGTTGCTAGGGTGAGATAAGGGGTGGGAGGAGACCTGTGTGGAGCATAAACACCGTCTTGGACCAGTTGGGCCGAATTTATGTTGTAAATACTATGTAAAAACAAAATGATGAAACTATACAGGTCAGTCAGCATCTAAAGAGAAAAGACGGGTTATGATGATTTGAGTTGGAAGTCTGTCAGAACTTGGACTGTAAGATAAGTAGATATTTTAGTACGGTTGGCTTTGAGGGTAATCTAAAAAATGATGCATTTTTTAAAAAGTTGTGACATTTTGAGTGGGCATCCTTCATCACAACAGAAGATACTATCTGTGTACAAGTTAGCTAACAGTTTTACAGCAATCAGCGATTGTTCAGTAATTGGAAATGTTCAATGCAAAAGCTATTTTTTGCCTGTCTCAACAGTATTATGAAAATTAGTGCTAGCAGATACACACTGCAAGCGTGTTCCACACATTGTTTGTTTAGGGTTTGGTTTTTAGTAGTAGATTTTACATAGTTTCTAATCAAGCCAGTTAGGATAGTTTGTTCTAGATCCTGTTTGAAATGCCACAATCCGCTTCCAAGCAAACTGATCCACCTGACAGCAGGCCTATAAAAGGAGATTACAGTATTTAATTTATACATTTTCAGTTATTGTCAGTTGCAGATTGTCAGTTTAATGTTCACCGCACAGATCTCACGGCCGGGTGTTTTGTGAATCTTCAATTTTCTAGTGTTATTCTGGTACTTATGTTTTTAGAAGCCCCTGAGCAGTGCGGATCACTATTGAAATCTTATCTTTGCGCAAAATCTATTTAAACAAATGTGCCATAAATATTTAAAGTAGTAGGTTCTGAGTCATTTTTCCTTGTCGTTTTTTTCCTAAGAACTCTACTGTTGATTTGAGCAGATAATCTAGACTGAGAATTCCAGCGTAGAGCTGGGGGGAGTGCTGCATTGCCAGAGGTGGCGAGTTTCAGATGAGACGTTAAACCCAGGCCACATTTGGCCGTTGCAAATGGATGTAAACAATCCCGTGGTGCTATTTGAAGAGCAGGTGTTGTGGCCAACATGCCTCTCTCCACCAACGCCACAATTAATAGGTCAATTGGTCATTCAACTCATTTGCTTTTTACGGGCCCTTGCTGTGCACAGACAGCTGCTGCATAACAGTGACTGCAATTTTTAAAAATTCATTTGGTTGTAAAGCACTATGGACTACCTCGAGGACATGATAATACACTATAAATACAAGTTCTTTCTGATTTGTCTAAATAAAATGCACTCTGATACAATATCTGCATGAAATCGCACAAATAAATCTGCCACGGTTATACAGTTTTTGTGCAGGAGTTGGTCATAAGTTATTTTTAAAATGAGCAGTTTTGTTGACTGCATATCAACTTTGTTCTGTCTGCTCCTGTAGGTTGTCTCTGGTATTCTATTGCCAATTACTACATTCCGTAACCCCTCCAAACCGGTTTCCACCCTTGCCACAGCACTGAAACGGCGCATCTAAAAGTCACACATGACATCCTACGTGACTGGGTAAACTATCCTTCCTGACCGGTCAGCAGCTTTGACAAGGTTGAACAGACCATCCTCCAACTGCTATCCAGCTGGGTGGGACAGCCCTCATCTGTTCCAATCGTAGCCAGAGAATCACCTGCAATGGCTTCCCGCTCCTGCACTGTTACCTCGGGAGTCCCCCAAGTATCTACCCTATTTCTCGTCCACATACTGCCCGTCGGCGACATCATCTGAAAACACGTCGGGTTCCACATGTACATTGACGACACTCCGCTCTACCTCACTACCACCTCTCTCAACCCCTTCACTGCCTCTGATTTCGAAAGCTGTTTGGCCGACATCCAGTATTGGATGAGCAGAAATTTCCTCCCAGTAAATTTTGGGAAGACTGAAGCCATTGCCTTCGGTCCCCGTCACAAACTCCGTTCCCTAGCCACCGACTCCATCCCTCTCACTGGCAAGTGGCTGAGGCTGAACTAGACCATTCACAACCTCGCCGCCTGATTTGCTGCTGAGCTGAGCTTCCGGCCCTATATCCACTCTATCAAGACCGCCTACTTCCACCTCTGCACCGTCGCCAGTCTTTGCCTCTGCCTCAGCTCATCTGCTGCTGAAATCCTCATCCATGTCATTGTTACCTCTAGACTCGACTGTTCCAAAGCTCTCCTGGACGGCCTCCCACCTTGCACCCTCCATAAACTTGAGCTCATCCAAAACTCTGCTGCCCGTGTCCTAACTCGCGTCAAGTCCCGTTCACCTGTCACCCCTGTGCTCACTGACCTACATTGGCATCCAGCTGGCAATGCCTCAATTTTAAAATTGTCATCCTTGTTTTCAAATCCTTCCATGACCTCTCCCCTCCCTATCGTTGTAACCTCCAGCCCTATAACCCTCCATGATCTCTGCGCTTCTCCTATTCTGACCTCTTCTGCACCCTGATTTCCTACACCATTGGCGGTCGTGCCTTCAGCTGCCAAGACCCGAAGCTCTGGAACTCCCTCCCTAAAACGCTCTACCTCATCTTTAAATAGCTCCTTAAAACCTACCCCTCTGGCCTAGCTTTTGATCACCTGTTCTAATATTGCTTCATGTGGCTCGGTGTCACATTTTGTCTGACGCTAATGTGGAAGCGTCTTGGGACGTTTTACTATATTAAAGGAGCTATATAAATGCAACTTGTTATGTTCAACAAAGTAGCCCAGTACATTCAAGATTAATTTCTGCCAGTATAGTTGTGTTTAAACCATTAGTTTTTAAGGGTCTTTTGAACAGCAATTTGTTTGTCATTCCTTTCTATTTTAGTGTTTATTTGTTTCATCAGTTTTTCCAGGTGAATTACTGCCTCCTGTCCTACATTTGCATACCTAATCATTGCTGTGCACCTCTGTTCATCCCATCTAAAGCACGCAGTGTAGGTGAATGACTTCAGTTAAAGCAGGGTTGGATGTGCTATAGAATTCCTTCAGTAAGTAGGATGTTCTTTGTGGTCCATGCCTTTGTTATCTCTAGATTTGACTGTTTCAGCGCACTCCTGGCTGGCCTCCCACGTTCTACCCTACGTAAACTTGAGCTCACCCAAAACTCGGCTGCCTGTGTCCTAAGGTGCACCAAGTACCATTCACCCATCACCCCTGTGCTCGCTGACCTACATTGGCTCCCAGTTAAGCAACGCCTCGATTTTAAAATTCCCATCATTGTTTTCAAACCCATCCATGGTCTTGCCCCTCCCTATCTCTGTAACCTCCAGCCCCACAACCCCCCGAGATATCTGCTCTCCTCTAATTCTGGCCTCTTGAGCATCCCTGATTTTAATCGCTCCACCATTGGTGGCCGTGCCTTCAGCTGCCAAGGCGCTAAGCTCTGGAATTCCTTGCCTAAACCTCTCCGCCTCTCTGCTCCTTTAAGATGCTCTTTAAAACCTACCTCTTTGACCAAGCTTTTGGTCATCTGCCCTAATTTCTCCTTGTGTGGCTCGGTGTCAAACTTTATTTTGTAGCGTTCCTGTGAAGCGCTTTATAAATACAAGTTGTTATTGTTTTACTAGTAGCTCAGTTGCGAATCTCATCGTTTAACCAGTTGGATGATCCCCACTTGATAAACTTTTATTGTAAGCATAACCACTAGAAAATATCTACTGCACTTCTGAGCTACTTTCGAGTCGTTTTGAAACAGGTATTATGCATTTGAATAAGCTTTTGAACCATGTAAATCATACAGAGTAAAGTTAAAGATCTGGCCCAGGTGGATTGGATCTCAAGATTATCAGGTAAAACAGTAAATGAGGAATGGGAGGCCTTCAAGGAGGAGATAGGTCGGATATAGAATAGACACATTCCTATTTGGGGGCAGGGGTGGGGAAAGGAAGGCTTATGATAAACATCAGGTTCATAATACAATAGAGGATCAAGCAGAATACAGAAAGTGCAACTGAGAAGCGAAATAAGAGGGACAAAGAGAGTTGAAATACTTGAAGGAGAAAAAATTGAAGGGATACGGGGGAAAAAGTGGGGGGAGTGGGACTAACTGGATTGCTCTTCGAAAGAGCCGGCGCAGACTCGATGGGCCGAATGGCCTCCTTCTGTGCTGTACTATTCTATGCTATGATTCTAAGTACAAGATGTGACAAAAAGCATGAGAACTCTTCAGTTTGTTTCCTGATTTGTATCTTGTGCTTAGATTTGCAGTTAAAAGGGTATTTTAACATCTTTGACGCACAATTACTCCATGACTCGCCTACATCTATCATTAATAGCCTATACTTTGTGTTATTCTAGATTTTAATAGGGTGAGCTGATCTGTATCAATAAAATGCACTCGGATACAATGAGAGTGCATAAATAAATCTACTAAGCTATACAGAAAATGCTGGAAACACTCAGCAGGTCAGGCAGCATCTGTTGAGAGAGAAACAGAGTTAACGTTTCAGGTCAATGACCCTTCGTCAGAACTGGAAAAAGTTGGAGAAGTAACAGAGATGCTTCCGGTCACCTGTCACTTTGATTCTCCGCTCCACTCCCACTCTGACCTCTCCGTCCTCGGCCTCTTTCACTGTTCCAACGAAGCTCGACGTAAGCACCTCATCTTTCAATTAGGCACTTTACAGCCTTCTGGACTTCACATCAAGTTGAACAATTTCAGACTATAACCTCGGCCCCCATGTTTCCTGTCTCACATGCCAGCTGTTGATCATTCTGCCATTGTCATTTATACCTCATCTAGAGTCATCTTTGTCCCATTACCATCTCCTTTTGCCTTGCAACATCATCCCTTTTGTCTTTTAATCTCTCCTGCCTTCCATCCTATCACAGACCTTCCCTTTTGTTCTCTCCCTGCCCCACATTTGCTTAAATATCTTACCTCCAACTTTTTTAAATTCTGACGAAGGGTCATCGACCTGAAATGTTAACTCTGTTTCTCTCTCCACAATGCTGCCTGACCTGCTGAGTGTTTCCAGCATTTTCTGTTGTTTCAGATTTCCAGCATCCGCAGTATTTTGCTGTTGTACTAAGCTATACAGTTTCCCTGCAAAAGACTGTCAGTTTATTTTCTCAAAGCAACTCGAAAGCATTGTGGTTTAACTATAAGTGCTGTTTCCTCCTTCTGACTCAACATTCCTCAATTTTACAGATGGATGGTGACAGTTCCACTACAGATGCTACCCAGTTAGGAATCGCAGGTGATTACATCGGTGGAAGTCACTATGTGTTACAGTCTCACGAAGGTAAGACTTAATTTAAGTTTTGTCATTGAGTAAAGAAGGAACTAAAACACTTTTATGGGTTCCTCCCCAAAACTGATTTAGCCCCAATGACCCGCCAAGGCTCCTAGTTTGAAATGTGCTTGCCATATACCCGATTTCCGTTCTGTTCATATCGCAGCGTTACAGCTGGTGTCGGTGTGGAAAAGTAAATGAGGTGTATGTGCTGGCACTACATAGAGCCAGTTCAAGAGATCTTTTCTTTCTTTTTCTCCCCCTCGAGTACCTACTAGCAGAGTCCGAGTGCGACAGGAACGGCTGCTGGCGACACACGCTGCTGGCGACGCACACTGCAGCGAGCCACCATTTTCTTTCAATGGTCTGGTCAGCCGAGTGTTCAGCTAAGCTTCGGTGCAGGTTGCGTGTTGCTGACCCGTGATTTAAGAAAGAACTCTCATTTCTATAGCATCTTTCACGACCTCAGGACATCCCACAGCACTTTACAGCCAATTAAGTACTTTTTGAAGTGTAGTCACTGTTGTAATGTAGGAAACGGGCAGCTAATTTGCGCACAGCAAGCTCCCACAAACAGCAGTGTGATGATGACCAGATAATCTGTTTTAGCGATGTTGGTTGAGGGAATAAATATTGGCCAGGACACCGGGGAGAACTCTCTTCTTCCAAATAATGCCGTGGGATCTTTTACATCCACCTGAGAGAGCAGACGGGGCCTCGGTCTAACGACTCAATCGAAAGACGGCACCTCTGACAGTGAAGCACTCCCTCAGCACTGCACTGGGAGTGTCAGCCTAGATTTTGTGCTCAAGCCTCTGGCATGGGACGTGAACCCTCGACCTTCTGACTGAGAGGCGAGAGAGAGTGCTAGGTTTAGGTGAAGGTCTATAACTGTTGCTGCTGTCACAGTATAAGCAGGAAGGACTCCATGGCACTGACAGCCAATGGAAAGGGAATTGCTTCTGTTTGAAGTCACATATAGTATAAAGGCAGGATAAGATTACCATAGCGATGTCATATTCTTATGTCAATGTGAACAAATCAGTGCCCTGTAAACCAAATATTTGGAAACCCCAAGTTGAACTGAAGATTCGGGAGCCAGAACAACTGGGAGTTTTAAGGAGGAAATGGGCGTGTGCTCAGTGACCCAATCACAGGTGGTTAAGGAGGGTTTCAAAAAAAAATTAAGTTTTTAAGATCGTTACAAACCACAACAAATGTTGTGAACTGTTATTAGTTGTGGTTGGTTTAAATGTTTAAAAATTAGCTCTTCAGAAAATTGGTAACGTTTAAGATGTCCAGATAAGGGGACTAAGTTGCACAGTGGGTGACGAGCACTGCTGTTTTGCCACTGTGATCTGTATTTGACTCCAACATAGACTCTAGGATAGACATTTCCCTCTCTAATTGATTGTAGGGGTTCTACATAAAAGGAGTTTGCGCAGTCTTAACTCGGCCGTCAATGATTACAAGTCCAAAGCACAAAAATAGCCGTAGGCAATCTCGTGGAAGAGCCAGAAGGCTGGCACAGATGCGTACTGGGGGAAAATTCATACTGGTGCGTTAGAAAGTGCTTTTCCAAAGATGTGGTTGGGTCAGAGTAGATGCCTTTGGACTGTGTATGCTGCCAACGTGAGCACCAAATTCATTTATTATTCATTCACAGGATGTGGGCGTCGCTGGCAAGGCCAGCATTTGTTGCCCATCCCTAATTACCCTTGAGAAGGTGGTGGTGAGCCGCCTTCTTGAACCGCTGCAGTCCGTGTGGTGAAGGTACTCCCACAGTGCTGTTAGGGAGGGAGTTCCAGGATTTTGACCCAGCGACGATGAAGGATCGGCCGATATACTTCCAAGTCAGGATGGTATGTGACTTGGAGGGGAACTTGGAGGTGGTGGTGTTCCCATGCACCTGCTGCCCTTGTCCTTCTAGGTGGTAGAGGTTGTGGGTTTGGGAGGTGCTATCGAAGAAGCCTTGGCGAATTGTTGCAGTGCATCTTGTAGATGGTACACACTGCAGCCACGGTATGCTGATGGTGGAGGGAGTGAATGTTTAAGGTGGTGGATGGGGTGCCAATCAAGCGAGCTACTTTGTCCCGCCACCTTGCGCACACAACTTAGCCATCCTATGTGGAGAGACTAAGAGAAGCTGGGATTGTTCTCCTTTGAGCAGAGAACGTTAAGGGGAGATTTTAATAGAGATGTTCACAATTATGAAGGGCTTTGATAGAGTTGATAGGGAGAAACTGTTTCTACTGGCAGAAGAGTTGGTAACCAGAGGGCACAGATTTAAAATAATTGGCAAAAAGACCAGAGGTGAGATGAGAATTCTTTTTTACACAGCAAGTTGCTATGATCTAGAATGCACGGCCTGAAAGGGTGGTGGAAGCAGATTCTTTCAAAATGGATTTGGATATATGCTTCAGAAGAAAAAATAGCAGGGCTGTGGGGAAAGAGCGGGGGAGTGGGACTAATTGGAGAGCTCTTTCACAGGCACGCTGGGCCGAAGGGCCTCCTTCTGTGCTGTATGATTTTATTTTTCCGGTGAACCTTCTAGTGTCTGTTTTGCTTATTTGGAGAATTGTATATTAGCTGAATTATTCTGTTTCAGGGGACACTGACGAGGGGCTTGGTGATCATGATGACACAAATGGTTCCAAAGAGTCCTACAGGGAACAAGACATCTATCTTCCGATAGCCAACGTTGCCCGGATAATGAAATCGGCCGTACCTGCAACAGGGAAGGTATTGTACGACTTTATCTCTTGACGTTAAAAATCTATAACGAACCCTTCCTGTAAGCGTCATACCTATTTCCTGTCACACGTCAGCCATCACACTTGTTTGGGTCAAAGTAAGACAGCAGTAAATCAGAATAGACGAGAGGGAACGAATTAATCAACAGTGATGAAAGTAGCTAGAGAGAACAGCGACCCTGATAATACATTGTGTTACATAGCATAACATGTCTATTATTACAAAACACTGTATCCTCTGACTCGCTGTGAGCACGCCATGGGAGATCTGCTAATTATTTCAGGACTTTGTTCATCTTGATTATAATTTGCATAACGCGGAATCATTTTGATACAAGTACAAGTGTGGAGGCTTAAAGTTTAGACAATGAGTGAAAGTTCCACTTGAACATTGCTTACATAACAAACAGTGACTGCACTTCAAAGTAATTCAGTGTATGCTAAGTACTTTAGGGACATTTCTGACTGAACCAACAAATTAATTTTTTCGGTCCCATTTAATATGATTTTCGAATTAAATGAATACACTTTGTTAATTAGAATCTGTAAATCCCACTGGAGAGCAAGTAATATACTCTAGAATAAGGAAAAAACATTTGAATATCAATGCAGATTGCTCAGAAGCAACTTTCTTTTAAGGAATAGCTTTGGAATTCTCTGCCCCAAAGTGCTGTGGTTGCTGAGTCGTTGAGTATATTCAAGGCTGAGATAGATAGATTTTTGGACTCTATGGATATCAAGGTATAGGATGGGAAAGTGGAGTTTAGGTCGAAGATCAGCTCGAGGGGCCATATGGCCTACTCCTGCTCCTATATCTTATGTACTTATAACCTGCTGTTACCTCCAGGTCTCGAAGGATCTATCCAAGGCCCCCTCCTTTTTCATCTACATAGTGCTCCTCGCTGACTTCATCTGCAAGCCAATTTCCACATGTATGTCGACAGCTCCCGCCCTCCCCTCCCCTCTCTTCCCGGCCCCGGCTCCGCCCTGCCCCTTCCCCCAGCTCCCTTGACTCCTCAACCATCTTTGTGCTGTCAAATTGCTCATCGACATCCAGTCTTGGATGAATCACAACCTTCTCCGGCTCAACGTCGGGAAGACCGAAGCCATTGTCTTCGGCGTCCACTACAAACTCTGTTTCCATGACAGTGACTCCTTCCCCCCTCCCCAGTAACTGTCTCAAACTGTTTGCAACCGTGGTATCTTCTTCAACCCTGAGATTAGTTTCAGACCATAGAGACTCACCACCACAGAGACTCCTTACATTACCTCTTTAACATTGCCTGCCTCCGCCCCTACCTCCTCCGCTCCTTCATCGCTGAAACCCTCGTATGCCTCCAGACTCAACTACTCCAATGTCCTCCCTTCACCCCACATAAATTCCAACATGAACTTTGCTGCACATATCCTGTCCCGCACTATGTTCCCTCCATTGGCTTCCAGTCACCTAACATAATTATTTTTTTAAATCCTTCTTGTCATGTTTAAATCCCACTATGGCCTCCCCCCACCCTATCTCTGTAATCTCATCCAGCCCTATACCACCATCTTCCTCTCCTAAAACATTCCATTCCTCTGACTCTAGCCTGTAATGCATCTCCTCTCCCTTTGTCCCAATGTTGGTGGCAGATCCTTCAGCGCCCTGGGTTCCACTCTCTGGCATTCCTTCCCTGAACATCTCCATCTCCTTTTAAAACGTTCTCAAGCCCCCCATCTTTTCAACCACGCTTCATGTCATCCTTCCTAACCTCTCCCTTCCTGGTTCGGCAAAAGAAAGACTTGCATTTCTATAGCGCCTTTCAGGACGTCCCAAAGTGCTTTACAGTCAATGAAGTACTTTTGAAGTGTAGTCACTGTTGTAATGTAGGAAACGCAGCTGCCAGTTGCTCACAGCAAGCTCCCACAAACAGCAATGTGATAATGACCAGAAAATCTGTCTTTGTTATGTTGATTGGGGGATAAATATTGGCCACTTTTACATCCACCTGAGAGAGCAGATGGGGCCTCGATTTAACGTCTCATCCAAAAGCCGGCACCTCTGACAGTGCAGCACTCCCTCACCTCAGTACTGCACTGGAGTGTCAGCCTAGATTTTGTGCTCAAGTCTCTGGAGTGGGACTTGAACCCACAACCTTCTGATTCAGAGGCGAGAGTGCTACCCACTGAGCCACTTATGCCTAATCTTATGCCTATCTGTGAAGCGCCTTGGGAACTTTTCAGCATTAAAAGCATTACATAAATGAGAGTTGTTGCAGAATACAATACAGAAAAGCTACTTCATATGACGCTAGCAACCATGCATTTCATTTGGAAATTCCAGGGACTCTGTCTATATTACTGTAGGAAACTGACCCATTATTCTTTTAATGCCAGTGATGCATTAAGTTTTTTCATTTTAATTATATTACAAAAATATTCACCTTGTATGTTATACTTAGTGAATTTACAGGGGAATCACAGTTGGTGAAACACAAACCATACAGAGTTAATTACGTTAGTTAGATTCATGTCAAATCTACTACTGTTTGACTCCAAAGTTACTTGGGGCTGGAATCTACATCAGATTATAATAAATAGATTTCCAGTGAATTTCAACTTGGAGTAAAAATGTAGACATGCTGGAAGTGCAAGTTGAGACTTGCTGGCACATAAGAACATAAGAATTAGGAGCAGGAGTCGGCCATACGGCCCCTCGAGCCATTCAATAAGATCATGGCTGATCTTCGACCTCAACTCCACTTTCTTGCACTATCCCCGTATCCCTTGATTCCCATAATATTCAAAAATCTATCGATCTCAGCCTTGAATATACTCAACGATTCAGCAACCACAGCCCTTTGGGGCAGAGAATTCTAAAGATTTACAACCCTCTGAGTGAAGAAATTCCTCCTCATCTCAGTCTTAAATGGCCGACCCCTTATCCTGAGACTATGTCCCCTAGTTCTAGACTCTCCAGCCAGGGGAAACAACCTCTCAGCATCTACTGACGTGGACTCCATTCCTGACTGGGAAACAATCTCTAAAAGAGTGTACATTTATGTAGTGCCTTATTACATCCTCAGAACGCCTGAGTGATTCAAATACAATGAAGTACTTTTGAAGTGCAGTCACTGTTTAGTAGGCAAACTGCGGCAGACAATCTGTGCACAGCAAGGTCCCACAAAGAATAACTGAATGAGCAGATAATTCGTTTCTGACCAATGTTCGCTTTAAGCTGCGTGAGGTCCCGCGCAGCCGGCTCACCGGCTTTTATAGGGGAAAAACTGCGCATGCGCAGAATTTTGAATGAGGCCGCGCCGCCCCAAGAAAATTAGAGGGAACATTGTTTCTGACAGTGTTGGTTGAGGGCTGAATGTTGGCCGAGACACCAGGCGAGCTCCCTGTTCCTCTTCAAATAGTGCGGTGGAACGCTCACCTGAACCGGAGGGGTGGAGCCTCGGCTTGACGTCTCATCCGACAATGCCTCGGAGCTGTGGCATTTTTTGGCTTTTTAATCACATCCTCCGGTGCACCCCAAAGCATTTCAGAGCCAATAAAGTCTTTTGAAGTTGTGCAAATAATACCTTCCTGTGCCTGAGGGTGAAGCAGATATTACGGCTTTGGATGGATTTTATAACGTGAAATTGCATTGTTGCTGTCTCTTGAAATGCTCCTAAGAATCGAAATCTTCTCTCGTTAGATCGCTAAAGATGCTAAAGAATGCGTTCAAGAGTGTGTGAGTGAGTTTATCAGCTTCATAACGTCCGAGGCCAGTGAGCGATGTCACCAAGAAAAACGCAAAACCATCAATGGAGAAGATATCCTTTTTGCCATGTCCACGCTGGGATTCGACAGTTACGTGGAACCATTAAAACTCTACCTGCAGAAGTTCAGAGAGGTGAAGCTCTTTTCACTTTTAAATTTTAAAAATATCAGTATTTAAGTGGTCTTTGAACACTGCTATTGTCCAATGTTAGAGTGCTGGTAAACAGTTTCTTTCTCTGCGTTTGTTTTTTGGTTGTTTTGGGAAGGCAGGCTTCCACACTCCTGTTGAGGCATCTTTGCTATCCGCTTACCAGAAAGGAGAGTGCGCTGCCTGGAATAAAATCTCCCTCCGATTTGAGCCCACGCTTGGTGAACCGCCTGCTCAGGACTGTCATTATCAACATGACTGAAATGGGGAGCTCACCAGGGAAGTGCAGACACCGGCCCGTGACCTTCTCCTTGATTGCTGTGGCACTACTCCATCTGAATATTTTATGAGAATTTTAAAATTCTCTTCCTTGTTTTCAGTTCCCTCCGTGCCCTTGCCCCTCCCTATCTCTGTAACCTCCACCAGCCCTACAACCCTCGGAGATATCTGCGCTCCTCCAATTCTGGCCTCTTGTGCATCCCCGATTTTCATCGTTCCACCATTGGCGGCCATGCTTACAGTTGCCTAGACCCTAAGCTCGGGAATTCCCTCCCTAAATCTCTCCTCTCTCTCCTTTAAGAGGCTCCTTAAAACCTACCTCTTGGACCAAGCTTTTGGTCACCTGTCCTAATATCTCCTTATGTGGCTCGGTGTCAAATTTTGTTTGATAATCGCTCCTGTGAAGCGCCCTGGGACGTTTTACTATGTTAAAGGTGCTACAGAAATGCAAGTTGTCGTTGAGAAAGTACTAAAGCCACTTTGGCACACGTTTAAAAAGTAAACTTTTTTTTTTCCAATCACATTTGTTTTTTTTAAAAAAACTATTTGAATTGTGCAGGCAATGAAGGGAGAGAAAGGATTAAACACATCAACAGGTGGAGGCACAGACGGCCTTGGCGAAGAGCTCACGGAAGAAACCTTCTGTAAGTGCTGCATGTCACCATTGAATTTTTAAAAAACTTTGATTCAGGGCAGTGGTGGGGCAAAGAGGGTGAGGGGGGGATTCACAAGATGGCGACTGGACACTGGAGGAAGCAGAAGGAAATGGGTATAAATTGTTTCTTTAAACCAAAGGCTATTCGCCTCGGAAGGTCGTGCGGAGACCTGAATGCCAAAATGCTGTCCGACCAGAACAGTCCTTACCTTTAACTCACCTGTCAGCAATGCAGTGATATTCAACTTGCGTTATACAGCAACTTTAACACAGAAAAAACATTTTTACAGTGATTCACAGAGGTGTGATTGAAAAGCGTGTCGCGAGTCAAAACAGGTTACGGGTAGGAGGGAGGAACCAAAAGCTTGGCCACAAACGCCGCAGGTTTCGAGGAGCAGAGGGAGTTGGAGAGGTAGAGGGAATTCCAGAGAGCGGGACCCAGGCAGAAGAAGGCACGGCCGACAGTGGTGGGGCAAAGGGGGGAAGGAGTCACAAGATAGCCCATCGGGTGAGGGAGAGATACTAGCTTTCTCTACTTTTAATTGAAGCTATATTCTGTTCTTTTTAATGGAGATTTGTTGCAGCAGATGCAGACTTAGCTGGATGTTGGTTGTAGCTGCAGGGCTCTTGCACTCAGTTGTTCCCTGTACGTTTTATTTGTGTTGGAAAGTTGGAGAAGAAAAAATAATAACGTTTTACACGCTCTGCCTTGGAATGGTTACACCCTCAAACTACTAGGAGAGATGTTTTCCACTGCTGTTTAACAGTAACAAGGGCAGAAATTTAGCAGAATAGAAAAACAGAATATTTTTTAAATGGTGAGAAACTATTAAATGTTGGTGTTCAGAGAGATTTGGGTGTCCTAGTACAGGAAACACAGAGTTAGCATGCAGGTACAGCAAGCAATAAGGAAGGCAAATGGCATGTTGGCCTTTATTGCAAGGGGGTTGGAGTACAAGATTAAGGAAGTCTTGCTACAATTGTACAGGGCTTTGGTGAGACCACACCTGGAGTACTGTGCACAGTTTTGGTCTCCTTACCTGAGGAAGGATATACTTGCCTTAGAGGGAGTGCAACAAAGGTTCACTAGATTGATTCCTGGGATGAGAGGGTTATCCTATGAGGAGAGATTGAGTAGATTGGGCCGATTCACTCTGGAGTTTAGAAGAATGAGAGGTGATTTCATTGAAACATTTCAGATTCTGAGGGGCATTGACAGGGTAGATGCTGAGAGATTGTTTCCCCTGGCTGGAGAGTCTAGAACTAGGGGGCATAGTCTCAGGATAAGGGGTCGGTCATTTAAGACTGAGATGAGGAATTTCTTCACTCAGAGGGTTGTGAATCTTTGGAATTCTCTGCCCCAGAGGGCTGTGGATGCTGAGTCTTTGAGTATATTCAAGGCTGAGACAGATAGATTTTTGGACTCTAGGGGAATCAAGGGATATGGAGATCGGGCAGGAAAGTGGAGTTGAGGTCGAAGATCAGCCATGATCTTATTGAATGGCGGAGCAGGCTCGAGGAGCCGAATGGCCTACTCCTGCTCCTAATTCTCATGTTCTTATGTAGATTGGCATTAAAACTGGGAAATAAACTGAAACCGGCAGTTATTTTTCCCCTTTTCTGCACTACTCCTTGTTTTGGACCCAAAGAAAGGGGAGTGAAAGTGGTAAAAACAGTTTTTGATAAATCTACTGTTAAACTGCTGCCACTGAGCCAAGCTGCCAAAAATAGTTTCCTCTTAGTTTCTGATTTCCAAACTCCCGAGGTTGATTATACACAAGAGTCAGTCGTGTAGTTCTAGAGGAATGAATTTTAGAAATCAATGTTTTTTTTTCAAAATCCAGGAATGGCTGTGTCAAATGAACTGCGCTCTACAGATTTGTGGCTCTGCTTAATTTCCTATGGGTTTGCCAGTAACTCGAGCTGGTTTAATATCCTGGGTTGTTACGTGACTAGTTAAGTTGCTGCTAGGCCACTTTGACAGGCATAAAATGCCATTGTTGCAGGAAGGGCCTGGCATGCCAGCTTTGTGCCAGCAAGACTGACCAAATCCCCGAGAACAACTCCACCCAGCAGAAAACTGAAGTCATTACTATTTCTACAAAAGCGAAATACTGCGGATGCTGGAAATCTGAAATGAAAACAGAAAATGCTGGGAATACTCAGCAGGTCAGGCAGCATCTGTGGAGCGAGAAGCAGAGTTAACGTTTCAGATCAATGATGAAAGGTCATCGACCTGAAACGTTAACTCTGTTTCTCTCTCCACAGATGCTGTCTGACCTGCAGAGTATTTCCAGCATTTTCTGTTTTTATTTCGTTAATATTTCTGTTCATTGTCACTAACACAAACAAAGCATGGCGAGACTGTTTTAGAAGGTTATGTTGATGAGGTTCAATGACGTAGGGTGGGAGGAGGCTGGCGTGGAGCATAGACGACCCGCGTAGACCTGTTGGGCCGAATGGCCTGTTTTTGTGCTGTAAATTCTATAATGTAATGTTTTCGACAAGAAGAAAATGTTCCACTGCATCTTAATGAATAAGAAAAACATCCACGGGTCTCTTGTGCAGTTACAATTTCTTAGAAAATCTGGCTTAAATCTTTGTTTCTTAGCATGTTTTTGCCCAGTACTGTCCGATGTCTTCTAAAACACCTGCCTGCTTTTAATTGCATAGCATCCAGATAAAGGGTTTTCTGTGAATGTCGGATGCTGAATATTAAGTTCAGTGAGAGGATTACATAAATACAGTGAACATTTTGGTTTAATCATAGAAATTTACGGCACAGAAGGAGGCCATTCGGCCCATCGTGTCTGTGCCGGCCGACAAAGAGCTCTCCAGTCTAATCCCACTTTCCAGCTCTTGGTCCGTAGCCCTGTAGGTTACGGCACTTCAAGTGCATATCCAAGTACTTTTTAAATGCGATGAGGGTTTCTGCCTCTACCACCCTTTCAGGCAGAGAGTTCCAGACCCCCACCACCCTCTGGGTGAAAACATTTCTCCTCAACTCCCCTCTAACCCTTCTACCAATTACTTTAAATCTATGCCCCCCTGGTTATTGACCTCTCTGCTAAGGGAAATAGGTCCTTCCTAGCCACTCTATCTAGGCATCTCATAATTTTATACACCTCAATCAAGTCTCCCCTCAGCTGCCTCTGATCCAAAGAAAACAACCCCAGCCTATCCAATCATTCCTCATAGCTAAAATTCTCCAGTCCTGGCAACATCCTCGTAAATCTCCTCTGTTTAATGCACAATATCAGTTTGTTTATTTATTGCAAAAATATTCCTGCACTGTCCAAAGCCTTAATACTTTTCTTATTACCGTCAACAGCTAATCAGTTGTCAACAGGATTAATCACTGCTGATGGCCAGCCACAGAACGTCATGGTTTATACAACATCTTACCAACAGGTGAGTGCTCGTCTTTTAAAGTTCAACTTTTTTTATGCTAGAGTCACAAGGGTTTTGAAATTTACAACATTGTTTCTCATATTTTCTTATCAGTGGAATTTATTCTCTTTAATTAGTGCGCTTAGTTAAATCACAGAATCTTACAAAACAGAAGGAGGCCATTCGGCCCATCATCCCTGTGCGGGCTCTCTGAAAGAGTTACCAGTTAGTCCCACTCCCCTGCTCTTTCCCCATAGAAAGAAAGACTTTCTGTAGCACCTTTCACGACCACCGGACGTCCCAAAGCGCTTTACAGCCAATGAAGTACTTTTTGAAGTGTAGTCACTGTTGTAATGTAGGAAACACGCCAGCCAATTTGCACACAGCAAGATCCCACAAACAGCAATGTGATAATGACCAGATAATGTTTTTAGTGAAGTTGGTTGAGGGATAAATGTTGGCCAGGACACCGGGGATAACTCTCTCTGCTCTTCTTTGAAATAATGCCATGTCCTCAGTTTAACTCCTAAAGACGGCACTCCTGACAGTGCGGCACTCCCTCAGCACTGCACTGGGAGTGTCATCCTAGATATTAGTGCTCAAGTCTCTGGAGTGGGACTTGAACCCACGACCTTCTGACTCCGAGGCGAGAGTGCTACCCACTGAGCCACAGCTGACAATTTTTTCCTTTTAAGTATATAAATATGGTTAGAGTGTAAATGAAATCTGCAGAGAAGTCAGTGTTGCTGCAAGTAAAAAGAATAAAATAATTTATAAATGGATTATACAAACCCTCCTGCTGACTCCGGGGATAAATGTAGCTTGTGGCTTGATACTGAACTACGCAAACCGTGAAGGTCACAGGTCCAGGCTCTGGTCTGTGCTGGATTCACTGATTGATTGCAGCCTGGGTTCTGATATGCTTGGTTTCAATATCCTTGAACTGGGGATGGCAGGGTTTTTATGTATTTAAAAAAAAAAATGACCAGGATTTCCTCATCCCGATTGGAAAAGGGGAAGGTTCTGATCTCGGCTGCAACGGAGCCCGTGACTCATAGCCTGCTAGCGCTCAGTGTCCAGGGTCACGCGTGTAGAATGACCGCTGGGGTGAGATTCCAGTGGGATGTCAGCACTTGAAGAGCCATCATTTTCAGGAGAGGAAGAATTAAGAGAGAAAGAAATTCATGCTCTGTGTTTTACGTTTTGGGGCTATATCCACTTTGGACCCAAGAAAGATAGATGAGTATTTTCTAAATGGTGAGAAGCAGCGTTCCCCCTGAGCTGCGCGGCCGCGCATCGACTGGGAGGTCCAGCACAGGCCACTCGCCAGCTGTTGACGCTGGAGAAGATGCCGAGCATGTGCAGCATCGCAGCAAATTTAAAGGCACCGCGCACAAAAAAAAATTAGTGAACATTGGTGAGAAGTTAGGAACTGTGGAGGAGCAGAGAGATTTAGGGGTCCATGTACAGAAAAAAGAAACACCTGCATTTCTGTAGCGCCTTTCACGACCACCGGACGTCCCAAAACGCTTTACAACCAATGAAGTACTTTTTGAAGTGTAGTCACTGTTGTAATGTGGGAAACGCGGCAACCAATTTGCGCACAGCAAGCTCCCACAAACAGCAATGTGATAATGATCAGATAATCTGTTTTAGTGACATTGATTGAGGAATAAATATTGGCCCAGGACATCGAGGAGAACTCCTCTGCTCTTCAAAATAGTGCCATGGGATTTTTACGTCCACCTGAGAGAGCAGACGGGGCCTCGGTTTAACGTCTCATCCGAAAGACGGCACCTCCGACAGTGCAGCACCCCCTCAGTACTGCACTGGGAGTGTCAGCCTAGATTTTTGCGCTCAAGTCTCTGGAGTGGGACTTGAACCCACAACCTTCTGACTCAGAGGTGAGAGAGTGCTACCAACTGAGTCACGGCTGGCACTCCAAGTCACTAAAAGTTAGTGGACAGGTACAAAGTATAATTAAAAAGGCTAATGGAACGTAAGCCACATAAATACTGTGGCAACAAGAGCAGGTCAGAGGCTAGGTATTCTGCGGCGAGTGTCTCACCTCCTGACTCCCCAAAGCCTTTCTACCATCTACAAGGAACAAGTAAGGAGTGTGATGGAATACTCTCCACTTGCCTGGATGAGTGCAGCTCCAACAACACTCAAGAAGCTCGACACCATCCAGGACAAAGCAGCTCGCTTGATTGGCACCCCATCCACCACCTTAAACATTCACTCCCTCCACCACCGGCGTACTGTGGCTGCAGTGTGTACCATCTACAAGATGCACTGCAGCAACTCGCCAAGGCTTCTTCGGCAGCACCTCCCAAACCCGCGACCTCTTCCACCTAGAAGGACAAGGGCAGCAGGCGCATGGGAACACCACCACCTCCAAGTTCCCCTCCAAGTCACACACCTTCCTGACTTAGAAGTATATCGCTGATCCTTCATCGTTGCTGGGTCAAAATCCTGGAACTCCCTCCCTAACAGCACTGTGGGAGTACCTTCATCACACAGACTGCAGCGGTTCAAGAAGGTGGCTCACCACCACCTTCTGAAGGGCAATTAGGAATGGGCAATAAATGCTGGCCTTGCCAGCGACGCCCACATCCCATAAAAGCCTCTATCTCAAAGGGGCCGGAATACAAAGGGGAGGAAGTTATGCTACAGTTGTATGAAGCTCTGATTAGACCCCATCTGGAGCTTACAGTTCAGGGCACCGCACCTCAGGAAGGACATATTGGCCTTGGAGGGGATACAGCACAGATTCACCAGAATGAGATGGGCTAAAAGGGTTAAATTATGAGGACATGTTGCTTAGACTAGGCTTTTATTCCCTCGAGTATGGAAGATTAAGGGGTGATCTAATTGAGGTGTTTAAGATGATTAAAGAATTTGATAGGGTAGATAGAGAGAAGCTATTTCCTCTGGTGATGGGGGGAGTCTGGAACAAGGGGGCATAGCCTTAAAATGAGAGCCAGGCCGTTCAGGGGTGATGTCAGGAAGCACTTCTTCACACAAAGGGTCGTGGAAATCTGGAACTCTCTTTCTCCCCCCCCCCCCCCCCCCCCCCCCCCCTAAAAAAGATATTGCAATTGCAAATTCGATTTTTGTTATGTAAGGGTATTAAAAGATATGAAACCAAGGTGGGTAAATGGAGCTGAGGTACAGATGAGCCACGATCTAATTGAATGGCGGAACAGGCTCGAGGGGCTGAATGGCCTCCGATGTAAACGTTGAGGGTGGGGGCTAGGAACGAGAGAATACTCAGTGCAAGGGTCAAAATGCTTGACAAGTTTGAAGTTAAATGCAGTGAAGTGCCACGTGTCGGTACTTTTAGCCAAACCTTGCTGAGCAGTCCCTTACCCAGTTATACTTCAAGTTACCTGCTCCGTTGGGCCTGATATTTCCGAGTGCATGCTGCTGCTGGGGAACCTTACCCCTTGGCTGCACGCATCGGGAAATCACGGTCAGCGAGCCTACAATTTCCCGATAGGCGTGGCTGGGTTGACAAGGCATTTAGTGCTTGGAAAACTCTCTGTTTTATATACACAGAGATTAGCATCATTGGGAAAAATGAATCTAGCAAAAAGATTTTCAAAATACTACCGACTAAAACTAAATTTCTCCCATAGTTCCTCATCACTACTTAAGAGAAACCTAGAAGATATATATATATATTTAAACTTGGTTCCTCTGTTGACGTGATCACGATGGATCGATGATGTGTAGCGCAGGAGACGCTGAAATTTGTAACAGAGTAAAACTGGAAATACACAGCAAGGTCGATCAGCGTCTGTGAAGAGAAAAGAAGGGTTAATGTTTCCCCCAGGGTCCTAAAGGGAGCCGACTGACACGCTGTGCATTTCCACAATTTCTGTTCTGATTTCCGATTTCCAGCAATGTTTTTGCTTTTCATTTACTCCCATCAGTTCATTTTTAAAAATTGGACTTTGTGGTGAATCGACTTTGTGAGTTTTATTTTTAAAAAAGATAAAGAAATGGGTGGGCCGGCCGCCAATGTTCCTTTTAAATTATTTTTTTTGGCCCATTCAAAATTCCGCGGCTTTTTTATTTAAGAGCCGGCTGCGCGGGAGGTCCAGACAGCTGGGCAGACGCTTAAAGGCAACGTTGCCCACCACTTCGAATCTGTGCGTGTGTGCTTTAACGGAAACTAACTGCATCTTCTCCTTGGTCCTGGCAGATTTCGGGTGTACAGCCCATACAATTCTCCTGATGGAAACCACTCAAGACTTAGAAACATATCAAGCCCCGCGATAACAAGATGACTGGCTGAAAGAAAGAAAGAAAGAAAGAAAGCAAAAAAGAGAATCGACATGGATAAGAGCAGTTGAATGGTCAGCTGGTCCGAAGAGGATGATCTTTACCTGCTCTTGTATTATATTCTTCTGAATAGTTGTAGATGCTTTGACAGGTTCCTGGGGTGTGACCAAGAAATCCAGTTTCTGACCCCACCTGAAGGATCATTTCTTATTTACCAGTTTAAAAAAAAACTGAATCTTTATAATGTATCACAGTTACGAAGTACTTTTGTTTTTGTACAAGAGTTGTTGGGTTTTGTGTGAACACATGCAGGAAGCTGATGTCATTGGCCGCTGTGTGTCTGATTTATTACTGTCAGAACTTACTGGGCAGTATCTTATTTTCATATTGAATCATGTTGCTCCTTTTTGTAATTCAAATAAGTAATTTCACTAGATGTACCCTTTTAATAAAACAGGTGTATAATAAATTGTTTTTGAGAGTACGAAAGCTCGAGTTTCTGTCCCATCTGTACCGTTCAATACAGTTTACAAGCTGGAAGTCACTCTGTGGAATTACTTTGCTCATATAGGGCAAGTTAAAGTGAAGTTTTGGAGTAAAGGAGTGGCCCTTTTTCTCTTTTTCCCCCCGCCCCTCACACCCCAAAAATAAGTGGCACATCAAATGGTGATTTTGAAATGATTGCATTTCTCCATTGCTGGTTTATTCAGGAATCAAACCACCAATGATATCCATTTGTACTGGAGTGAATAACTGGCACACAAACTGAACTTAAAATTACTCGTTAAGTAGTTTTATATGGGAGGTCCCCAACATTCCTCCTCCAATTTCACAGTGTGATTATCTGAAATTGAGGTTTCAATGGTCTACTGAGAGGTTTTTTTTATTCATTCACGGAATGTGGGCGTCGCTGGCAAAGCCAGCATTTATTGCCCATCCCTAATCGCCCTTGAGAAGGTGGTGGTGAGCCGCCTTCTTGAACCGCTGCAGTCCGTGTGGTGAAGGTACTCCCGCAGTGTTGTTAGGGAGGGAGTTCCAGGATTTTGACCCAGCGATGATGAAGGAACAGCCGATATACTTCCAAGTCAGGATGGTGTGTGACTTGGAGGTGGTGGTGTTCCCCTGCGCCTGCTGCCCTTGTCCTTCTTAGGTGGTGGAGGTCGTGGGTTTGGGAGTTGCTGCCGAAGAAGCCTTGGCGAGCTGCTGCAGTGCATCTTGTAGATGGTACACACTGCAGGCACGGTACGCCGGTGGTGGAGGGAGTGAATGTTTAAGGTGGTGGATGGGGTGCCAATCATGCAACTGTTCCAAAGGGTAAGCAACTTAACATTCTTCCTTATTTTTTTTAACCTTATCTAGCTTCCCCTTAAAGGCATCTATGCTATTCACCTCAACTTCTCCTTGTGGGAGCGAGTTCCACATTCTAACTACTCTTTGGGTAAAGAAGTTTCCCCTGAATTCCCTATTGGATTTATTAGTGACTATCTTATAAATAGTATTCCCCCACAAGTGGAAACAACTTCTCTACATCTAAAATTATGAAGGGGTTTAAATAAGGTAAAGACCTCTATTAGGTAAGTGGTTCTCAAACTGGGGTCTGTAAGAAGGTTTCAGGGGGGGTCCAACAAAATGTGTAGAAAAAAATTGACGTAATAGTAGACCAATCAGAATCGGAGTCCGGACAAGCGGCGGCCGGGATGCCTCGTCAATCAAGGGATGCCATTCCAATGAGAGCCGTGGACTCTCTGGGGGACAAATTCAGTATCGCCCCATTTGGGGTGCAATTATCGGCCGGGCGCAAAGATTAGCGCCTGGCGCTAATTATCGCCACCGACTGCAAACTTGACTTTTATCGCCCCTGGAGGTGATTGGAGCGCTAAATCAGGCGCTTCACACCTGTCTTAAGGCGCAAAGGCCGAGGAGCGAGGCGCTAACTCGGAGCGAGGCGCTAACTCAGAGCGCTGGCGAAGCTCATGTGATGTCAGTCAGCAATGGAACACAGACACAATGGCACAAGCCAGTTCTTAAAGGGGAGGGTTGATCTTGCTTTCCATCCACATCCTGCTCATTGCAGCCTTGAATCTCGGCCTGGAGAGACCTGCACATCAAATCTGCTGGAAAGAACAATGGAGAGGCCCAGGGAAAGAGCTCAGAGTGCAGCCCCCACAGACTCTTCTAAATCGATAGAAGGAATGGAAAATCAAAATGAACCTGCAAAGTGCTGCTCAGTACCCAAAACTCCTTCACACAGCGTTGAATCTCTCCAGAAGTCTCTCTCTCTCCCTCTCTCTCAGAATGCGTGTTTCAAAAATGGCACCAACAATAAAAGGCAGGAAGCGGTCGCCTTTAAATAGCGCTCCCCCAGTCCCTTCATGACTGCAAAACGCTCCCCTCAACATGTCGTTGCTAGCGTCAGGCGGTAAGGCAGGGGGCGCCACTCAATATCTGCTCCGGGGCGTTGCACACTCGACTGACGTCACGATCTGCCGGCGTAGGAGATCGTGGCGGTAGTGTTTAGCGCCGCCGCAAAGTGTCTAGTTAATTTCGCGAGCGGCGCAAACATCGCCGCGCCTGGGCGCTAGATGATTTGCGCCCCATTAGCGCCCTCTTAAGGCGCTAACGGGAGGCGCAACCAACTGAATTTTTCCCCTCTCTGTTCACACAGGTTTTGGTAAAAGTGTGGGGAGAGAGAAAATGCCGGTCCATGCGTGAGGCAGCGTTGGCGGTTGGTGTTTGGATGCAGCAAGACCCCGGGGGGAGTGGGGTGGGGGGGGGGAGGTAGGGCAAGGAGATAAGACGCTGAGTGTTTGCCTGGCGAACAGCACTGAGAATCGGCAGAGAGAGAGAAGAGGCATGACTTAAAGTTTCATCGCTTGTTTCCCCAGTGACATGATTATGTGCGTCAAATCAGTTGACAAAATTCTCCTTCGTTCCACTCCGTGCGAGAGATTCAGCGTTAAAATACATGAAGGGCGTGAAGTTTCGGTACTTCCCCACTAGATGCCCACTAAACACACCAGAAAAAGTTCGGGCTTGACCATTCAAGTGTAAGTGAATTATTAACAGCGTGATAAGTCTTAACTACTGCCAAACAACCTCTCTGGCACTTAAAATTTACTTTTACAAGTGCGGAGTCTCATTCCTTCAGACTTTAATTATTTTTGGAGATTTAAAAAAATTAAAATAATTTTAACCTTTTTTCTGTTTCTTTTCTCTCTTAAACCATCTTTCTTTCCCTCTCTTTATTTCGCTTTCTGTACATGATTTTACATTGAACTAAATATTCTAACGAACACTTCCTGGTTTACACTCTGCGTGCCTCGGTGAGCATTCTTCAATCTGATTGGTTGCTTTCCCTGTTCACACAGGTCTCAGATCCCCTGTCGAGGGCGTCGCACTGAAAAGGCTTTCTAATTACCGTAAGTTGCTGTGCAAAAGTCCACTAAAAGTCTGTGAGCAGCTGTAAGCGGAATGAACGGCGAGCACCGTTCGTCTGCTGCTGGCCTCAAAATCCGGGCCATTGCCCTTTCCCAAACCCTACTGTACACAAGACCTCATTTTAATCTCAAGCTTCACTTGTTTTTGAAAGAGGCTGTAAAAGTAAGAGAGCAAGTTGATGCAACAGGGGATGAAATGCACAGAAATGCTCTAAATCAGAGAAAAGTGAAGAGCAGGTAGAAAGGGAACGTCAAATGCAAGAGTTGAATCGCATTCAAAGAGTAAGAAAGGCTGTTCCAAAGGGTTAGCAACCTAACATTCTCCCTTATTTTTTTAACCTTCAAACACAAATCAATAAGGTGTACAGGAAATGGAGGTGAGAAGCATCACACTTGGTTTTAAGGGCAGATTGACGTATGTTAGTGACAAAACACCTTGTGCTGAGCTGTTAGATCAAGACATTAATTTCCGTAAAGGCCCACAGACTAGTCCATGCGGTTACCTTCCAAATATATATTCTTTCCAGGAAACACCAAGACTGATTCGACGAGAACGACCAGGAGATCCAGGAGCTAATAAGCCGCAAACGCAAGGCATTCCTGATCTGGAAACAGCAACAGAACTCGAGAGCAAGAAAGCAGCTCTACAGACGCCTGAAGGCCGAGGTCCAACAAAAAACTCGCGACCTAAAGAACAGATGGTGGGCGGAGAAAGCGCAGGAGATCCAGCAGCTAGCCGACAACCACGACGTGCGTGGATTCTTTAGCGTAGTCAAGACCGCCTACGGCTCAAGCACCCAAGGTCCTACCCCACTGCGGGCCAAGAACGGAGAGGTACTCATCAAGGACAGGGACGCAGTCAGTGCCCGCTGGAAGGAGCACTTCGAAGATCTCTTTAACCGAGACTCTGTCTTCGACGCGAGTGTCCTCACCTCCATCCCGCAGCATGTTACCCGCCACCATCTCAGCACAACCCCAGCCCGCCCGGCATGAGGTTGAAAAGGCCATCCGACAACTGAAGAACAACAAGGCCTCAGGAGCAGATGGAATCCCTGCCGAGGCGCTAAAGCATAGTGGAGAAGCACTACTGGTGCGAATTCATGAACTAATTTCTCTTATCTGGAAGGAGGAGAGCATGCCAGGGGATCTCAGAGACGCCGTAATTGTGACCATCTTCAAGAAAGGTGACAAGTCCGATTGCGGTAATTACAGAGGAGTTTCCCTGCTGTCTGCCACAGGGAAAGTCATCGCAAGAATCCTTCTCAATCGCCTTCTCCCAGTGGCTGAAGAGCTCCTCCCAGAGTCGCAATGCGGATTCCGCCCACTAAGGGGCACAATGGACATGATCTTCACCGCGCGCCAATTACAAGAGAAGTGCAGGGAACAGCGCCAACCGCTGTACATGGCCTTCTTTGACCTCACAAAGGCCTTTGACACTGTCAACCGTGAGGGATTATGGAGTGTCCTCCTCAAATTCCCTCAAAAGGCTGCCCTCAAAAGTTTGTCACCATCCTCCGCCTGCTTCATGACGACATGCAAGCCGTGATCCTGACCAACGGTTCCACCACATACCCAATTCATGTACGGACCGGGGTCAAGCAAGGCTGTGTCATCGCACCAACGCTCTTCTCGATCTTCCTTGCTGCAATGCTCCATCTCACCCTCAGTAAGCTCCCCGCTGGAGGGGAGCTCTTCTACAGAACAAACTGGAAACTGTTCAACCTCCGTCACCTCCAGTCCAGATCCAAGGTCGTCCCTTCCTCTGTCGTCGAATTACAGTATGCAGATGACGCTTGCATCTGCGCACACTCGGAGGTCGAACTCCAAACCATCGTTAACACCTTCACCGAAGCGCACGAGAGCATGAGCCTTACACTAAACATCTGTAAGACAAAGGTCCTCTACCAACCTGCCCCCGCCACACAGTACTGCCCCCCGATTATCAAAATCCATGACAAGGCCTTGGACAACGTGGACCACTTTCCATACCTCGGGAGCCTACTGTCAACAAGGGCAGACGTCGATGACGAAGTCCAACACCGCCTTCAGTGTGCCGGTGCAGCCTTCGGTTGCCTGAGGAAGAGAGTGTTTGAAGACCAGGACCTCATACCCGGCACCAAGCTCATGGTCTACAGAGCAGTAGTAATACCCGCCCTCCTGTACGCCTCAGAGACATGGACCATGTACAGCAGGCACCTCAGAGCACTGGAGAGGTACCACCAATGCTGCCTCCGCAAGATCCTGCAAATCCATTGGCAGGATAGGCGCACCAACGTCAGTGTTCTCGCTCAGGCCAACATCCCCAGCATCGAAGCTTTGACCACGCTCGCTCAGCTCCGATGGATGGGTCACATCGCCCGCATGCCCGATACGAGACTCCCAAAACAAGCGCTGTACTTGGAGCTCCGACACGGCAAGAGAGCCCCAGGTGGGCAGAGGAAACGTTTCAAGGACACCCTCAAAACCTCCTTGAAAAAGTGCAACATCCCCACCGACACCTGGGAATCCCTAGCCCAAGACCGTACAAAGTGGAGGAGAAGCATCCGGGAAGGCACCGAATACCTCGAGTCTCTTCGCCGGGAGCAAGCGGAAGCCAAGCACAAACAGCGGAAGGAGCGCACGTCAACCCAAGCACCCCACCCACCCGCCCCTTCAACCAGCGTCTGCCCCACCTGTGACAGAGACTGTAGGTCCCGCATTGGACTCATCAGTCACCTGAGAACTCATTTTTAATGTGGAAGCAAGTCATCCTCGGTTCCGAGGGACTGCCGAAGAAGAATATATATTCTTTCCATATTGGCCAATGATGTGACATAGAATGTAATTTTTCCAGGTGGGCCGTGACCAACTAAAGAATAACATAACGAGGCGCATTCTACTAATTTGCCTCAACATTGCTTTGTGACAGATTTACCCATTACTTTTCAACGGAATGAAACAAACAGCACCTAAATTGGCAGAGTCCTTCGTTCTTGCTGTATAATACAGCAATGTGGTTGACTCTTAACCGCCCTCTGAAATGGCCAAGCAAGCCACCACCAAGGCGGCTCACCACCACCTTCTTGGGGGCCATTAGGGATGGGCAATAAATGCTGGCCTTGCCGACGGCGCCCACACCCCGTGAATGAATTAAAAAAAAAACTGGCTGTAAAACACTAAAGTGATGCTTCCACTCGAGAGAGAGGGAGGGAGGGAGAGAGAGAGAGAGAGAGCGAGAGAGGGAGAGAGAGGGAGAGAGGGAGAGAGGGAGAGAGAGAGAGAGGG
>JASTWF010002164.1:0-36488 GCA_030390025.1 Squalus acanthias | reverse complement strand
GGGGGGGGGGAGAGAGAGCGAGACAGGGCAGGGGGGGAAAGACACTGAGGGGGAAAGACATATGGGTGGAGCAAGAGGCAGACAGAGGAGTAAGAGAGACAGGCAACAGACATAAGGAGGGAGAAGAGAGAAGTGCGGTGGGAAAGACAAAAGTCGGGGGGGGGGAGGGGGCGGGGGAAATAAAACACATGCCCAGAAGAGACAGAGACCAGAAGGAAGAGATACTTGCAGAGGACAAGGAGACGGGGGAATCACAGGGTGGGGGGCGGGGGGAAGAGATGCAAAAGTTGCAGGGAGCAAAACACAAGGGGAGTGAGGTACGGGGGCGGGGGTTTGGAAAGAGAAAAAGAGTTACAGGAAAGATGGATGGCAGGGGCAAGCAATGGGGTGCGGGGGTAATAGATACCTGGCAAGGAAAGACGTCGTGGGGTGAGGGAGACACTGGGGAGTGGGGTGGGGGGAGAAGTGAGGTACGGAAGGGAACAGAAAGAGATGGGAGAACACCAGAGTGGGAGAAAGAGATGCAGTGAAAGAGGAGACAATATGGGAGAGACACGGGTAGCAGAGGGAAGTGACACAGAAGGGAGAGACAGAGGAGAGACGAGCGCAGAAGGTAAGTACATATGGTGAGAAAAAGCGATGCAGAGGGAGAGGAGAAAATCAGAGTGAGAGAGATACGCCGGGGGGGGGGGGGATGCGTGCAGGAAAGAGAGAAATGAAAGAGGGGAAGAGAAACTCCAAACGCAGAGGGGAGAGCGAGAAACAGATGCACAGAGGGGAGAGCGACAGAGGGAGACACTGAAGACGAGAAACAGGCACGCAATGGGGAAGAGAGTCACACACATGGCGTGACAATGCAGAGTGAAGAAACAGACATTAAGACACATACACATAGGGTGAGAGACGCACGAGAGAAGTGACACTGGCACGGTGGGGGGGGGCGGGGGGGGAAGAGACCCCAATGCAGGGAGGGAAACTTGCAGTTGGGGAGGGGTGTGGTGAGAGGAACGAAGAAAGAAAAGCGGAGGAAAAATACAAGCGCAGGTAGACAGACAGCAATAGGCAGAGGTGAGGCGAGAGATGCAAATGAAAAGAGCCGACACTCCAAAGAGCGAGAATGACACGCAAAGAGGGAGAAATGTATAGCAGGGAGAGGCACACACAGAGCGGAGATGGAGACAACACATAAAAGGGGGGATGGAGAGAATGCCATACACAGAAGGTAAAGGACACATAAGGAGGAAGGCAGAGAAGCTCACTGGTGTGGAGGAGAGAGGCACTTGCTTGAAGGTGAGTGTAGGTTTAAACAAAGACAGGCAAATATGTACTAGTGGAGGGGGTACAGAGAGGGTAAAAGTAGGAAGACAGGTGCAGCAACCTCATATGGGAAGGAAGACAGGGTGGAAGAGAAAAATAGGGCACAAAATAGGGCAGAGGTGGGGAAAAACAGGAGAGTTATAATTCACAAAAAAAATGGAAATGGAGACATAAACGCACAGGGAAGCGGAAAGGGTGCAGAGAAACTTGCAGAGGCTCCGAGGAGCACAAAAGACTTCAGATACAGATCACCCAAAAGAGAAACCAGTACAAGACATATTCTTGAAAAACTGAAATATATTACACCCCTGAATTCCTTTTGCCAAAAAATAAATTCCTTCCAGAATCCTTTACCTTGGTTCGCTGTTTGCACGCTGCAATTTACTGGACTCATGAATGAATCAAACCCACGTTTTTATATTGTCTCGTGCCCATCAACTGCTGTCATTAAGAAACAACAATGGACTTCAGAGCACTGTGGGGCAAAATTGGTCACTCTCTCACTCTGCACTTTTAACTGTCGAAAGTGTGAAAGAAAAGTCAAGGACAGAACAGAATTAAAAATACAACGTTAGACGCAGCTTTACTGACAATTCAGAACTTTCTTCATACAACCAATATTTTTTTTTAAAAAACCAAACAAATGAAAGGTCAAAGTTCAGCACTGGCCTAAAATTCCACTTGGAAGGAATAAAAGGGCTATTATGGTAAATGGTAAAAACAGACTACAGAATTAGACAACTAAAAGTTCTGGTGCAGACACACATTTGTTTGGTTTAGCAATCATTGTCCCAAAGACACTTGAACTGAATTGGCAGTCCCAACAAGAGGAGTTACACTTTATTCGAGGTGAAGCAGTCTCTCTCTCAGACAGAGTCCCGTACTATTACCACAATCAAATGCTCTTCATCCACTTTCCCCAATGTCCTCATGGCTGTCTGTAGGAACTGCTGGGAGAAGACGCAGGGCGGGAAGGCGTATAGCATGCCCGCGTTGTCCTTGTCCTTCGCTCCGCCGACGGGCAAACTGATCACCCCCGCCGCCTGCTTCTGCTTCAAGTACGACACCAGATTCCGCAGGAGCCGCTGCTGGAGGCCGGGCTCCACCGCCACGGCCCCGTCGCCCCCCTCAGCCCCCTGGGGGGCCTGCACGGCGAGCAGCACGGCGTAGCCGTCGGGGCTGCCCTGCTTGATGCGCCGGGTCACCTCGTCCAACTTGGGCTGGTCGAGGCGGAGGCGCTGCGCGATCTTCAGCTGAGACACCCGGGTGCCCGTGGCGGAGTCCTTGAGGAGGGAATGGGTGATGGCAGCGTCCCCTTCGAGCGTGAACATGTTCGTCGGAAAGCAGCTGTTTTTGAGCACAAGGACGCCATTCCAGGCAAGCGTCAGTGCCTGGGCAAACTCCAGCAAGTTGGCCGGCTTCTTGGTCTCTGGTTTTGGAGCCTCAACACTGGCTTTAGTCTCGGGCTCAATCTCACTAGTTCTGTGATTGCGCTCACTGTCTTTCTTTTTCAGCTGCAGGGGCTCATGGGCGTCGGAGAGCGCCTTGTCCTCGACGGGTGGGCGCCGGTCTTCCGGGGGAACAGCGACGGCCTGCTCCTTATCAGTTGCGCCATCCGTCCCGCGGGCATCCCGGTTCCTCTTGTCCGGGCTCGGCTCCAACGAGCCCCGAGGCTTGGCCCGCACCCGCTCCTCGTAGGGCGAGTGGACGGGCCGGGCGCGGTCGTTGGAGAGGCTCCGGCGCTTCCGCCGCTCCTCCCACGGCTTGGCGGTGCCACGGTCGTTCTCCCGCTCGGTCGGCCAGCGGTCCCGGCTGCGGACGGAGGAGACGTAGCCATCAGCATTGTTGCGGCGGTCGAGGGCCTTGGCCGGGCTGCTCCAGTCGCCGTCCGAGTAGTTCCTCTCCCGCTCGTGGTACAGGGGCAGGGGCGGGGTCCGGTCGCGTGCCCCCCGGGCCTCGCGCTCCAGGCTCCGGTGCCGGCCGTAGCCGTCCGCCAGCAGCTCATAATGCACCGGCAGCGGCACCTGCGGGTAAGGCTGCTGGTAGCGCGCGTCCTCTACCTTGGCGAAGTCGACCCTCAGCCGCCGGTCAGGCCCCCCGAGAGGAAAGCCCCGCATTTGGGCACAGGCGGCCTGCGCAGCATCCAAGCTCTCGTACTGTATGTAAGCAAAGCTGTCGCCTTTAACATAGTCAATGGTGCGAATGCTGCCAAACCGGTCAAACTCCCTGGCCAGGGCAGCCAGCGAGGTCAGGGGCCCCAGCCCACCCACCCACAAACGAGTCGTTGGGTTCGCTTTGCCGTATCCAATTTTAACATGGTTCCTGCCGATCACCCGGCCTGACATGGCCACCTTGGCTCGGTGCGCCATGTCCAAATTCTGAAATTTTAAGAACCCATAGGCACCTCCTTGCCCCCTGGGAGGGCGTTTGATGACTACCTCCTCGATGATGCCGTACTTCTCAAAAGCACGTCTCAAGTCGCTCTCCGAGATGTTGTGGTCCAAGTTGCCGATGAACAAATTCCTGGTGGCCCGCTTGTCGTCCTCGGGCATCAAATCGTCCTCCTGCACGGGGTAGCTGTAAGCGCGCCCCCGCTCGTCGTACAGCCCATAATAATCTAGCGACCGCTCCCGCTCCCGCGGCAGCGGTACCGCCTCAATAGGATAATTGGTGTGTCTTGTCCTCTGCTCTCGGAGGGCGCAGGCCCCCGGCGACAAAGAGCGCTGCCGATACTGGTACCCAGCGTGAATGGGCACGTAGTTGACCTCCGGCGGGGTGCAGCTCCTCCTCTTGGGGTACACCGGTTCGATTTTAAGGGGCCGGTCGTAGAGCACCAGCCGGCCCTTGGCGTGCCGTGCCTCCTTGGCGTCCTCGTGGTGCCGGAAGTGCACGTAGGCCAGCCGGCCCCCCTCGGGGGTGTGGGTGGCGTTGACGCTCACTTCGCCAAACTTCTTGAACTCGTGGAAGAGGCCGTCCTCCACCGCCTCGTCGGTCAGCTGCGAACCCAGGTTGCTGACCACCAGGGTCTTGTACTCCAGGCCGGCGGGCCTGCTATTGTCACCCTTGTTCTTCTGGGCAGAGCTGGTCCTGGCGGAGGGCAGCCTGGCAGAGCTGGCAGGCTCATGATGGTGGTGGTGATGGTGGTGGTCCCCCCTCTCCTCCCTGCGGCTGTTACTGTTGGATTTCTCCCCCCCTCCTCCTCCACCTGCCCCTGGCCTGTCCCGGCTCCTACTTCTACTGCGGCCCGGGTGTTTGGTGCTGAGCCCAGCCTTATGGTAGTTGCCTCCTCCTCCTCCTCCTCCCCCTCGGCCCCCGTCGCACTCCTCACGGCCACCCCGGCTCTCCCGCTCCCGCTCCCGGGGTCTCTTGGCCGACCTGCCGCCGGGCCCGCTGCCCGGGGCCGAGCCGGGGCTCGAGTCACGCTCGCTCTGTCTCTTCATCGCCGGCGCCCGGCCGCCGCCACCCTCCCTCCTCCCGCTCTCCCTCCGGCTCTCAGGCTTCTCCTCACCCCGCGCCCGCGCTAGGCCGCCAGTCTTCCCTCTCCCCCCCCCTCCCTCCCCCCGGGAAACCAGGCCGGCTCCGCTACCACTCAGCGGCCGACGGCCCAACCGGAAAGCCCAGCTGAAAAGAGGAAGGGCCGCGGCCCAGCTCGGCACAGACCCCGGCACAAAGGCTCCGCCGCAACCGCTGCTCAGAAGCCGAGCTCCCCGGCCGCCATATTGTCAGAGGAACCCCTCTCCGCCGAAAGAATGCGCGCCGCCTCCCCTCCCCCACTCTGCGCTCTTCGTCACCGCTTCCTGCCCACCTCGGGCGGCAGGGCAGCGCGGCGACGTCCGAGGCACGCAGATTCTGTCGATGTCATCAGCCTCGCTGCCCCTCACGTTCCAGCGTGTCGGCGGCGGAACGCGACGTCGCTGCGCCCGACCTCAGCGCAGCGGCTGAGGAGCCGGAGTGTCCCGGAGCCCTGCCTCACAGAGCGCTAACCCTCCCACCTCTCCGCCATAAGGGGGTTCACACACACACCAATCTTTGAAGGTGGCAGGAAAAGGCTGTTCAAAAGCATGTGGGATCATTGGCCAGCCTCCCACTTTCCACCCTCCGTAAACTTGAGGTCATCCAGAACTCTGCAGCCAGTATCCTAACTCGCACCAAGTGCCGTTCGCCCATCACCCCCTGTGCTCGCTGACCTACATTGACTCCCGGTCCGGCAACGCCGCGATTTTAAAATTTTCAACCTTGTTTTCAAATCCCTCCATGGCCTCGCCCCCACCCTCTCTCTGTAATCCCCTACAACCCTCCGAGATATCTGCGCTCCTCTAATTCTGGCCTCTTGAGCATCCCTGATTTTAATTGCTCCACCATTGGTGGCCGTGCCTTCTGTTGCCTTGGCCCTAAGCTCTGGAATTCCCTCCCTAAACCTCTCCGCCTCTCTACTTCAAAACGCTCCTTAAAACCTATCTCTTTGACCTTATCTGCCCAAATTTTTCCTTATGTGGCTCGGTGTCAAAATTTTGTCTTGTAATACTCCTGTGAAGCGCCTTGGGACGTTTTACTACATTAAAGGCGCTATATAAATATAAACAGCGACATAGCGTACACAAGCAAGGAAGCTATGCTAAAACTTTGAGTGTGGTGCCCAGAATTGGAAGGCTTTCGGAAGGACATTTTAGGAAGGCTTTGAAGAGGGTGCAGAGGAGATTTTCTAGAATGGTACCAGGGATCCGAGATTTCAGTTATGTGGAGACTAGAGAAGCTGGGGTTGTTCTCCTTAGAGCAGAGAAGGTTAAGGGGAGATTTATATGTGTCTTCAAAATCATGAAGAGTTTTGATAGAGTGAACAAGGAGAAACTGTTTCCACTGGCAGGAGGGTCAGTAATCAGAGGACACAGATTTAAGATAATTGGCAAAAATGCCAAAGTGGAAATATTTTTACACAGTGAGTTATTATGATCTGGAATGCGTTGCCTGAAAGGGTGGGGGAAGCAGATTCAATAGTAACTTTTAAAAAGGGATTAGAATAAATACATGAAGAGCAGAAATTTACAGGGCTAGGGGAAAAGAGCAGAGGATTGGATCAAATTGGAAAGCGCTGTAAACACCGTTTACAATTTTTCTGGGGGTTCCACCAAAGTCATAGCCGACCAATGGGATAACACTTGTGAGGGTCGCAGTGTGGGTGTTAATATCACCCTCTATCATTGACATTTATACCGTGACCCTCTATCATTGACACCCATACTGTGACCCTCTATCACTGACACCCATACTGTGGCCCTCTATCATTGACACCCATACTGTGACCCTCTATCACTGACACCCATACTGTGGCCCTCTATCATTGACACCCATACTGTGACCCTCTATCATTGACACCCATACTGTGGCCCTCTATCATTGACACCCATACTGTGGCCCTCTATCACTGACACCCATACTGTGGCCCTCTATCATTGACACCCATACTGTGGCCCTCAATCACTGACACCCATACTGTGACCCTCTATCATTGACACCCATACTGTGGCCCTCAATCATTGACACCCATACTGTGGCCCTCTATCATTGACACCCATACTGTGGCCCTCTATCATTGACACCCATACTGTGACCCTCAATCATTGACACCCATACTGTGGCCCTCAATCACTGACACCCATACTGTGACCCTCTATCACTGACACCCATACTGTGACCCTCTATCACTGACACCCATACTGTGGCCCTCTATCACTGACACCCATACTGTGACCCTCTATCACTGACACCCATACTGTGGCCCTCTATCACTGACACCCATACTGTGGCCCTCTATCATTGACACCCATACTGTGACCCTCAATCATTGACACCCATACTGTGGCCCTCAATCACTGACACCCATACTGTGACCCTCTATCACTGACACCCATACTGTGGCCCTCTATCACTGACACCCATACTGTGACCCTCTATCACTGACACCCATACTGTGGCCCTCTATCACTGACACCCATACTGTGACCCTCTATCACTGACACCCATACTGTGGCCCTCTATCACTGACACCCATACTGTGGCCCTCAATCACTGACACCCATACTGTGACCCTCACTCACTGACACCCATACTGTGACCCTCTATCACTGACACCCATACTGTGGCCCTCTATCACTGACACCCATACTGTGGCCCTCTATCATTGACACCCATACTGTGACCCTCTATCACTGACACCCATACTGTGGCCCTCTATCACTGACACCCATACTGTGACCCTCAATCACTGACACCCATACTGTGACTGTCAATCACTGACACCCATACTGTGACCCTCTATCACTGACACCCATACTGTGGCCCTCAATCACTGACACCCATACTGTGACCCTCAATCATTGACACCCATACTGTGACTGTCAATCACTGACACCCATACTGTGACCCTCAATCAAGGACACCTGACATATGAAAACTACTAGGCACTTGGTCTAAGCGTTAAACAAAGCTTTAATCAACTGTTTTCCAACATGGAGGTCTAGTTGTGTCCTTCACTAGTTCCTGTTGAGGAATGTCCTAAGCAAGCTGGGCCCATGCCCGAGTATTTATACTCTCCCTGGACAGCGCCACCAGCAGGCCGCCCAGTATTACTTCATACAGGATTCATGTCATTCTTCCCGTCTGAAAGATTGGAAGTCCGGCGGCTTCCTTCTACCGAATTAGCCAGACTAAGAATAGACGCAGTTGTTTGGATTTCCATTGGAGACCGGAAGGCACGTCTCCTCGGACCGTGTTTTGGTCCCTGGGTCGCTTGGTTCGTACCGGCGGGCTGGCAGAGTCCGTGTCGCCTTGATCGACCTGAGGGGGACTGGGGAGATCGTGGCTCCGGGTGCGAGTCCCCACCGGCGCAGAGCTGGCTTCATCCTGCTCAGTAGCCGGTGATTGACCGGCGTCCTGGCTTCGGGTGGCCATCCCGCAGGGAGTGCTCTGTTCCGCGGGTTGATCCAGCGGAGTAGCTGGCAGATCCCTTGATGTCCTAGGTAGGGCGTCATCCTCAGAGGAGCGCGGAGTATCGGCGTCATTAATACGGATCTCTATCGATTGGGTCCGTGGGATCGGTTGGGCAGGGAGCCAGATCCCGAAGTGAAACTGTGGACTCCCGGCCATCAGGGTACCGCACGTACGCGTACGTAGGATTGACATCCGTTAGTTCCACCTCGTTGACGAGGGGATCACTCTTGGAGGATCGGACGAATCTTCGGAGCAGCACAGAGCCAGGAGCTGCCAACCATGATGGTAGGGACGTCCCATGAGTGGAGCGACGCTGGAACCCGAAGAATCGTTCGTGAGGAGTAACATTGGTGGATGTAGAAAGAAGAGACCTGATGGAATGCAATGCGTCAGGGAGCATAGTTTCCCACTGTTGGTCTGGTAGTTTGTGTGACCTAAGTGCAAGACGAACAGCGTTCCAAATGATAGCGTTGTATCTCTCATCCTGTCCGTTTCCAATAGGATGATACGGAGTCGTTTTACTTGTGGCGAATCCCCGTTGGGAAAGATAACTTTTGAGTTCGCTTGATATGAAGGAGGGACCCCGATCAGAGTGGATGAAATTGGCCGTACCGCAAAGGGAAAAGACCTGATCGAGGCATTTGATCACTGTGGAAGTAAGCATATTGGGACAGGGGAAAGCAAAGGGAAAGCGTGAATATTCGTCCACCATAGTAAGCAAGTAGGTGTTTCGCGTTGAGGAAGGCAATGGCCCTTTAAAGTCAATGCTAAGTCGCTGCATAAGCTGTGTAGCGTGTATGAGCGAGCCATCTGACGGACGGAAGAATTGCGGTTTTAATTCCGCGCAAATTCTACAAGTGGAGCATGTTCTTTTCACGTCTTCCGTAGAAAATGGAAGATTTTTAGATCGCACAAAGTGCAACATACGGGTAACGCTAGGATGGCATAAGTCAGTATGAAGATCCGCAAGAGTCGAAGTTGACATGGAAGAGCAGAATGCACGCGTGAGGGTATCCGGGGCCACATTCTCCTTGCCGGGTCGATACTGTATGGTGTAGCCAAAGGCGGCCAATTCCATCCTCCAGAGCTGTATTTTTTTATTCTTGATTTTAGTGCGTTTCCGGTTATCCAGCATAAAGGCCACCGAGCGCTGATCGGTTATGAGCGTGAAATGGCGACGAGCGAGAAAATGACTCCATTTACGTACTGCTTCGATGCTAGTCGTAGCCTCCTTCTCCACAGGAGGATAATGGAGCTCGCTACCCTGCAAAGTTCTAGACAGAAATGCAACGGGTCGACCGCCTTGATTCAAGGTAGCCGAGATCGCCACCTCCGATGCATCGCACTCGACCACGAAAGGGAGATTTTCATCGATGGAATGAAGCGCGACTTTTTCCAGTTGCTGCTTGAGGAGGTCGAAAGCTGAAATAGCCCTCGCCTCCAACGGAAATGACTTCGCGTGAAGCAGGGGCTGGATCTTGTCGGAAAAGTGAGGTATCCACTTCGCATAATAGGCGAACATGCCGAGGGTCCGACGAAGAGAGCTGAGATTCATAGGAGGAGGGAGCTCCTGAAGCGGACAAAGTCGCTCCGGATCCAGTTTGATGACACCATTGCCCACCCAGTAGCCAAGGATGTTGACTGATGGTACTGATTTCACAGATTTGGACTCATTTAAGGTTAAGTTGCGACGACGGAGAACGTCAAGAAATTTCTGGAGGTTGGCATCATGCTCCTTCTGGTCATGACCAGCAATGGTGATATTATCCAGATATGGAAAAGTGTCTGTTAAGTTCTCCTGTTTGACTAGGCTATCCATTGTCCGTTGAAAGATGGCCACCCCATTGGTGACCCCGAATGGAAGGTGACGAAACTGGTAAAGCTGACCATTGGCCTCAAAAGCCATATACTTTTTGTCAGAGTCCTTTAACGGTACTTGATGGTATGCGCTCTTTAAGTCAAAAGTTGAAAATACCTTGTAGTTAGCAAGGTTATTGACCATGTCATCGATGCGTGGTAGTGGGTAGGCATCCAGGTCGGTATACTGGTTAATAGTTTGCGAGTAATCAATGCAAAGATGTTTCTTGTGTTGCTTCAGAGGATTTTTAACAACGACGACTTGAGCCCGCCAGGAAGATGAACATGGCTCAATGATACCGTCAGCTAGAAGGCGAGAGATCTCTGCCTTGATAAAGGATAGGTCATCTTGGCTGAAACGTCGTGATTTAGTGGCTATGGGCTTACATCGGGGGGAAAGATTGTCAAAGAAGGAGGGCTCGTCGAGCGAAGCCGCCGAAAGTGCACAAAACGGTACTTTGGAAATAGTAAGCTCCGGCTTTGATCCTCCAAACTCGAAAGTGAGTCATTTGTGTTGTTTCTGGAAATCCTGTCCCAGGAGCACATCACTGCATAGGTTTTTGAGCACCCCGAGCCGGGCAGAGAAATAAGTGCGGCCATTGAGAATAAAGTCGACAAGACAAAAGCCGGAAGAGTTAGTGGTCAGTGCCGTCAGAGCCATTGCAATTTCCCTGTCCGAGGGGTAAATACTCAGTTTTAACTTACTGACAGCCTGCTCACTGATGAAGCTGTCAGAGCTGCATGAGTCGATTAATGCACTCGAAATGTGTCCATTTACCAAAAACTTCGTGGCTGCATGGGACAGGCTTTGGGGAAAAACAGCTGTGATGGAAGGAGGGGCAGTTTTATCCTTGACAGCTGTAACATTAGTAGTAGCTTTTGGGGGAGGAGCAGTTTTATAGGGAGCAGCTGTAACCCTAGAAGAGGCTCTTGACTGACAGACTTTCGAGAAGTGACCTTTCTTACTGCAATGATTGCAGATTGCATTACGAGCAGGACAACATTTCCTATAATGAAATGCACCTCCACAGAAGAAACACTTCCTTTTAGATTGCCAAGATGCCGCTAGGGTAGGGTCATTATCAGCTAGGATAGAGTCATCATCAGTGAGAGCTTCCGCCTGAGGCTTATCGGAGGAGTCACTAAAAGTGATAGCAGCAGTCCGTGCACGTTGTAAAAGATAGGCATCTGCATTTTTTTTTGCCAAGTCCAGAGAATATGCCTGGTCATAGGCAGCTTGTAACTCGAGGGTTTTATTCTCCAGCAGACGCTGGCGTATGAAGGGAGACGCAATTCCATTAATAAAAGAATCACAAATTAACTCCTCCTGGTACTGCTCAGCTGAGACAGCCTTGAGATTACAATCTTTGCTGAGCCTGCGAAGCTTTTGAAGGAATTCGTCAAGTGATACCCCGGGTTGTTGTCGAGTTGTGGCCAGTAGATGCCGAGCAAAAATTTTGTTTGGGGCCTTAACATATAGTTGCTGTAGTATTCGGATAGCGGAGTCATAGTCTACACAGTCTTCGATATAGTCAAACACATAAGGGGATACATAATTGGCAAGTATCTCTAACTTATCAGGAACATTTTCACCACACACCCTGAGGAAGTTGCTGAAGGTACGATACCAGTGTTTCCATACCTTAGCAGTTGTAGGTGAATTCGGGTCCAGGTCAAGACGGACGGGTTGGAGTAGTTTCTCCATGATGGACTGATTACTACATCTGGTTCCCTTCTACCGTTTGAGTCATAGCCGTCTGTTCCCAAAACCACTGAGTGGAGCAGGTCAGTTGATTAAATTGACGTAAGAAAACTACTAGGCACTTGGGCTAAGCGTTAAACAAAGCTTTAATCAACTGTTTTCCAACATGGAGATCTAGTTGTGTCCTTCACTAGTTCCTGTTGAGGAATGTCCTAAGCAAGCTGGGCCCATGCCCGAGTATTTATACTCTCCCTGGACAGCGCCACCAGCAGGCTGCCCAGTATTACTTCATACATGAATGACAAGATTCATGTCAGTCCCCATACTGTAACCCTCAATAAATAACACCCATACTGTGACCCTCAATCACTGACACCCATATTGTGACCCTCAATCACTGACACCCATACTGTGGCCCTCAATCATTGACACCCATACTGTGGCCCTCAATCACTGACACCCATATTGTGACCCTCAACCACTGACACCCATACTGTGGCCTTCAGCTCCTGTTGTTAAGAGTCTTTGATCCAGTTCTCTTTTAAAGGACTAGCAGAAACCTGATGGTGTTGCTCATTGATAGTCTGGAGCACGGAAAAGATGATTACTCATTGAGATGGAACTGTGCGTAATCTCGCCTGTCCATTTAAGATTACCCTTTTGGGGAAGTGGTGTAAAAAGGACAATGGAGACAATGTGAGCTTCTTGTTAACTCCTGAGGTCAGTTAGGAGGCAGTTGTAGAATGTTGCAAATTCCTGGCTCCATATCAGAAGAACCCAGCATGAAGATTGTTTTCCATCTGTACAAAAGTGAGACATGTAAGTGTGGTATCTGGAGTGTGATGGAGGCACACAAGAGGCATGACTTTATATACACAAAGACTCATACACGTGCACACACATGCAGATCTCCTGTGGCATTGCCCAAGGTGAGCCTGAGATTACGCCATTTTTCAACACATGGTGTGTAATGCACCATGTATTATTAGAGCTACTGATTCACAATGATGATTAAAAAGGTTCTGGTTTTATTACATGGTATTTTGGGATTTTTGATTAGTGTTTTGGGCATTCAAATCTTCGAAAATTGTAGATCGATGGCCTTGATTATTCTCGTATTCAGAAATTAATGACATTTATATTGCCTCGTACATTTTTGAAGGCGCAGACCACATAGAAAGATATAACAGGAATAGTGTAGGTACAGTAGTTTGAACAGTATTCAGGGAGATCATGTAGTTTAGCAGCACTAGGGGGCAGTCTGGAGCTATGGCAGTATTGGGGTGGGGGTCCTGGGCTCTGGTAGTCCTGGGGTGGGGGTCCTGGGCTCTGGTAGTCCTGAGCGAGAACACTGACGTTGGTGCGCCTATCCTGCCAATGGATTTGCAGGATCTTGCAGAGGCAGCGTTGGTGGTACCTCTCCAGTGCTTTGAAGTGCCTGCTGTACATGGTCCATGTCTCTGAGGCATACAGGAGGGCGGGTATCACTACTGCTCTGTAGACCATGAGCTTGGTGCCGGGTTTGAGGTCCTGGTCTTCAAACACTCTCTTCCTCAGGTGACCGAAGGCTGCACTGGCACACTGAAGGTAGTATTGGGGTGGGGGTCCTGGGCACTGGTAGTATTGGGGTGGGGGTCCTGGGCACTGGCAATATTGGGGTGGGGGTCCTTGTCTATGGCAGTTTTGGGATGGGGGTCCTGGGCTCTGGCAGTATTGGGGTGGTGGTCCTGGGCTCTGGCAGTATTGGGGTGGGGGTCCTGGGGTATGTTAGTATTGGGGTGGGGGTCTTGGGCTCTGGCAATATTGGGGTGGGGCTCCTGGTCCACGGCAGTATTGGGGTGGGTGTCCTGAGCTATGGTATTATTGGGGTGGGGGTCCTGGGTTCTGGTAGTATTGGGGTGGGGGTCCTGAGCTCTGGTAGTATTGGGGTGGAGCTCCTGGTCTATATTAGTCCTGGAGTGGGGGTCCTCGGCTATGGCAGTATTGGGGTGGGGGTCCTGGGCTATGTTAGTCTTGGGGTGGGGGTCCGGGCTATGTCAGTATTGGAGTGGGGTCCTGGGCTTTGGCAGTTTGTGGGGGGGGGGGGGGTCCCGTGCTTTTGTATTATTGGCGTGGGGGCCCCGGGCTCTGGTAGTATTGGGGTGGGGGTCCTGGGCTATGGTAGAATTAGGGTGGGGGTCCTGGGCTATGGTAGTGTTGGGGTGGGGGTCCCGGGCTATGGTAGAATTAGTGTGGGGGTCCAGGGCTATGGTAGTATTAGAGTGGGGGTCCTGGGCTATGGTAGTATTGGAGTGGGGGGTCCTGGGCTATGGTAGTATTGGGGTGGGGGTCCTGGTCTCTGGCAGTATTGGGGTGGGGGTCCCGGGCTCTGGCAGTATTGGGGTGGGGGTCCTGGGCTATGGTAGTATTGGGGTGGGGGTCCCGGTCTCTGGCAGTATTGGGGTGGGGGGTCCCGGGCTCTGGCAGTATTGGGGTGGGGGTCCTGGGCTATGGTAGTATTGGGGTGGGGGTCCTGGGCTATGGTAGAATTAGGGTAGGGGTCCTGGGCTATGGTAGTGTTGGGGTGGGGGTCCTGGGCTATGGTAGAACTAGTGTGGGGGTCCTGGGCTATGGTAGTATTAGAGTGGGGGTCCTGGGCTATGGTAGTATTGGAGTGGGGGGTCCTGGGCTATGGTAGTATTGGGGTGGGGGTCCCGGTCTCTGGCAGTATTGGGGTGGGGGTCCCGGGCTCTGGCAGTATTGGGGTGGGGGTCCTGGGCTATGGTCGTATTGGGGTGGGGGTCCTGGGCTATGGTCGTATTGGGGTGGGGGTTCTCGGGTTGGATAGTACTGGGGTTTCAAAGAACTGTGGGGTGAAATGTGGGGTTTGGCTCACTGATGGAAAACTGGTGTCTATCAACTGCAATGACAATGGTGTGTCTGGTTTGGGATGGGGCGGGGCTCCGGTCTGACAGGATTGGGATGGGGAGGGGCCTCGGTCTGACAGAATTGGGATGGGGCGGGGCTCCGGTCTGACAGGATTGGGATGGGGAGGGGCCCCGCTCTGACTGGATTGGGATGGGGAGGGGCCCTGGTCTGACAGGATTGGGATGGGGAGGGGCCTTTGTCTGACAGGATTGGGATGGGAAGGGGCCTCGGTCTGACAGGATTGGGATGGGGAGGGGCCTCGGTCTGACAGGATTGGGATGGGGAGGGGCCTTTGTCTGACAGGATTGGGATGGGAAGGGGCCTCGGTCTGACAGGATTGGGATGGGGAGGGGCCTCGGTCTGACAGGATTGGGATGGGGAGGGGCCCTGGTCTGACAGGATTGGGATGGGGAGGGGCCTCGGTCTGACAGGATTGGGATGGGGAGGGGCTCAGTCTGACAGGATTGGGATGGGGAGGGGCCTCGGTCTGACAGGATTGGGATGAGGAGGGGCCCCGGTCTGACAGGATTGGGATGGGGAGGGACCTCAGTCTGACAGGATTGGGATGGGGAGGGGCCTCAGTCTGACAGGATTGGGATGGGGAGGGGCCTCAGTCTGACAGGATTGGGATGGGGAGGGGTCTCGGTCTGACAGGATTGGGATGGGGCGGGGCTCCGCTGTGACAGGATTGGGATGGGGACGGGCGCAGTTATACAGGATTGGGATGGGGCGGGGCCTCGGTCTGACAGGATTGGGATGGGGCGGGGCTCCGGTCTGACAGGATTGGGATGGGGACGGGCGCAGTTATACAGGATTGGGATGGGGAGGGGCCTCGGTCTGACAGGATTGAGATGGAGCGGGGCTCCGGTCTGACAGGATTGGGATGGGGAGGGGCTCAGTCTGACAGGATTGGGATGGGGCGGGGCTCCGGTCTGACAGGATTGGGATGGGGAGGGGCCCCGGTCTGACAGGATTGGGATGGGAAGGGGCCTCGGTCTGACAGGATTGGGATGGGGAGGGGCCTCGGTCTGACAGGATTGGGATGGGGAGGGGCCTTTGTCTGACAGGATTGGGATGGGGAGGGGTCCCTGGCCTGACAAGATTGGGATGGGGCGGGGCCCCGGTCTGACAGGATTGGGATGGGGAGGGGTCTCGGTCTGACAGGATTGGGATGGGGAGGGGCCTCAGTCTGACAGGATTGGGATGGGGAGGGGCCTTGGTCTGACAGGATTGGGATGGGGAGGGGTCTCGGTCTGACAGGATTGAGCTGTCTATATTGAAATTATTTTGAAAAACAAAACTACTGTTATGAACCGACATAATTTCTTTTAACAAAAATAAAGTTGTTTTTAAATTGAACAAAAGTTGTCAAAGCTGTGTAAGTAGTAGTCTTTCCTGTTGAAAGTGGATCACTGTTTTACTCTCTTATATGTACACACCCAATGGAGATTGCACCTAGACCATTCTTTGCCTGTTACAGACTGGGTGGTGCATTCACCAGTCCTGTCATGAGGCCGAGCTGCCCTAATTCTAAATTAGCCACATGTACCTTGTTGTTCAATCCTGGGAGAGCAGGGTCCCAATGCAGACCTGCAACCTCTGTGCAGTTTACATTATGATCTGCTGCTGCTTGTTTGTACGAAGTTAAGGGCAGGACTGGGACTGAGAAATGTCCTCACACACACAGGAAATGCACATTTTCACCCACCAAACAAAACTACTCCATCTAATGTTTCTGTGCATGAGTGACACCAACAGCAGTTAATCAAGATAAAGGTGTCCATCTGTGGTTTCAGTGTTAGCCGTTGCTCAGTTGGTAGCACTCTTGCTTCTAATTCAGGAGGTTGTGGGTTCAAGTCCCACTCCAGAGACTTGAACACATAATCTAGACTGACACTCACAGTGCAGATTTTCAGTCTACGATATTCCGCTTGTTATATGAATCACAGGTGCAGGTAATGGAGGCCCCAGCTCTAATATCAAGATGATGCCAAGCTCTACAGGAAATCATCTTGTTTATTTGAACATTGGAACAGGAGGTCTAATCACTAAAACAGATAATCTGTCATGATCACATTGCTGTTTGTGGGATCTTGCTGTGTGCAAATTGGCTGCCATGTTTCCTACATTACAACAGCGACTAGACTTCAAAGTACTTCGTTGGTTGTAAAGCGCTATTGGGAAGTTGTGAAAGGCGCTGTATAAATGCAAGTTCTTTCTTTCAGAACTGCAGCAGAGTGGTGCAACTTTGGTCACACTCCAGAGGCCCAACCTGCAAAATAAAATCAGCTGTAGACTCCCAGCCTTGCTGGTTACTCCAATACTCCAGATCTTCAGTGGGTATATGGTGTTAAATCGCCAGGATATAAACACCTGTTTGACTAGTAATAAAATAGCCCACCCCAGCCCCAACATATCGCCATGAAAATGCACTGAACTTGCCGAATCAGACTGACTCTCCTCAAGCCCCCCAGTCAATCACAGAACATAAGGCAGTGTCACCTGGGTGATGTTGCCAGTCCTCACCCTCTCCTGTTTCACCTCCCACTCCTCTACAGTCACCTGACCATAGCACTCCTGATACAGGTGGCCTACCTGTCAATTTTCTGCTCCCCCCCGACCCCGTGGCATCATCCATCCTCCACTCAAGTTTCTTTCCACTGCTATGGCTAAAATTGGGTGCAAAGCAACATCCCTAACAAGTGTGTGACACTGCACATTGAAGCAATAAAGCTTTTAGCACCACTCTACCCTCACTCATTTTCAGAACTGAGTTCTGCCTCTTTTGAGAGCTCACTGACAGCATCATACAGGAAAGCAACTTGCATTTCTACAGCACCTTCGCCGTAGCAAAACGCCCTGAGGCACTTCACAAGAGGCATGAAGAAAGTGGATGCTGAGTAAGAGAGATTAGGAGGGGAGACCAAAAGCTGGGTCAAAGAGGTGGGTTTTATGGAGGAGAGGAAGGTAAAGAAGCAAGAGGGGGTTATTGGAGGGAATGTCAGATTTGGACCTCGGCAGCTGAAGACACGGGGTGGGGTTGGGTCCATAGGGCTGGAAGAAGTTCCAGAAATAGGAAGGGGGTGAGGCCATAGTGATTTAAACACAAGGACAAGATTTTAAAATTTGAAGCGTTGGGAAACCAGGAGCCAATGTAAGTCAGCAAGGACAGGGGTGAGTGGGACAAGATACAAGCAGCAGAGTTATGGATGAGTTGGGAGTATATGGAGGGTGGAGGCCAGGACCAATCAAGTCTGGAAGTAACAACGGTATGACTGAGGGTTTCAGTGGCAGATGGGCTGAGGCGGAGGTGGGCAAAGGGAGAAGTGAGGGAAAGGACATCTTGTAGGTAAAAAGGTGCAATAATGCATGGCCAATCCACCTGGCACAAAGCTGCTTCAGTTTCTGCAGAAGTCGATTCGTGCTGTGGTGCAGTTTTACAGAGATCAGCCAGGTCACTATTTGTTTGAGATCTAAAGGGTGAAGTCAGCAGGCTGTATAATCTTGGGAGAGGCGGGGGGTAATTACAGACAAGCCATTATATAATGCTGCTTAGACAAATAAAATGATCAGTGCTACATAGATATTTTATTTAAAAATTTGTTTAATGATCAAGGAAAAGATTTTTGTAAACACAACAAAAAATAGTGGGTTAATAAATGAGTGCACTGTCCAGGGAGCTCAGTGACAAACTGGACTGTTGGCTTTTCTCTTTTGGGAGGGGGGCGGGGTAAGAGTGAATCTGAATGCCCAACAAGGTAAGCAGCATCACTGCCAAGCAAGGAAAACAATGCCAGCCAACGTCAGCACCAGCCAGCCCAGGTCAGCTGTAAAGCTCTTGCCACTCCGCTGCGACAGAACTTAGGAGGAACGTCCATAACTTCACTAGTGCGAATTTCGCTTCCCACACCAACCAGACTTGCACTTCCTGCAAATGTCTCCTCTTTCCACCCCCCTCACTGGGGTGCAGTCTCTCGCTCGCCCCTGCCCCACCCACACAGTTTCTCAAAGAGAAGGTCCTTCATGCTTTGGCTACTCTATGTACAAGTTTGGCAGCGAGCCTCAACAAGCCATGACTGTGGTTGGGGGATTGAGGGGGAAGGGGAGAAAAGAGATCACAGCCAAGCCCAATCCTGCACTTCTTCAGTGTCTACAAACATACATTTTCCAATAGGGATTGCTGTACAAACCAAGATCACAGATTCTTGCTGATTTTTCCCATTGCTAGTCCAGGGTCAATTACCAATCCCTCTTTTACACCATAGATCGGCTAGCTCTGAGCAGAGATCAGAAGCTCCTGGGCTGAATTGGCACAGGGCCTCTCTAAACAGGGGTGCCAATTAATACCCAACTACCGAAAGTTTTGTGCTCACAGCTTATGCCCACTAGGAACTAGGTTCAGACTATCACAAATTTATTTCACATAGGGCCCTTACTGCAGGAGTGGAGACTAATCCAGCCAATCGGGACTAGAGTTGAACCAATGGCCTAGAAGATAAAGCACGCTGTAGAACGGGGTTAACAACTGAAACAAAATGGTGCTAGAAGCTCAGCGATCTGCTGGCATGACCGCCTTCCACAGCGCTGCTCAAAACCAGCCAGCATAAATTTTTGGTCAATTTTTACAAGCGCTTCCATGCCCTCCGACCTCTTATCCCCCAAAACACCACAAGCAGCACTTCCCAAGAATCAGTTTATTTTATAGCAAATCTCAAGACGTTAAAGTCCCCTTTTTATTAATAAATACAAAAAAGGCAAGTGAAAAACCAATGGAAATGTACAATAACGAGGTGGTGGCAGGGCACACTCGGGCTTCACTAGAGCTCGCTCCGCGATTTGGCAGCGAGGGGGGCGTACTTGGGCATCAGGTCAGTGATTTTCCGGATGAAGTCTGATTTCTCCGCACAGCCTTTACATGACTCGCCCCACTGGTCTAGGATCTTCTTCAGCTCTTTAACTCGCAGCTTCTTCAGATCAACCGTGCTCAGGTCCACCTGCTTGTCTGCCATTCGGCACAGCGGAGAGAAAGATTAGACACGTGGTCAGTGGCACCATTCTCAATCCCCTTCCCCAATACCGCCCTCGCACCAGTACAACTCCCCATCCAAGTGGACCAACAGTCTTGTGTACACTAGACCTTTCTGTGGAGGCACCCTAACCCCACTCTGCTAAAACCAGGAGCTTGCAATTATATACATGCACACTACTCCTCGGTGCAGACAGCACTAAACCCCACTAATTCAACCAAACCACCCCCACCTTCAGCAAGATGCAGCAGCTCATTGGGCATTTACATAGTGACTTTCACAACCTCCGAACACGCCAAAGCCAACTTCTGAAGTGCAGTCACTGCTGTAATGCAGGAAATTCAGCAGACAATTTTCACACAAGCAGCTCCTAGAAACAGCAATAAGATAAATGACCAGATAATCTCTGTTAGGGATTGGTTGAGGGATAAATATTGGTCAGGACACCAGGAGAATTGCACTTCTCTGAAATAATGCCCTGGCATCTTTTACATCCACCCAAGAGTTCAGACAGGGCCTTGGTTTAACATCTCATTCAAAAGACGACATCTGTAATGCGCAGAAGTGTCAGCCTGAATTACGCGCTCAAATCTTTGGAGTCGGACTGGAACCCAGTGTTCTGACTCAGAGGTGAGAGTGCTACCAGTGAGCCAAGGCTGACACCTAAAACTTGAAGCTTCCGTCCTGGGTGGTTAGGAGGAGAGGGGCATGCTTAAATCAGGGAGGAGCTGGGTTACTTTGCTCTCTCTTCACCCAGAAGAGGTGAGGAAAAAGTCAACTCAGAAATAAAAGCTGGTAGCCTTAAAATTACTGTTAATAAGCAGGCGAGTGCTGAACTTGTTTGAGAGATGTTCCTCTTTCTTCTGTTCAAATGCCATGTTAACCCATTAAAAAGGAGAGTTCTCCCGATGTTCCTGGCCAACATTTAGCCCTCAACCAATATCACTAATAAAAGATTATCTGGGCATTCATATTGTTTGTGGGACCTTGCTGTGCACAAATTAGCTGACACGTTTCCCTAAACGACATCAGTGACTGCACATCCAAAGTAATGTATTGGCTGACAAGTGCTTGGGACATCCTGAGGTTGTGAAAGGTGCTAGAATGAATGCAATTCTGTCTTAAAAGAATATCTCTGTTCAAACAGCAGGTCAAGGAGTGCAATAAGGCTGTTAAAAGTTGATCTCTAATATCACTGACAGTACTTTCAAGCCTTGCATTGGAGAGTGGATTTTAGATTTTAAAAAGCCATTTAGATCACAGACAGCTCTTTACTCCCATACTCAAAAGTACAAGCATTACAGATGCCAGCCAATGCAGTTATTGCCCACTTTCCGTGCCTGTTTAAATGATTCTCATTAAAGTGAATCTCACTCTAATTCTGTTGATTTGTAGTAATATTTCGGCGTGTACTGATGACTGTTCAGGGATTTCCAGGTAGATGGTGTGAGAGTGCAATGGCCCAGTGTACAACTGAAACCGAGATCACTGGAGCTTGAGGCCACTGAGTAACTGATTGTATCTGTTGGGCTCGATAACTTCTCGTATCCCCAACATCCAGCACATAGCAGTTGTTGCACCGGTTTGATCTTTTAAGGAGAGGTCAGGGCTTGAGATGTTCCACAATGATTTGATGCAGCAGTGAACAAGTATGGGTGTCTGATTGGGTCAAGTGTACACACAAAGTCGATTTGGAATAAAATACAAGGACAGAGCTATTAATCTGTTAATACACAGGTATGTGGAGTGCAAAGGAAAACCAATAAATTAAAATTCCCATCCCATTTGCTCTTCCTGTTCTTGTTAAAAATTAATTCACGGGATGTGGGCGTGACTGGCAAGGCCAGCATTTATTGCCCATCCCTAATTACCCTCGAAAAGGGGCTGGTGAGCCGCCTTCTTGAACCCATGCACTTGCTGCCCTTGTCCTTCTAGGTGGTAGAGGTCGTGGGTTTGGGAGGTACTGTCGATGAAGCCTTGGCGAGTTGCTGCAGTGCTTCTTGTAGATGGTACACACTGCAGCCACAGTATGCCGGTGGTGGAGGGAGTAAATGTTTATGGTGGCAGATGGGGTGCCGATCAAGCAGGCTGCTGTGTCCTGGATGGTGTCGAGCTTCAAGTGTTGATGGCACTGCACTCATCCAGGCAAGTGGAAAGTATTCCATCACATGCCTGACCTGTGTCTTGTAAATGGTGGAAAGGCTTTGGGGGAAGTCAGGAAGTGAGTCACTCACCGTAGAATACCCAGCCTCTGACCTGCTCGCGGCTGGTCCATGGTGACCCCCAGGAAGTTGATGGTGGGGGATTCGCCGATGGTAATGCCATTGAATGTCAAGGGGGCAGTGGTTAGACTTTCTCTTGTTGGAGATGGTCATTGCCTGGCAGTTGCATGGCATAAATGTTACTTGCCACTTATCAGTCCAAGCCTGAATGTTGTCCAGGTCTTGATGCATGCAGACATAGACTGCTTCATTAACTGAGGAGTTGCAAATGGCATTGAACACTGCAATCATCAGCAAACAACCCCACTTCTGACCTTATGATGGAGGAAAGGTCATTGATGAAGCAGCAGAAGATGGTTGGGCCTAGGATACTGCCCTGAGGAACTCTTGCGGCAATGGCCTGGGGCTGAGATGATTGGCCTCCAACAACCACCTTCCTTTGTGCTAGGTATGACTCCAGCCAGTGGATAGTTTCCCCCGATTCCCATTGACTTCAATTTTACTAGGACTCCTTGATGCCACACTCCATCAAATGCTGCCTTGATGTCAAGGGCAGTCACTCTCGCTTCTCCTCTGGAATTCAGCTCTTTTGTCCATGTTTGGACCAAGTCTCTAACGATGCCTAGAGTGGAGTGGTCCTGGCGGAACCCAAACTGAGGATCAGTTGACAGCACTGTCGACAAGACCTTCCATCACTTCGCTGATAATTGAGAGTAAGGGGCGGTAATTGGCCAGATTGGATTTGTGAACAAGACATACCTGAGCAATTTTTCACTTTGTCAGGTAGATGCCATTGTTGAAGCTGTACTGGAACAGCTTGGATAGAAGCGTGGCTGGTTCTGGAGCACAAGTCTTCAAGCACTACAGCTGGGATGTTGTTGGGCCCATAGCCTTTGCTGTATCTAGTGCGCTCAGCCGTTTCTTGATATCATGTGGAGTGGGACTGAATCGAATTGGCTGAAACCTGGCTTCTGTGGTGGTGGGGACCTCAGGAGGAGGCTGAGGTGGATCATCTACTTGCCACCTCTGGCTGAAGATTGCAAATGCTTCACCTTGACTCTTGCACTCACATGCTGGGCTCAGCCATCCTTGAGGATGGGGATGTCCATGAACCTCCTCCTCCTCTCATTAGTAGTTTAATTGTCCACCACCATTCACGATTGGATGTGGCAGGACTGCAGAGCTTTGATCTGATCCATTGGTTGTGGGATCGTTTAGCTCTGTCTACAGCATGCTGCTTCTGCTGTTTAGCATGCATGTAGTCCTGTGTTGTAGCTTCACCAGATTAGCATCTAATTTTTAGGTACACCTGCTGCTGCTCCTACCATGTTCTTCTACACTCCTCATTGAGCCAGGGTTGGTCCCTGGCTTGGTGGCAATGGTAGAGTGAGGAATATGCCAGGCCATGAGGTTACAGATTTTTGTGGAATACAATTCTGCTGCTGCTGATGGCCCACAGCGCCTCATGGATGCTCAGTTGAGCTGCTAGATCGGTTTCGAATCTATCCCATCAGCACGGTGGTAGTGCCACAGAACACGATGGAGGGTGTCCCCAGTGTGAAGATGGGACTTTTTCCTCGACAAGGACTGTGCAGGTGGTCACTCCTACCAGTACTGTCATGGACAGATGCATCTGAGACAGGTAGATTGGTGAGGACGAGGTCAAGTAAGTTGCTCCATAGTGTTGGTTCTCTCACTACCTGCCACTGGCCCAGTCTGGCAGCAATATCCTTCAGGACTCAGCCAGCTCAGTCAGTAGTGATGGACATTGAAGTCCCCCACCCAGAGTACATTCTGTGCCCTTGCTACTCTCAGTGCCTCTTCCAAGTGGTGTTCAACATGGAGGAGTACTGATTCATCAACTGAGGGAGAGCAGCAGGTGGTAATCAGCAGGAGGTTTCCTTGTCCATGAGACTTCTATATTGAGATCAAGATTCATTGCATCATCTCCTACTCTAACATTCTTTCCCAGGATAACTCAAGCCTCCCTTCCTTCTACAATCTATGGGCTTTTAAAACCCAAGCTTGGTGTCACCTACCATTCCTCGATTTACCCCAACTTCTCTCCTCCAGTTTCCAACCCTGGTGGTGTTCTGCACTATGGGCCTGAGCTCTATGCTTGGGTTCCTCATTAAAAGAAACTTAACTGATTAATTAATCCCCTTCATCCTTAAAATACTGCACCTCAAGAGTCAGTTTGACCCTGGCAGCAATTCAACTACATGTACCTTTGATTACTGAAGCAGCCTGCTAATCTACACTAATTTCCATATACTGAGCCCTAGTTACACATCATTACTGAGGAAATAGTAGCTTACTCACCAGATCAGATTTGGCTACTGTATAAAAGGGGGCAAGAGGTATTGAACTGAAGTATTGAAGCAAATCTTGACTGAACAGCAACCATTACAAACAGCAAGCAAACCCCAAATTAGAAGCAGTGTTCAATAATTCACTGCCCCGAACACACACTGCAAGCAGGGCTGAGCTGCTCCTGTGCACATTTGATCTGTATGGACCTTCCTAAGCCGCAGGAACTCAGGCACGAGTCTGACTGGGCAGCAACTGGCGGGTGCGCAGTTGTTGGCAGCTGTGCCCCAAAGCCCACCCGGCAATGTACACAGGACGGACTCACGGCACCCTGAGCCAACACCTACATTGCAGAACCACCTCCAACAGGCATCAGTCAGAAGCCCAAAACACATTTAGACACACGTCACCCAGGAAATGTGTTCCATGGTGGGAAAAGTTTTAAAATTAATATTTTAAGGAAAAGGTTGAATAGATGGTAGCAATCTATGGGAAACTCTAATTTAAAGTGTTAACTTTGCTTCATATAGCAAAGATACAGCTGTAAAGCCAGCATGAGTGACTACAATTAGCAAAAGGAATCTGATCTGTATCTCAACTCCATTTACCCACCTTAGCTCCATATCCCTGAATAACCATACCGAACTAAAATCTACCAATCTGAGTCTTGAAAGTTTCTATTGTCCCAGAATTCACAGCCTTTTGGGGGGGTAAAGAATTCCAGATTCCCACAACCTTTTGTATGAAGAAGTGCTTTCTGACATTACCCTTGAATGGCCTACCTACTATTTTAAGATTATGCCCCTCGCTCCAGATTCCCCCACCAGAGGAAATGGTTTTTATAGGGTGGATAGAGAAACTATCAATAATGTTAACCACTTCGATCAAATCACCCCTCAATCTTCTAAACGATGGAACTCAAGCCAAGTTTATGCAGCCCGTCTTCATAATTTAACCATCCAAGTGCTAGCTTTGCATGCCGACCCCTCCCTCCCATCTCTGCACTGGCCCCGACCCTTACCGTATTTCAGGTCACAGATCTGACCGTCTGTCTTCTTCAGTTTCTCACAGATTTTGCTGACCGGCACGTGATTGCTCAAGGGTCTGGAGACTAATTTAATTATTTTGGTGGCTGCATCATTTGTTGCTCCGATGTAATAGCACTGAAAACAAAAAGGTGTTTGAGTGGTTTTTGTACTTCCCCAGTTCTCTCCTTCTGTTTGCAGATTGCCCTGCTGCTGCGATCACTGACTGCCACACTTCCCCATTGTGGGGTTGTCTGGGGTGTGGACACTTTCACCACACAAGCCACTGACTGATGGTTTAACACAGAAATACAGCTGCTCCTAAATAAACCCACAGCGCTATCCAGAACAGTTGGAAATAATGTTGGATTTAATCAGGTCCGATACGATTCACGGATCCAAAATGCAAAGTCAAAAGGTCTTGGGTCAAACACAATTCTGTCGTCACTGCTAAAATAATATGGGTGGGTCATTCAGAGTTAGATTTAAATTAAACATTTCCCATCAGTCAGGGTTTATGCGAGACATTAAACTGCACCTGGCACTAAAACTGGCAAGGCTGTGGCTTCAAAGCCTCAGCTACAGTATGGAGTCCTATTAACACTGACACTCCTGACTAGTCCTCTTGTCTGCAGTGGACTGGAGTGGGGGTGAAAAGAGGAGCTTTAATACTGAGTGTTCTCTGTGCACGTGCGCGCAGGGTGGGGGGGTGGTGGAGAAGAAAGGCTTCAATGATGAAGCAGCTTTTGTGGAGCTGTGGAAATGGCCCTGGACTTAAACAGAAAGGTAATGCTGCATCATCCTTCATGGGTACGTTTGATAAGTCAGACAGCACAATCACCCGCTCAGCGCATCAAACTGCATCGTACATGCAAGGCATTGTAAATGCCAGTTATCAACTACTTACAAATCTATTCTCCTTGCCCTTGACCTCATTGCATGTTTCGATTAGTTGTTCTTCTATAACGTCAGGAGTGAAGTTTACATCTTGCTCAGTTAGTGAGTTGTAAAACCGCTCCAGGAATGACAAACACACTGCAAGAAAGAAAAACAAAACCTTCATCAACGCTCAAAACCAAAACAATCTTTTAGCTCCCATAGGAACAGGAGTAGGCCATTAAGCTCCAATTGACCCCTGGCCTTTCGCAGGAGCGCGCTCCAGATTTCTACTACTCAGAGAAAACAAATTTCACACTTGAATGGCCTAGCTAATTTCAAGATTATACCCCCTTGTTCTTGATTCCCCATCAGAGGAAACAATTTATCTGTATCTACCAGAAAGTCCTTTGATCATTTTAAACACCTCAAATCAGATAAACCCTCAATCTTCTAAACTCAAGCGAATACAAGTTACGTTTATGCAACCGGTCTTCATAATTTGACCCTCTAAACCCTGGTATCATTTGGTGAATCTCCAATACATCCTTCCTGAGGTGCAGTTCCCAGAACCAAACAGTTCTCCAGATGGGGTCTGACCAAAGCTCTATACAACTGAAGCATCACTTCCTCCCCTTTGTATTCCAGCCTGCCTGAAATCTCGTGCCCTGCGTGCCAATTCCATCCCCATCCCCGGCTACCTGCTCGGAATGAACCTGCAGATGCCCAACCTTGTGCCCAGTGACCCCGAGCTGGGCTACAAATCACACAATTGGCCCGTTGTGAAGAACTCTCACCTCCATCTCCAACATCCTGTCTAACAGCCTCCCCCCACCACCAGTAGGTCCCACTTCCAATCACATCAAACTTTCCAACAGTCAGCATTACGTTACTAAAACTCTCAACTCTTTCAACATTGGATCATATATCCTATCCCACACACCCATCATCCCTCTCCTCATTAATTTCCATGGGCTTCCTAACCTCCCCAAAATGCATTGAATGTAAGCCTCTCATCTTTAAATCCCATGAAATCTTCGCTGGCCCCTAAGCCCAGCACACAGAATCGTAGTGCACAGAAAGAGGCCATTCGGCTCTTTGAAAGACCCCCGCTTTTCTAACTCTGATCAACCACACACCCGCCCTGTTTCGCCATCACATGCCTACACTGGAATTGGCCTACTGCACCTCTCCGCACCTTCAAAAACCTTTGAACCTGCCATTAATCATCTTCCCTAACTTCCTGCTCCCTTATCTGTGTCTGTTTTACAGTAAAGCACCTGGTGGTTCCAGCCCTGGCCAGAGCCTAGTGACAGCACAGGGTTACTACACAATCCACTCAACTCAAACACACAATTTTTAAAGTGCCAATTGGAGGGGGGTCATCCCCAAGAGAGAGTCCCTTCCCAAACATTCTAGAGCTGGGAGCCATTAGCCAAATAAAAACCTGAGACAACTATTTTAAGCGGAATACAAAAAGAGGCCATTCTCAAGTATCTTTGCTTAATGCTCCTTATCCCAAATAGATAATAACTGCAGAGATTTAACCCCTTCAGTTCCACAGGCTAAGATACAAGCGTCAAGTTCAATCACTACCAGTCCTCCACTTAGTGCCTCCCAAATAACATAGAAACATAGAATCTAGGAGCAGGAGTAGGCCATTCGGCCCGTCGAGCCTGCTCCGCCATTCAATACGATCATGGCTGATCATCCAAATCCAGTACCCTGTCCCTGCTTTAATCCCCACAGTACACATATCCCACCCTACCCCCGTAACCCCACGTATTTAATTCCCCCAACATATCCCATCCTATCCCCATAACCCCACATATTTAATCCCCCCTAACACTAAGGGTCAATTTATCATAGCCAAATCAACCTAACCCACACATTTTTGGACTGTGGGAGGAAACCGGAGTACCCGGAGGAAACCCACGCAGACACAGGGAGAATGTGCAAACTCCACACAGACAGTCACCAAATAAAGCAGGTTTCAATATTCTGTGATCATCCTGTGCATGGTAAAGAAAGGACCTGCATTTCTATCGCGCCTTTCACCACCTCAGGACATCCCAAAGCGCTTTACACTCAATGAAGTACTTTTGAATTGAAGTTACTGTTGTAATATAGGAAAAGTGGCAGTGCTCTTAAGCTTGGGTCAACTCACCCAGAGATGAAACCTGGGACCTTCCCTGGTTTGTACGGCTCAGTTATGCAGTGCATTGAAGGGGGGAGTGGAGGAGGAAACCCCTTCATTATAAAACTGTCCACCGTCACGCTCCAGCTCCTGGCCAGGCAGGTGCCAACCAATGCTACTGTACACGGATATCATCAAATTAGCAGGTGCCACAATAGTGCACACACACTGCAACACATGCTGCACAACGGGTAGCAAGTATGCTGAATAAAAACACGTGCACAGCCCTTCCTATGCTTTGGGAAGACGACCAATTTGAATCATAGACTCGTACAGCAGAGGGGCCCATTCGGCCCATCGAGTCTGCGTCGGCTGTTTCGAAGAGCAATCCAGTTAGTCCCACTCCCCCGCTCTTGCCCCATAGCCCAGCAATTTTTTCTGTTTCAAGTATTTATCCAATTCCCCTTTGAAGGTTACTATTGAATCTGCTTCCGCCACCCTATTAGGCAGTGCCTTCCAAATCCTAACCACTCCTTGCGTAAAAATAAACTTTTCCTCAGTCTCCTGGTTCTTTTGCCAATCACCCTAAATCTGTGGCCTCTCGTTATTGACCCTTCAGCCATTGGAAACTGTTTCTCTTTATTTACTCAACCTAACCCCTTCATGATTTTAAACACCTCCATCAAATCTCCTCTTAGACATATCTGCGCTATAAATTATTAGAGGAGACGATAAATTCTGGGGAGTGCAAAGTACCTCGGAGAGTTCATGCTAAGTGACTTCTCGACAGAAATGGTGACACCAATACCAGGTGTTTACCCAATTTGCACACAGCAAGATCCCACAAACAGCAAATCCGATAAATTACCAGATAATCTGCTTTAGTGGTGTTGGTTAAGCAAGAAGTATTGGCCAGGACACCGGCTAAACTCCTCTGCCTGGTCAAGAGCTGGAGCATGACAGCAGGCAATTTTAAAATGAAGTGCTCCCCCACCCCATCACGATTCGTCAATGCACTGCATAACCGAGCCTTACAGACCAGGGAAGGTGCTTCCTGTCCCCCTACAGGGAGCGTCAAGGGCAGTGATTTCAGACCAGCCCGAGCGGCAATCTGGCACCATGCACTCTGGCAAACAGTGCCAGCCGGGTTTTCTCACCAGCTGGCAGCGCGGTATCTTCAGCCACAGGCCAGCCCGAGCTGCGGCATCATTCATTTCCCACGGAGCAGTTCCGGCAACGAAGGGGCACTCACCGCCCGAGCGAGCGGGGAGTCACCGACCTCGTGCTCTTCCTCGCAACTTAAACATATGCATTTTTCACAATAACTACAGCAAAACACAGCAGTGTCCCTCTGAATACGTAGTACAGCAGAGTTCACCTCAAGCTGAACAACAACTTGTATTTATATAGCACCTTTAACGTAGTAAGACATCCCAAGGCGCTTCACAAGAATAAAAGACAAAATTGACACTGAGCCACATAAAAAATTAGGGGAGATGACCAAAAGCTTGGTCAAAGAGGTAGATTTTAAGGAGCTTCTTAAAAGAGGAAAGAGAGGTAGAGAGGCGGAGAAGTTTAGGAATGGGAGTTCCAGAGCTTAGGGCCTAGGCAGCTGAAGGCACGGCCACAGATGGCTGAGTGATTAAATTCAGGGATGCTCAAGAGGGCAGAATGAGAGGAGCGCAGATATCGCGGGAGGTTGTGGGGCTGAAGGTGATTACAGAGATAGGGAGAGGCGAGGCCATGGAGGGATTTGAAAACAAGGATGAGAATTCTGAAATCGAGGCGTTGCTTAACCGGGAGCCAATGTAGGTCAGCGAGCACAGGTGATGGGTGAGCGGGACTTGGTGCGAGTTAGGACACAGGCAGCCGAGTTTTGGATGACCTCAAGTTTACGTAGGGTGGAATGTGGGAGGCCAGCCAGGAGTGTGTTGGAATCGTCAAGTCTAGATGTAACAAAGGCATGGATGAGGGTTTCAGCAACGGATGAGCTGAGGCTGGGGGGGGGAGGAGAGTGAGGTGAGACGGTCGATGTTACAGAGGTGGAAATAGGCGGTCTCAGTTATGCTGCGGACATGTGGTCGGAAGCTCATTTCAGGGTCAAATATGACGCCAAAGTTGCAAATGGTCTGGTTCAGCCTCAGACAGATGTTAGGGAGAGGGATGGAGTCAGTGGCGGGGACCGAAAACAATGGCTTCGGTCTTCCCAATATTTAATTGGAGAAAATTTCTGCTCATCCAGTACTGGATGTTGGACAAGCAGTCTGACAATTTAGAGACCGTGGAGGGGTCGAGAGAAGTGGTGGTGAGGTAGAGCTGGGTGTCGTCAACGTACATGTGGAAACTGACAGTGTTTTCGGATGATGTCGCCGAGGGGCAGCATATAATGAGAAATAGGACAGGGCCAAGGATAGATCCTAGAAGGAAGAAATCTTGTCGGGCCTGGAAATGTCCAACAGTCTGAAGATCCTAGGGTACCGGAGGCAAGACCTAGAGCTTCAGCACTCCTGAGAGCCAGCTTGGCTCAGTGGTTGCACTCTGAGCTAGAAGGTTGTGCTGCACTCCCAGATGAGACACTGAACTGCCTGCAGTTGATGGGAAAGATCCAACGGCAATATTCAGAGTAGCAGGGAGTTCTCCTGGAGTCCAAGCTAACCTTTATCCCTCAATCAACACCAGTAAGTCTGACTGGCAATTCATCTCATTTGTTGTTTGTGGGACCTTGCGAAGTGAAATTTGGCTGCCATGTTTGCCTAGCTGCAACATGAATACATTGCAGGATCAGTGTCCTCATTGTACGTGGGCTCCTGGTGCCCTGGACCCTGTCCTGCCGACACTGCCGGCTGGGCTCCTGGTGCCCTGGACCCTATCCTGCCGACACTGCTCCTGGTGCCCTGGACCCTATCCTGCCGACACTGCTCCTGGTGCCCTGGACCCTATCCTGCTGACACTGCTCCTGGTGCCCTGGACCCTATCCTGCCGACACTGCTCCTGGTGCCCTGGACCCTATCCTGCCGACACTGCCGGCTGGGCTCCTGGTGCCCTGGACCCTATCCTGCCGACACTGCTCCTGGTGCCCTGGACCCTATCCTGCCGACACTGCTCCTGGTGCCCTGGACCCTATCCTGCCGACACTGCCGGCTGGGCTCCTGGTGCCCTGGACCCTATCCTGCTGACACTGCTCCTGGTGCCCTGGACCCTATCCTGCCGACACTGCTCCTGGTGCCCTGGACCCTATCCTGCCGACACTGCTCCTGGTGCCCTGGACCCTATCCTGCCGACACTGCCGGCTGGGCTCCTGGTGCCCTGGACCCTATCCTGCCGACACTGCTCCTGGTGCCCTGGACCCTATCCTGCTGACACTGCTCCTGGTGCCCTGGACCCTATCCTGCTGACACTGCTCCTGGTGCCCTGGACCCTATCCTGCCGACACTGCCGGCTGGGCTCCTGGTGCCCTGGACCCTATCCTGCAGACACTGCCGGCTGGGCTCCTGGTGCCCTGGACCCTATCCTGCTGACACTGCTCCTGGTGCCCTGGACCCTATCCTGCCGAGTGGGTTCCCGAGCATCGGCTAGAGACAAACGTGTCTGAAAGCTGCAATTATCAGTTCAATCTTCGTCGTTGGCCTTCAGTGACTTTTTCGTATATATTGCCAAACCCTGGGCCTTCTCCTTGAACTTCTAGCAATTGTTTTCAACCGAGTGGCTTGCTATGCCACTTCAGAGGGCATGAAGAGTGAGCCACAGTGTGGAACTGGGGTCATGTGAAGGCCAGGCCGGGAAAGGGTGGCAGGTTCGCTTACCAGAAGATTAGTGAACCAGTTGGGTTTTTATAACAAACCAGTAGCTTTAATTTTATCTGGTGCCAGACCACAAATTACCAGACTTATTGAATTTAATTTCACAAATTGCCAGTGGGATTTGAACTCAACGTCTGGGTTGCCTGATCCAACACCAAAACCACTAGGCTACCATCCCTGATGTTGACAGAAAGCTTGTGGCCAGAAACAAAATGCTGCCAGCGCTGATGGTAACAGTTTACATTTCTAGCTGGTGACCTGGCTATCCCTGGAGAATCGAGGCCTGGTGAGGCTGCAGTGCCTCATTTATACTTCAGCACGGAGGCTGAAGCAGGGGCCTTGTAAAATAAAGCGAGCACCGCACAACTCATGGACTCTGGGATCTTTTATTCCCACTGACCCATCAATGCAGAGAGGCTGCCATAGTTACAGTTTCACAGCACTCACTTCAAGAACAGCAAAGAGTGAACTAACCCTAAATAAATCCAGAGACGGGATACGCATTACTTGCGAGTTAATGAACACCCTCCGCACATTGCCATGATAAATGATCCTTTGGGCTCAGACCCCGTAACAGTCATAACATTCTTATTATTTTTAGAAATAGTAGCGGATTTCTAGTAGCGCTGCAGAGTGAATTTGAGGTTACGTCGGACAGGAGCGTTATACCACGGAACACACAGCGTATTACCAGGTGCGCTGTGTTCAAACTGGCCTTTCAGATTATAAAGTGCAATTACTGCACACCGAATTAGAGGCTAACCGGACACGGAGGGAAGTTTGTAGATTGGCGGTTGCACTTAAATCCCCATCCCCGGGGCTGAAGAAACCAGCAGGAAAGGACTGGCTTCCTTTGATATTTTTGTTTGAAGCTGCTGCTTGTTCGTTGGGATGTTCCTTATCCTTCTGCTGTGATTGTTACTGTTTTATGAAAATGATATTTGAGTCAATCAGCTACAAGTGTGACCGAGTTTGTGGGTATGGTGCTAAAAGAGAAAATTCCTTGAAATTTCTAGCTTTGTCTTTTAAAAATCAGACAAAAAAAAAGGTTTTTCCTGTGAAAACTCTATTGAGGGAAGGAAGACCACCAAAGAGATTATCAGGTCATCTAATCGCACTGCGGTTTGTTGGACCTTACTGTGCTCATATTTTCCTACAAGTGACTACACGTCAAGAGGAATTCATCAGCTGTGAAGCTTTTTGACATGTTCTACATAAATACACGTTCGGCCTATCTTTAAAAGTCCCCCGCTGCCAGAGATGGGGAGCTCAAACCTTGGCTATCTCGGATGCACTAGCTTTGATCTGGCGCTGAAGGTCAGCAGAGAGGTGCATGCTGCTCTGATGCGAGGAGTCAGTGGAGAGTTCCGGTGCAGCCGAAAGAGAGATTGGAGGTGAATTTCTGTGGGGTCTCCCGATTGTAACTTTGGTGGGAGAGTCGCGGAGGAGCAGGAGAATCTCCCGTAGAAATTTGCCTCTAGTGTCTCTCCCCACGTCAGCTGCATTCGCTGGTAATAAGCATCTACAGATCCCATATCCTGATGGCACTGTGGCAGTAGGTGCATGGACATCAGTTTCACACAACCCAAACTTCAGCAGGGGATCCGAGGAATAAAACAGGAGTCAAGTGCGGACAGAACTAGTGTTGGACCTGCTCAATGAAGAAAAATGTCTGTTCTTTAACACAATTAGCAACCCACAAACAAAACAGCAGCTTCAGAAGGAAAATAAAGGCCACCCATTCCCAAGATTTTATTACTCCATGTTTAATTTAAAATACCCAAGCAATGTAGAGTTTTTCCATTAAAGAGTGAATGTTAACTACCCCCTTTAACTATCTCCACCCATCCAACTCTCTTACTGCCCCCCCCCACCAACATTCTCTTAACCTACCTCTCGAACACCTTTGCTCCACCTCCTCCTAATCACCCACCCAGTACTCACCCCCCCCCTTAATTTATTCTAGGGGACTCCCCTTATTCCCCACACTAATCCCCCATTCCACTCAATGGCCCCACTCCCCACACAATCCCCCATTCCCCTCACTAATCCCCCATTCCCCTCAATGGCCCCACTCCCCTCACTAATCCCCCATTCCCCTCAATGGCCCCACTCCCCGCACTAATCCCCATTCCCCTCAATGGCCCCACTCCCCACACTAATCCCCCATTCCCCTCAATGGCCCCACTCCCCACACAATCCCCCGTTCCCCTCAATGGCCCCACTCCCCACACAATCCCCCGTTCCACTCAATGGCCCCACTCCCCACACAATCCCCCGTTCCACTCAATGGCCCCACTCCCCACACAATCCCCCGTTCCCCTCAATGTCCCCACTCCCCACACTAATCCCCCATTCCCCTCAATGGCCCCACATAATCCCCCATTCCTCTCAATGGCCCCACACTAATCCCCCATTCCCCTCAATGGCCCCACTCCCAACACTAATCCCCCATTCCACTCAATGGCCCCACATAATCCCCCACACCCCACATAATCCCCCATTCCTCTCAATGGCCCCACATAATCCCTCATTCCCCTCAATGGCCCCACTCCCCACACTAATCCCCCATTCCACTCAATGGCCCCACTCCCCACACTAATCCCCCATTCCACACAATGTACCCACTCCCCACACTAATCCCCCATTCCACACAATGTACCCACTCCCCACACTAATCCCCCATTCCACTCAATGGCCCCACTCCCCACACTAATCCCCCATTCCACTCAATGGCCCCACTCCCCACACTAATCCCCCATTCCCCTCAATGGCCCCACACTAATCCCCCATTCCCCTCAATGGCCCCACACTAATCCCCCATTCCCCTCAATGGCCCCACACTAATCCCCCATTCCCCTCAATGGCCCCACACTAATCCCCCATTCCCCTCAATGGCCCCACACTAATCCCCCATTCCCCTCAATGGCCCCACACTAATCCCCCATTCCCCTCAATGGCCCCACACTAATCCCCCATTCCCCTCAATGGCCCCACACTAATCCCCCATTCCCCTCAATGGCCCCACACTAATCCCCCATTCCCCTCAATGGCCCCACACTAATCCCCCATTCCCCTCAATGGCCCCACACTAATCCCCCATTCCCCTCAATGGCCCCACACTAATCCCCCATTCCCTCAATGGCCCCACACTAATCCCCCATTCCCCTCAATGGCCCCACACTAATCCCCCATTCCCCTCAATGGCCCCACACTAATCCCCCATTCCCCTCAATGGCCCCACACTAATCCCCCATTCCCCTCAATGGCCCCACACTAATCCCCCATTCCCCTCAATGGCCCCACACTAATCCCCCATTCCCCTCAATGGCCCCACACTAATCCCCCATTCCCCTCAATGGCCCCACACTAATCCCCCATTCCCCTCAATGGCCCCACACTAATCCCCCATTCCCCTCAATGGCCCCACACTAATCCCCCATTCCCCTCAATGGCCCCACACTAATCCCCCATTCCCCTCAATGGCCCCACACTAATCCCCCATTCCCCTCAATGGCCCCACTCTAATCCCCCATTCCCCTCAATGGCCCCACTCACCACACTAATCCCCCGTTCCCCTCAATGGCCCCACTCACCACACTAATCCCCCATTCCCCTCAATGGCCCCACTCCCCACACTAATCCCCCGTTCCCCTCAATGGTCCCACTCCCCACACTAATCCCCCATTCCCCTCAATGGCCCCACACTGATTCCCCCGCGCCGCTCCTACCTTCACACTCCCCTTCCTTCAGTGCCTCACTTGGTACCACAAGTAAGACGAAAATCGCAGCCACACCACTTGCCAACAGCATTCTACCCATCTTCCGCTCCTTCTCCACACCGCGCCGGTCCAGGCCGTCTACCGGCAACACACCGCGCCGCGCAACCAAACTAGCGCTGCGCACCTATTGGTCCACGACAGCACTGCCGCAGCCCCGCCCCACGAATGCACTCCGCTGTATGGTCAGTCCGGGTGTCACTCAGATGACGCCGCCGCAGCGTCGGGCAATCACGTTCGGTTACGCCCGGCGCAGTCTCCCAGCGGCCAGTTGGCGCCTCCCGATTGGTCAAGGAGCGATCAGCCAATCGGAATGATACACCCGGACCCTGCACCTGACGTCACTTCCTGGAGACGAATTGCGGGGCGGGCGCTGGCCATAATGCATACGTCATTGCGGGTCAAGAGGCGTGGGGGAGGGTGTCAGTGGGGAGTGCGCGGTGTCAGAAAGGGGTGTGTGTCGGGTCGGGGGTGAAAGTGTCGGCGGGGGGTGTGAAAGTGTCCGGGGGGTGATTGGGGGGGTGAAAGTGTCCGGGGGGGGG
>JASTWF010002163.1:0-36502 GCA_030390025.1 Squalus acanthias | reverse complement strand
CCCCCCCCCCCGCTCTCTCTCCTGTGGTTCTCGGGTCTTTACATCCGGGCGCTGCTTCTGCTGCAGCGCTGAGTCGCGGGGCGGGGCCGGGGGTGTAAACCCTGGAGTGACAGCAGATTCCATGAACACAACCCAGAGCCCGAGCGGGCAGTTTAAAAAGGAAAGAGTTTGAATAAATCACAGCAAGAAACTAAATCACTGACTGTGTTATTTTAACTTTCCCCCAGCTCCAGCCTCTCTGACTCTGGATCCGAACACAGCGAATCCCCGGCTCATCCTGTCTGAGGACCGGACCAGTGTGAGACTCGGAGACAAACAGCAGCCGCTCCCTGACACCCCGGAGAGGTTTGATCTCTGTGCCTGTGTCCTGGGATCGGAGGGATTCACATCAGGGAGACACTACTGGGAGGTGGAGGTGGGGAACAAGACTGAGTGGATTGTGGGAGTGGCCCGAGAGTCTGTCGAGAGGAAAGGGGAAATTAACCGGAGCCCTGAGACCGGATACTGGACTGTGAGGCTGTTTCCCGGAAGTGACTATTTTGCCCTCACCTCCCCCTCACTGACCCCCCTCACCCCGAGTGTGAAGCCCCGGATGATCGGGGTGTACCTGGACTATGAGGGCGGACAGGTGTCATTTTACAATGCGGACAACATGTCCCATCTCCACACTTTCACCCACACTTTCACTGAGAGAATCTTTCCCATCTTCCAGTCCGGGACTGAATGACGGCGGGAAAAACTCCGCCCCGCTGACAATCTGCGGGGTTAAAGGTCACTAACAGGTCCATCCCATAATTTCACCCTGCCTCCTGCCAGCTGCAAACTGATGGGCGTCGGTCTCAGTCACAGGTGGTGCGGATGGTCCAAATGTCACCTGAGGTCAGGGCGGCTACAACCGAGTGACAATGTCTTGTTGGTGAGATTTGTTTGTTTAATCGGTGCAGGGGAACAAACTCGTGGCAACTGCTCCAGAGACTCCTGTAAAATTAAATAAAAACCTCAAGAACATCGAGAATCATCGGGGCCCAGAGACAGAGGAGAATTAAAACACGGGCAGAAATACACCAAGGGAACCACAGACTCCAGCTGGGAAGTTAAAGGTAAAGAGGGGCAGGGGAGAGGAACTAGGGTGAGATAGAACACCAGTGGGAAGGACATGACAAAGGGACCATCCGAGACCCGGCAAATTAAATAATACCCGAGGGAAGGAAAAAGTAAAAGGGGCACCAGATAGAAGTGAAATCAAAAGGGAACAGGTGGGAGTATCAGAAACATGGGAAAACCCAGGGGATGGAAATGATCAGAACATTCAAGCGTGTGGAGTGTTTAGAATAGAGAGTGGACAAGGTCATCACCTGTGGAGAGAGAAGACAGGTTAACATTCCGGGAATACACCCTGCATCGGAACTGGGAACTGAAAGATCAGCAAGGGCCTCTAATAATTAGAGCCAGATCTTTCAGGAGTGAAATTAAGAAACACTTCTTTACACAAAGGGTGGTAGAAGTTTGGAACTCTCTTCCGCAAACTGCAGTTGCTGCTGGGTCAATTGCTATATTTAAATCTGTGATTGATTTTTGTTAACCAAAGATATTAAGGGATATGGGCCAAAGGCGGGTGTCTGGAGTTAGGTCACAGATCAGCCATGATCTCATTGAATGGTGGAACAGGCTCGAGGGGCTGAATGGCCTCTTCCTGTTCCTATCCTGAACTAATGGGGCTGATTTTAAGAGCCCCCGCCTGGTGTAACCGGAGTGAGAGTCGCCTGGAAATGGCACTAAAGTTTACACTGGAGCTTCAGCCATCGCCACCTTGGGTAGGGTCCTGAGATGGGCAGCGGGAACGCCCGCCTGTTTCAGGGGGAAACAACGTCATTTACAAACCAGGGTCCCGTGAAGTACAGAGGACCCGGATTGTAATTTTCAGAGATAAATGGGCGGAGTGTGGGCGCGTTGAGCGACCGAACCAGCTGCTCTTCAAACACCCGCTGGAGGCCGCTCTGCAATCAGACAAAGTTTCTTGTCATTTTTCTTTAACACATCTCTCTCTGTCGATCCTAAAATCTACAGATTAAAAAAAGCATATTCCTGACTTCATTTAACCATTACTTTCTGATTTACTTCATTTTGTTCACAAATATTTTCAACCTTCCTCGTGTTCCGCCCCCTTCAAGTACGTTTCTGATTCTTTTTTCATAGAAGTGCGAACATTCCATGTTGAAAGTTTCTTCTGGATTTTTTTTTATTCGTTCCTGGGATGTGGGGGTCGCTGGCAAGGCCAGCATTTACTGCCCATCCCTAATTGCCCTGAAGAAGGTGTTGCTGAGCCGCCTTCTTCAAACGCTGCAGTCTGTGTGGTGAAGGTTCTCCCACAGTGTTGTTAGGGAGGGAGTTCCAGGATTTTGACCCAGCGACAATGAAGGAACGGCCGATATATTTCCAAGTCAGGATGGTGTGTAATTTGGAGGGAAACCTGGAGGTGGTGGTGTTCCCATGCGCCTGCTGCCCTTGTCATTCTAGGCGGTAGAGATTGCGGGTTTGGGAGGTGCTGTTGAAGAGGCCTTGGCGAGTTTCTGCAGTGCATCTTGTACATAGAACATAAGAAGTAAGAGCAGGAGTCGGCCATACAGCCCCTCGAGCCTGCTCCACCATTCAATAACATGGATGATCATCAACCTCAACTCCACATTCCCGCCCATCTCCATATCACTTGATCCCCCTAGAGTCCAAAAATCTACCTATCTCAGCCTTGAATATACTCAAAGTATCAGCATTCACAGCCCTCTGGGGCAGAGAATTCCAAAGATTCACAACCCTCTGAGTGAAGAAATTCCTCCTCATCTCAGTCTTAAATGGCCTACCCCTTATCCTGAGACTATGCCCCCTAGTTCTGGACAATCCAGCCAGGGGAAACAACCTCTCAGCAGCTACCCTGTCAATCCCCTTCAGAATCTTGTATGTTTCAATGAGATCACCTCTCATTCTTCTAAACTCCAGAGAGTATAGGCCCGTTCTGCACAATCTCTCATCATAGGACAGCCCTCTCATCCCAGGAATCAATCCAGTGAACCTTCGCTGCACCGCCTCCAAGGCAAGTATATCCTTCCTTAGATAAGGAGACCAGAACTGTGCACAGTACGCCAGGTGTAGTCTCACCAAGGCCCTTTACAATTGTAGCAAGACTTCCTTCCTCTTATACTCCAACCCCCTTGCAATAAAGGCCAGCATGCCATTTGCCTTCCTTATTGCTTGCTGTACCTGCATGCTAGCTTTTTGTGTTTCTTGCACGAGGACACCCAAATCTCTCTGAACACCAACATTTGAAAGTTTCTCACCATTTAAAAAATATTCTGTTTTTCTATTCTTCCTACCAAAGTGAATAACCTGACATTTCCCTACATTATACCCCATCTGCCACCTTACTGTCCACTCAGTCTATCTATATCCCTTTGCAGCCTCTGTGTTCTCCTCACACCTTACTGTCCCACCTAGCTTTGTATCATCAGCAAACTTGGATACATTACACTCGGTCCCTTCATCTAGGTCATTAATATAGATTGTAAATAGCTGAGGCCCCAACGCTGATCCTTGCGGCACCCCACTAGTTACAGCCTGCCAACCTGAAAAAGATCAGTTTATCCCTACTCTCTGTTTTCTGTCCGTTGACCAATCCTCTATCCATGCTACTAAATTACCCCCAACCCCATGAGCCCTAATCTTGTGTAATAATCCTTTATGTGGCACCTTATCAAATGCCTTTTGGAAATACAAATACATTATATCCACTGGTTCCCCACTGATTTTCTAAGTGACTTGATAGCACTTCCTTAACAATGGATTCCAGCATTTTCCCGACGACTGATGTCAGGCTAACTGGCCTGTTGTTCCCTGTTTTTTCTCGCCCTCCTTTCTTGAATAGCGGTGTTACATTTGTGACCTTCCAATCCGCTGGGACCTCTCCAGATTCTGGGAAATTTTGCAAGATCAAAACCAATGCATCCACTATTCTCTTCAGCCACCTCTTTTAGAACCCTAGGATGTAGGCCGTCAGGTCCAGGGAATTTGTCCCATAAGTTTCTTCAGTACTTTTTCTCTACTTATATTAATTACGTTAAATTCCTCACCCTCATTGGACCCTTGCTTCCCCACCATTTTTGGTGTGCTTTTTGTGTCTTCTACTTTGAAGACAGATACAAAATATTTGTTTAACGTTTCTGCCTATTCCTTATTCCCCATAATTTCTCCTGTCTCAGTTTCTAAGGGACCAACGTTTACTTTTGCTTTTTACATACTTGTAGAAACTCTTACAATCTGCTTTTATATTTCTTGCTAGTTTTCTCTCATTCTATTTTTCCCCCCTTTTTTTCAATTTTTTGGTCAATTTTTGCTGGTTTCTGAAACTCTCCCAATCCTCAGGCTATTATTCTTTGCAACATTATAAGCTGCTTCTTTCAATCTAATGCTATCCTTAACTTCTTTAGCCACGGTTGGATCACTTTTCCCATGGAGTTTTTGTGCCCCTTGTTATTCCTTATCTCCACCATACTGATTCTACTTCCTGATCTTCCAAGCTGAGATCCTTTCTCGCTACTGTTATTATGTCATCCTTTATAACCAGGGCTACTCCCCCTCCTTTTCCATTCTGCCTGTCTTTTCGAAACTTCAAGTACTCTGGAACATTTAGTTCCCAACCTTGGCCACCTTGCAACCATTTCTCTGTAGTGGCTATTAGATCAAAACCATTCATCTCTATTTGTGGCACTAGTTCATCTATCTTGTTACGAATGCTTCGTGCATTCAGATAAAGAGCCTTTAATTTAATTTTTTTACCATTATTCCCTGCTTTGACCTTATTCTCTGCTGCACTGCTACCATTAAACACTCTGTCCCTTCCTGTCACACTCTGCTTATTTTTACTCAAATCACTACACTGCTCTATGGACTTGACCTTTCTATTCAGATTTCTAAATTTCCCCTCACCTGACCCCTCCCCCTTTTTTTTTTCTTTAAAGCCCTATCTCCAGCCCTAGATATTCAATTCGCCAGGACACTGGTCCGAGGCCGGTTTCAGTGGAGCCCGTCCCGATGGAACAGCTCCCTCTTTCCCCAGTACTGGTGCCAGTGCCCCATGAATTGAAACCCCTTTTTCCCACACCACTCTTTGAGCCACGCATTTAACTCTCTGATCAGCTTGACCCTATGCCAATTTGCGCGTGGCTCAGGTAGTAATCCAGAAATTATTACCTTTGTGGTTCTGCTTATTAATTTAGACCCCAGCTCCGCAAACTCCCTCAGCAGAACCTCATTCTTAGTTCTACCTATGCCGTTGGTTCCTACATGGACCACGACAACTGGATCCTCCACCCCCCCACTCCAAGTTCTTCTCCAGCCACGAGCAGATATCTTTATTTATAACAAAATCACCTTTTATAATTGGTTCTAATGGTCAGAATACCATTGTCACTCAGACTAAGGTAGCATCCCGCCTTTCCAGGATTTTTCCACCAACTTTGCCATGTTCAGTGTTATCTTGTTTATAGTTTTTCACCCCATTGGAATTTACTTTATCTCTTTCATTTCTAGCTTCCCTGGGACAAGGCCTTTATACCAAGGGCCCATATCAGCGCTGTTTCACTAGTCTTGAGGTATCCAGACTATCTCACTTTAATCTACCAGATAAATACCTTATCTCCATGATCTCTCTCATTTTATGTCCTTATACTAATTATTTTTTCAATATCGTTGTAATTAGTTTTGTTAAGTGAATTCTAAGTTCTATACAGCATTATAATATGTTATTTAATGATTTAACCTTCACTCGCAGTCTGTGGCTGTTTGTTATCAAAACTTAGTCAAAACTGCGTTTGACTGTCTGCAGCTACATTTTGAACAAGTCTTAGCTTTTTAGTTACCCAGGAGTAATTATGGGTAATATTATTTGGTCAATGGCGACACTTGAATTGATATGTATATGATTCTCATCTCCTAAATATCAGCCTTTCGTACACACTGCAGTCACGGCACGCCGGTGGTGGAGGGAGTGAATGTTTAAGGTGGTGGGTGGGGTGCCAATCAAGCGGGCTGCTTTGTGCTGGATGGTGTCGAGCTTCTTGAGTGTTGTTGGAGCTGCACTCATCCAGGCAAGTGGAGAGTATTCCATCACACTCCTGACTTGTGCCTTGTAGGTGGTGGAAAGGCTTTGGGGAGTCAGGAGCTGATCGAAAGTGATTTGACCAAATCAGTTGTGAATATCCTTGTGCATTATTTTTCAGTTTTAAGCCATGAAACAACCCACTGTGACAGGTTAATGATTCAGATCAGTGTTTCTTACTAATGAATTGAATAAATTGGTCGATTGCTTTTAAAAAATGTGATTATTTGATTGTTGCATTATATAATTCATGAATCAGACATTACATACTTCCATTTCATTTATTTTCTTATTTGAAGTCAGTATGAATAATATTTACATTCTTGTACTCTTGTCAGGTATTCTTAAGGTGAGCTCACTTATTGAGGATTTTACAGGTTAAGAAAGAAAACAGGAAAGGCCCTCCGTACCAGGGTTGAGAATGTCCATTACAGGTCTCCACACTCTATACTGGGTGGGTCCTTTAAATGCTCCCAGAGACAGGCTGCCTTCCGCTATGTTTGGCTGATAGTCGTCTTCACCAATAATGTAAATATGAAATATTTAAAAGAAAATAAAACAAGCTCTTCAATATGCTACTTTATAATGTTGTTCAGTTATTTTTGGAGAGCGTGTTGTACCTCTGCTCCTCGGGCGTACTCTCCTGAAATAGACAGAAACACAAATGTTAACACACAGCAGACCGCTGGCAGAGCTCAAACAGACTAAACAAGGCTCGACTTTGCAGCATGAAAGAGCTCGAGAGTCAATAGTAAAGTGTGGAGCAACTCGCTGATCTCAGCTGCCAAAAACCTGAAGGAAAAGCTTTGGGCCTTTGAGAGGAGCGGACGAGAACTAATGGAAGGAAACGATTGTAAAGCTAATTAGCAAAGGCGAGTGGATAGTATTGGACTAATTGAGTCAAAGGCTGGTACTCAATATTAAGGGCGAGTCACTGGGGAGCTGTGACAGAGATTTCTGCAAACAGGTACAGGGTCAGCAAGAAACAGAAATAAGTGCTGGAGGAAAACGAGCACACAAGATAATAGAGGATGCACTGACGGCAGGAAGAACGCTTGTAAAGACTCTGAGAAAGACACAACAATGTGCAGATACAGGAACATAGGAAGAGGAGCCGGCTCGGCCATTCAGCCCCTCGAGCCTGTTCCACCATTCAATTAGATCAAGCACTAACTCCTAATGCAGAAGACCAAGTCATGGAGGAAGAAGTAGTTCAGAAGCCAGAGAACATGGTTAGGACAAAGATGCAGTTGGTGAGGTGCAGGGAGATTCTGGCTGTCGGGAGGTGGGTAGTGATGAGTGTGGTAATGATGATGAGTTGGTTACCTGGAGATAGGTCTGTGCACATTGAAGATAAATGACAAAAGGTACTGGAGGAGCAGGAAGGGCTAAATGACAATGTAAGAAATTATGTAAGGGCTCTGAACCCTCCCATGTAAGGATGGCCTAGAAAATCAAGGTAATTTCCTTTGTTATACTTCCTGTTTATGGTGAAAAAGATGTTTTGCAAAGAAAAATCGCAAATATGACTAACTGTCTGTCAATCCGCTGCGAAAATAATACTGGGACTTTGAAAAGTAAATGGCGTTCTCCTTGTGATAACAAAGGGAGCGAGATGGCCAAATAAAAACAATGGAACTGGTCAGGAACGTTGAAGTAGCTGCAAGAAGCATTTACATTGGATAGGAGGGAGAAGGCCAGAAGGAAGAAGGCCAGGAGGAAATGTGATCCCACATGACATTGATTAAAGAGTGGAATCTAGACAGCAGGTGGGTGATATACAAGAACCAGGTAACATTAACAAGGGTAAACTAGGGGCCCAAAAGATGGGAACATCTACAGTAAGCTGTATAGACGGGAATGCTGAATGCATTCGGAATCAGCAATTCTGAGTCGAGGCTACTGTAGCACTCGGGAACTACAGTGTTGTGGGAATATTATAAACATGGCTGACTGCAGAGGATGGTGCACAGGAACAGGAGGAGGCCATTCAGCCCTTCGAGCCTGTTCCACCATTCAGTTAGATCATGGCTGATCTGTACCTCAATTGCATTTACCCGCCTTTGCTCCATATCCCTTGATGCCCTTAACCAACAAAAATCCACCCATCTCAGTCTTGAAAATTTTGAATTCATTGATCCCAACATCCACAGTCTTTTGAGGGAGAAAGTTTCAGATTTCCACAACCCTTTCTGTGAATGAATAAAAAATAAAGAATTTAGTATTCGGGGATAGAAGACAGGGAGGATGTGATATGGCCCTGGATGTCAAAGACACCCAGGAGATTAAAGATGTTCATCCCGTGGGTAGTGCAAAGTTACACCATTAACTACACACCGTCAGATCAGAAGAAGGCCTTTGGAGCAGTGGCCATAGAATGAGCCAGTTTCACATAATCTGGGATTGAGAAATGCCCAGGAGCAGCAGCCATGGAAGTAATTTTTAAAAACTTAAATGCAACGAGGGAGGAGTTTAAGAGACCAAAGTAACCATGTTACCGTGAGCAAGGTGACTGCGTCCTGCTCATTCAATCCCATCTCTATGTACGGGAACCTTTGCTGAGCTTAGAATCATAGAATCTTACAGCACAGAAGGAGGCCATTTGGCCCGTTATGCCTGTGCCGGCTCTTTGAAAGAGCTGTCCAATTTATTCCCACGCCCCAGCTTTTCCCCATAACCCTGAAAATGAGTCTCTTCAAGTACATGTCCAATTGCCTTTTGAAAGTTCCGATGGAATCTGCTTCCTCCAGCCTGTCATGTCGAGTGTCCCAGATCTTAACAACCCTCCATCTGTAAACATTTCTCCTCATTTCACCTCGAGTTCTTTTGCCAGTTATTTTAAATCTCTGACCTCTGGTTACTGACCCACTTGCCAGAGGAAACAGTTTCTTCCTTATTTGCTCCATCAAAACTGCATAATTTTGAAAACCTCAATTAGGTCTCCCCTTAACCTTCTCTGCTCTAATTTGAACAATTCCAGCTTCTCCAATCTCTCCACATAACTGAAGTATCTCATCCCTGGTATCATCCTGGTGAACCTCCTTTGTACCATCTCCAAGGCCTTGACATCTTTCCTAAAGTCTGGTGCCCAGAATTGAACACAATACTCCAGCTGAGGCCTAACCAGTGATTTGAAAAGCTTTAGCACCACTTCCTTCTTTTTGAATTCAAAGCCAAGTATCCCACGAGCTTTCTTGACTGCCTCATCAACTTGTCCCGCCACCTTCAGAGATTTGTGAACAGGCACCCCAGGTCCTTCTGCTCTTGCAGCCCCTCAAAATAGTCCCATTTAGATTATACTGCCTCCCCATGTTGTTCATCCTGAAGTGCATCACTTCACACTGAAATTGCATCTGCCAATTTCAGCAGTCTGTCTATATCCTCCTGAAGTCTGCCACTATCCTCCTCACTATTTACGATGTTGCCACGTTTTGTATCATCAGCAACCTTTGAAATTGTACTTTCTATCCCCAAGTCCAGGTCATTTATATACAAGAAAAGCTTATCGTGAATTATCTCGGATTTCTCGCAGATTTGTCTCCATTCTGAATAAAACATCCTCCTTTTCCTCATTCAGTTCTTCGACCAAGTTCCACTCTCTCTCGTCCAAAATATTGCGCAATTTAGATAATTCAGAGTCGATGAGGTTTTGCGATTGATTCGACTGTTCCTGTGAAGACAAAAAGAGTTTGTTCAATTTGGAAACAAGCACATTGATCACCATGCTGAATAAACGCTGAGCCACGCTGCTGAAAATGCAGGGATAGAGTTCTGTTATCCGGGCATGGGGTGCATCACACGCTACCCGTACAGGTCCAGCCCACAGCGGCCCACTGAGAATTCACCTTCATTTCACAGATGCTCTCTTGCTGCTTAAACTCAAAATTTTAAAAATGGTTTTCTTCTGCTTCAGAGAATGTAGGATTGTGTTCATTTTCTCCTGGAATTGAAATTCAGTGAGGTCTGAAAATAATTGGCAAAAAATCCAGGGGGAAATGAGGGAAACATTTTTACGCAGCGAGTTATGGTGATCTGGAATGCACTGCCTGAAAGGGCAGTGGAAGCAGATTCAATAGTAACTTTCAAAAGGGAATTGGAGAAATAGTTGAATAGGAGACAGTCACAGGGCTCTGGGGAAAGAGCAGGGGAGTGAGACTAATGGGATAGCTCTTTCAAAGAGCCAGCACAGGCACGATGGGCTGAATGGCCTCCTTCTGTGCTGTGTGCTTCTATGATTCTAGGTGCTGACAATAGAGTCAGGGCTCTGCTAAGATTAGAAGGATTAAATGTGAATGTTTTAAAAAATTTTAAGGGAACCGACTTTAACTTCACTTCACAATGGTTGCAGCTGGTGCAAAGCTGAAGTGGAGTCAAACTCTCTCCTGGCCCACGGTCAATGGAAACTATTGATCTTCAGAGTTACTCTGCAGATCTCCCCTCGCCATCAATCGCAAACTGCTTTGCATCAACACAGTAAGTGACATGACTGTCCCAATCACACTGAGCCAGGACACACTGAGTGATGACATGCAGCATCAGCTGAACTATAAACACAAGTACTGAGCTTTCTATACTTCAATTACAGATTCACAATAAGATTCCCGCCCTCCTCCAGCTCACAAGATATCCTGAAATTTAAATAAAATGCAAAGTCAGGCAACACCAAGTTTCCTATTTGGAAGAAGAGCAGGGGAGTTCTCCCCGGTGTCCTGGGCCAATATTTATTCCTCAACCAACATCACTAAAACAGATGAGCTGGTCATTGTCACATTGCTGTTTGTGGGAGCTTGCTGTGCGCAAATTGGCTGCTGCGTTTCCTACATTACAACAGTGACTACACTTCAAAAGTACTTCATTGGCTGTAAAGCGCTTTGGGATATCCTGAGCTCATGAAAGGCGCTATATAAATGCAAGACTTTCTTTCTCCGGGATTAATACTCACCATTATTGCAGCATGGCCTGCCCTCTGCTAGAAACTGTCAGAGACAGTGTGTGACTGAGATAGTCCTGATGCAGCATCATTTCCTGCCGTTGCTGATTCCATCATTTCTTACCCATACCCCGGCTATCAGCAGATTCTTTACACTACAAGTCTAATTTAAGGCCACAAATACACACCTTACAATAGAGGACAGACCCCTCACAGAGAAACAGAAGATCCCGAGCACAGACTGTCTTTAACCCATGACTAAGATTGCCCACCATTATATTATGGGGATAATTTGCACTAAATGCTTGCTCATTTCCCAGTCAGTTACTGCACATTTTAAATGCTTTTATACCGGAGTTGCTTTAGTTTGAATTCCAGGAAAGCGGAGTCTGGGAGCTGACTCCTGACATTAACACCGCTAAATCCAGCTCCTGTATCCTGGCAGCAGACCGCTTTCTCCATTTGTCTTCACACCACGACATGTTTTTCTACATTAAAGGCACTATATAAATGCAAGCTCTCGCTGCAGCTCCTGTCGCCCCCAAAACACTGAGGCCACAAGTTTGCCACTGGGATAAGGGAACCGGATTTCAGTAAACGTGGGGAGCAGGCTTACAGTCTCACTGACTCCAAACTGAAACAGCTCCAGTATATCCACAGAAATAGACAACAACTTGTATTTATATAGCGCCTTTAATGGAGTAAAACATCCCAAGGCGACTTCACAGGAGTATTATAAGACAAAAAAATTGACACCGAGCCACATAAGGAGAAATTAGGGCAGGTGACCAAAAGCTTGGTCAAAGAGGAAGGTTTTAAGGAGCGTCTTAAAGGGGGAAAGAGAGGTAGCGAGGCGGAGAGGTTTAGGCAGGGAATTCCAGAGCTTAGTGCCTCGCGCCACAGAAGTGCCAGGCAATGGCTATCTCCAAAAATCGAGTCTAACCACCTCCCCTTGACATTCAACGGCATTACCATCGCCGAATCCCCCACCATCAACATCCTGGGGGGGGTCACCACTGACCAGAATCTTAACTGGACCAGCCACAAAAATACTGTGGCAACAAGAGGTCAGAGGCTAGGTATTCTGCGGCGAGTGTCTCACCTCCTGACTCCCCAAAGCCTTTCCACCATCTACAAGGCACAAGTAAGGTGTGTGATGGAATGCTCTCCAGTTGCCTGGATGAGTGCAGCTCCAACAACACTCAAGAAGCTCAACACCATCCAGGACAAAGCAGCCCGCTTGATCGGCACCCCATCCACCACCTTAAACATTCACTCCCTCCACCACCGGCGTACCGTGGCTGCAGTGTGTACCATCTACAAGATGCACTGCAGCAACTCGCCAAGGCTTCTTCGGCAGCACCTCCCAAACCCGCGACCTCTTCCACCTAGAAGGACAAGGGCAGCAGGTGCATGGGAACACCACCACCTCCAGGTTCCCCTCCAAGTCACACACCATCCTGACTTAGAAGTATATCGCTGATCCTTCATCGTCGCTGGGTCAAAATCCTGCAACTCCCTCCCAAACAGCACTGTGGGAGAACCTTCACCACACGGACTGCAGCGGTTCAAGGCGGCGGCTCACCACCACATTCTCAAGGGCAACTAGGGATGGGCAATAAATGCTGGCTTTGCCAGCGCCGCCCACATCCTATAAGCGAATTAAAAAAAAGTAACAGAAGGCACGGCCACCAATGGTTGAGTGATTATAATCAGGGATGCTCAAGAGGGCAGAATTAGAGGAGCGCAGATATCTCCCGGGGGGTTGTGGGGCTGAAGGAGATTACAGAGATAGGGAGGAGCGAGGCCATGGAGGGATTTGAAAACAACGATGAGAATTTTGAAATCGATGCGCTGCTTAATCGGGAGCTAATGTAGGTCAGTGAGCACAGGGGTGATGGGTGAACGGGACTTGGTGCGAGTTAGGACACGGGCAGCCGAGTTTTGGATGACCTAAGTTTCCATGGGGTAGAATGTGGGAGGCCAGCCAGGAGTGTGTTGTAATAGTCACATCTATAAGTAACAAAGGCATGGATGAGGGTTTCAGCAGCGGATGAGCTGAGGCAAGGGCCGAGACGGGCGATGTTACAGAGGTGGAAATAGACGGTCTTTGTTATGCTGCGGATATGTGGTCGGAAGCTCATTTCAGGGTTAAATAGGACACCAAGGTTACGAAGAGTGTGGTTCAGCCTCAGACAGATGTTCGGGAGAGGGATGGAGTCAGTGGCTAGGGAACAGAAGGAGGCCGTTCCGCCCATCGTGCCTGTGCTGGCTTTTATTATAAGAACATAAGAAATAGGAGCAGGAGTAGGCCATTCGGCCCTTCGAGCCTGCTCCGCCATTCAAGGAGATCATGGCTGATCTTCTGCCTCAACTCCATTCACCGGCCCTATCGCCATATCCCTTGATGCTCTTACTAGTCAGAAATCTATCGACTTCTGTTTTGAATATACTCAATGACTGAGCCTCCACAGCCCTCTCGGGTAGAGAATTCCAAAGATTCACCACCCTCTGTGTGAAGAAATTTCTTCTCATCTCAGTCCTGAATGGCCTACCCTTTATCTTGAGGCTGTGGCCCCTGGTTCTAGACTCCCCAGCCAAGAGAAACATTCTCCCAGCATCCATCCTATCAAGCCCTGTAATAATTTTGTATGCTTCAACGAGCTCCCCTCTCATTCTTCTGAATTCAAGAGAATACAGGCCTAGTTTACTCAATCTCTTCTCATACGACAGTTCCGCCATCCCAGGAATCAATCTCGTGAACCTTCGTTGCACTCCCTCTATGGCAAGTATATCCTTCCTTAGGTAAGGAGACCAAATTTGTACACAGTACTCCAGGTGTGGTCTCACCAAGGCCCTATATAATTGGAGTAAGACTTCTTTACTCCTGTACTCAAATCCTCTTGTAATGAAGGCCAGCATACCATTTGCCTTCCTAATGGCTTGCTGCACCTGCACATTCACTTTCAGTGACTCATGTACAAGGACACCCAGGTCCCTTTGAGCATCTGCATTCCCCAATCTTTCACCATTTAGGAAATACTCTGCCTTTCTGTTTTTTCTACCAAAGTGGATAACTTCACATTTATCCACATTACATTCCATCTGCCATTTGTCTTATAATACTCCTGTAGAGCACCTTGGAATGTTTTACTGCATTAAAGGCGCAATATAACCCTAACCTGAACCCTATTAATCCCACTCCCCTGCTCTTTCCCCATAGCCCTGTAGATTATTTCCCTTCAAGTATTTATCCAATTCCTTTTTGAAAGTTACTGAATCTTCTTTCACCGCCCTTTCAGGCCGTGCATTCCTGATCACAACTCGCTGTGTAAAAAAAGTGTTTCCTCATGTCGCCGCTGGTTCTTTTGCCAATCACCTCAATTCTGTGTCAAACAAAATGTGACACCGAGCCACATAAGGAGATATTAGGACAGGTGACCAAAAGCTGGTTGAAGAGGTTGGTTTTAAGGAGTGTCTTACAGGAGGAGAGAGAGGTCGAGAGGCTGGAGAGGCTTAGGAGAGAATTGCAGAGCTTAGGGCCTCGGCAGCTGAAGGCACGGCTGTGGTTTGTTAATTTAAAAATTACTATATATCGTGACACTCCAAATAACTGAGACTTGGCAGGTCTGTAATTAGGAGCATTACCTTCCAATGGATTCCACATTAGATCTGCACCATCTGCAGTACATCCTGTCCCCACCAGCCAGTACTGTGGCTCACTCACTGGTCAGCAGACCATGTCATTGCAAACACAATTTAAATACTCTGTAATAATCCACTACAAAGTTCTACACATTATAATACAGACTGTAGCAAACACCTTACCCCTATTCCCCCATCCTCACCCACCTCCCCATCTCCTCCTCCTCATGGCCCCCGTTCCCCCCTCCTCCCCGAGTAGATTGGGCCGACACTCTCTGGAGTTTAGAAGAATGAGAGGTGAGCTCACTGAAACATACAAGATTCTGAGGGGGATTGACAGGGTAGATGCTGAGAGGTTGTTTCCCCTGGCTGGAGAGTCTAGAACTAGGGGTCATAGTCTCAGGATAAGGGTTTGGCCATTTAAGACTGAGATGAGGACTTTCTTCACTCAGAGGGTTGTGAATCTTTGGAATTCTCTCCCCCAGAGGGCTGTGGATGCTCAGTCATTGAGTATATTCAAGACAGAGAGCGATAGATTTTTGGACTCTGGGGCAATCAAGAGATATGGGGACCGAGCGGGAAAGTGGAGTTGAGGTTGAAGATCAGCCATGATCTTATTGAATGTCGGAGCAGGCTCGAGGGGCCGTAGGGCCGACTCCTGCTCCTAATTCTTATGTTATGTTCTTATTTTCCCGTCTAGTAGATTCTCAACTCAGAAGCAAGTCTGCACCAATATTATGCACAAGAGCCATGGCTTCAACACAGCAGACACGCAGAATATATTCCCTCTGGTAAACGGTTAGTTCAAAACAAATCTGGACAAAGTGCCTGGATATTTCCATTAATCTAACATTGGCAAAGAAATGAAATTTTAAAAAAGGCCAATTATATAGGAGAGTATCAGAAGGGCAAGAGAATATCACATTTAAACTTTCCATCACATCCACACTCCCTGTGGAACGGGTTTATTTGTGTGAACAAAACCACCTCACTCTCGGCCGATCTCACAGTCAAACAGTCCAAGTCTCCAACAGAGGGTCAAAACTGCAGGTGTCGTGCCTCTGCTAAAATCACACAGCGAAAGCCCCGGGAGAGATAGTCAGCAGAACTGCTTTTGTGGTGTCCTGCATGTTGTGTCAGCCGTGGCTCAGTGGGCAGCACCCTCACCTCCGAGTCAGAAGGTTGTGGGTTCAAGTCCCACTCCAGAGACTTGAGCACAGAATCTAGGCTGACACTCCCAGTGCAGTACTGAGGGAGTGCTGCACTGTCAGAGGTGCCGTCTTTCGGATGAGACTTTAAACTGAGGCCCCGTCTGCTCTCAGGCGGACGTAAAAGATCCCACGGCACTATTGTGAAGAAGAGCAGGGGAGTTATCCCCGGTGTCCTGGCCAATATTTATCCCTCGACCAACATCACAAAAACCAGATTATCTGGTCATTATCACATTGCTGTTTGTGGGAGCTTGCTGTGCGCAAATTGGCTGCCGCGTTTCCTACATTACAACAGGGACTGAACTTCAAAAGTACTTCATTGGTTGTAAAGCGCTTTGGGACGTCTGGTGGTGGTGAAAAGCGCTGTATAAATGGAAGTCTTTATGTTCATTAGGGCCCATCACCACTTTATGCTTTGCGCAGTGTTGCCAAGGTAAAAAAGCTCTTGCAAGACAGAGCACTATTTTTAAAACCTATACAGAGGAAATGACTCCTCGGTGCGGTGAAACGACCACACTCACCATTTTTTAAAATATTGATGCAGACACAAAGGTCGAGCCTGCTGCAGGTGTAATCTTTGCCCGGCAGCCAGCATGCTCGGTTAAAATAAAGCTGCAGGCTTTGAAATGGGCCTACCAAGGCAAAAATTCCAGCTTGAACCAATTTCCCAAAACAAATTAAATGAGATTTAATTAGCTCGGGGGAGGAGGAAAGACTGCGCAAGTGGTAGAGCATTGATTCAGTGGCATGGTTTAGCTCACCACGCTGGAGTAAGTATTTAATACCAGACAAAAACAGCAGCAAAAAAAGGCTCACATACAAGTTTAACTTGCTTGGCAAAGTGCTCGCAAATGAGACACGTGTTCCTTCTGAAATCGGGACAGAAATACAGTACTACGCATCACCTAACACTTGTACACAGCTGCTTTTGAAATGGGCTTTGCACATCTCCCCACTACAGAGTTAGTGTAGAATTACAGCACACAAACAGGCCGCTCGGTCCAACTGGGCCGTGCCGGTGTTTATGCTCCACACGAGCCTCCTCCCACCCCATTCGGCATATCCTTCTATTCCTGATGTGTCCTGGCCAATATTTACCCCTCAACCAACACCACCAGAACAGATTATCTGGTCATTTTTCTCACTGCTGTTTGTGGGAGCTTGCTGTGCGCACGTTTGCCTACATTACACTGACTGCACTTCAGAAGTACCTCATTGACAATGAAGTGTTTCGGGATGCCCTGAGGGTGTTAAAGGTGCTCAATAAATGCAAGGGATTTCCTTCAATCAACCAAATTGGCAGCCAGGGGAAAATGAGCTGCTTGGTTGCTGGTGGCTTTAGGTTGTTGACGTTAATCATAGAAATCAGAGAAAGTTACAGCACAGAAGGAGGCCATCTTGTCCGTGCCGGCTGACAAAGAGCTATCCAGCCTAATCCCACTTTCCAGCACTTGGTCCGTAGCCTTGTAGGTTACGGCACTTCAAGTGCATATCCAAGTACTTTTTAAATGTGATGAGGGTTTCTGCCTCTACCACCCTTTCAGGCAGTGAGTTCCAGACCCCCACCACCCTCGGTGAAAACATTTCTCCTCAAATCCCCTCTAAACCTCCGACCAATTACTTTAAATCTATACCCTCTGGTTATCGACCCCTCTGCTAAGGGAAATAGGTCCTTCCTTTCCACTCTATCTCGGCCCCTCATAATTTTAAACACCTCAATTAGGTCTCACCTCAGCCTCCTCTGTTCCAAAGAAAACAACCCCAGCCGATCCAATCTTTCCTCATACCTAAAGTTCCCCAGCCCAGGCAACATCCTCGTAAATCTCCTCTGTACCCTCTCTAGTGCAATCACATCCTTCCTGTAATGTGGTGACCAGAACTGCACGCAGTATTCTAGCTGCGGCCCAACTAGTGCTTTATACAGTTCAAGCATAACCCCCCCTGCTCTTATATTCTGTGCCTCGGCTAATAAAGGCAAGTATCCCGTATGCCTTCTTAACCACCTTATCTACCTGTCCTGCAACTTCAGGGATCTGTGGACATGCGCTCCAAGGTCCCTCTGATCCTCTGCACTTCAGTGTTCTACCATTTATAGTGTATTCCCTTGCCTTGTCGTAATGAAGAGACATCGACAAGCTTTGCTGTCTTTTTACTAAAATACTCATGGATTTCCCTCGGCATTGCACATGGTTTGCAGCACAGAAACAGGCCAACTGGTCCGTGCCGGTGTTTATGTTCCACACGAGTCTCCTCCCTCCCCTCTTCATCTCACCCCATCAGCATATCCTTTCTCTCTCATGTGTTTATCCAGCTTCCCCTTAAATGCATCGATGCTATTCGCCTCAACCACTCCATGTAACAGTAAGTACCACATTCTGACCCCTCTCTGGGTGAAGAAGTAATCCTGCAAAATCTGCCCCTTTACATAGTGTGACAGGAGGGCGATAATTGCACCAGAACTTCCCCCAACTCCTGCTGTCTATTTTTCTGGATTACCAATTTGGTTTTTTTTAAACTCAGAAGGTTATGGGTTCAAGTCCCGCTCCAGAACCTTGAGCACAAAAGTCTAGGCTGACACTCCCAGTGCAGTACTGAGGGAGTGCTGCACTGTCGGAGGTGCCTTCTTTCGGATGAGTCGTTAAACCGAGCCCCCGTCTGCCATCTCAAGAGGATGTAAAAGATCCCATGGCACTATTTTGAAGAAGTGCAGGCGGAGTCCTCCCCAGTGTCCTGGCCAATATTTATCCATCGATCAACATCACAAAAACAGATTATTTGGTCGCTAACACATTGCTGTTTGTGGGAGCTTGCTGTGCGCAAATCGGCTCCCGCGTTTCCTGCATTACAACCGTGAGTACTCTTCAAAAATACTTCCAGATCACAACAACTCGCTGTGTAAAATTAAAAGTTTCATAAGAACATAAGAAATAGGAGCAGGAGTCGGCTATTTGGCCCTTCGAGCCTGCTCCGCCATTCAATAAGATCATGGCTGATCTTCTGCCTCAACTCCATTCACCGGCCCTATCGCCATATCCCCCCTCCCCCTCCTCCTTACCCCAGTCCTCACTGGTCAGCAGGTTATCGGCGAAGAAGCGACTGTCCAGCTCGCTCAGCAAACAAGAAGAATCCAAAGTTTGAAATAAACCGGCCCGAGTATAAAAGCAGGCGGCGGCCGCCGTGAGCCGCTCCAACTGGCCCAGACCAGAGCCCAGCGCGGCGTCACTGCCGCTCGGCCCCAACTCACTGCCCGAGCTCCGAGTCCGACTCCCACTGAGGCCCCGCCCGGAAACCCGCCCCCTCACTCTGAGTGACAGACGCTCCGGCCAATCCGCTTACTCCGGGAGAACCCCGCCCCGGAAACCCGCCCCCTCATTCTGAGTGACACTTGCAGGAGCCAATCGACTTCCCCGGGAGAGCCCCGCCCCGGAAACAAGCCTCCACACTCTGAGTGACAGTCGCTGTGGCCAATCCGCTTCCCCCGTGAGAGACACGCCCCGGATACTGGACACGCTCTCTGAGTGACAGGCACTCTGACCAATCCGCTTCCACCGGGGGAGCGGCACCCCAAAACCCGCCCCCTCACTCTGAGTGACAGTGGCAGTGGCCAATCCGCTTCCCCCGAGAGGGCACCGCCACGAAACCCGCCCCCTCATTCTGAGTGACAGGAGCACTGGCCAATCCGCTTCCCCCGAGAGGGCACCGCCACGAAACCCGCCCCTCATTCTGAGTGACAGGTGCGCCGGCCAATCTGCTTCCCCCCGTGATCCCCGCCCGGGAACACGCCGCTCACCCTGAGTGACAGGCATTCCGGCCAATCGGCTTCCCAGGAGAAAGCCCCGCCTCCGTGAACCACCCGCTCACTCTGAATGACAGGTTCTCGGGCCAATCCGCTTCACTCGGGAGCTCCTCACTGGGCCGCCACTGGCCAATCAGCACCGTCGGGAGGCGGGATTTGCGACGATGGTTTTGTTTGAAAGATTGACAGGATATGCAGCCAGCAGGTGGTTTGACACGTTGGACCCCCTGGGACACATCTCATTGTCTTGGCTATGCTCTTTGTTGTAGGGAATAATGTGAATAGATTTTGTCTGGGTTTAAATTGTGAATTCTGGGAGATTCTCTCATTGCTAACTTACCTGACGAAGGAGCGAACTGCTTCGAAAGCTTGTAAAATTAAATAAATCTGTTGGACTATAACCTGGTGTTGTGCGACTTCTCATTTTTGTTTGAAAGAGGCTCGCGCTGGGAAGTCGCCGGTTGGGTTTAAATATTAATTTTTTAAGGAGCTTAAATCTTTAAATTTTCGGGCGCCCTTGGAGTTCTCCCCGGTGTCCGGGCCAATATTTCACAGAACCACAGAATCACAGAATAGGACAGCACAGGAGGAGGTCACTCGGCCCTTCCTGCCTGTGCCGGCTCTTTGAAAGAGCCAAACAATTAACCCCGCTCCACTGCCCTTTCCCCAGAGCCCGGCACATTGTTACCCTTCAAGGATTTATCCAATTCCCCTTTGAAAGTTATTATTGAATCTGCTTCCACCGGCCTGTCAGGCAGTGCCTTCCAGATCAGAACAACTCGCTGCCTAAAAAACACCCTCTTCATCTCGCCTCTGGTTCTTTTGCCAATTACCTTAAATCTGTGCTCTCTGGTTGCTGACCCTTATCCCACTGGAAACAGTTTCTCCTTATTTACTTTATCAAAACCCTTCATGATTTTGACCACCTCTGTTAAATCTCCCCTTAACCTTCTCTGCTCCAAGGAGAACAACCTCAGCGTCTCCAGTCTCTCCACGTAACTGAAGTCCCGCATCCCTGGTGCCATTCTAGTAAATCTCTACCTAAAGTGTGGTTCCCAGAATTGGACACAATACTCCAGCTGGGGCCAAACCAGTGATTTAGGAAGGTTTAGCATAACTTCCTGGCTTTTATACTCTATGACTCTGTTTATAAAGCTAAGGGTACTGTATATTATTTAGCAGCCATCTCATTTTGTCCGGCCACCTCCAATGATTTGTGTACAAACACCCCCAGGTCTCTCTCTTCCTGCACCTCCTTTAAAATTGTACCATTTATGTTATATTGCCGCTGCCCATTCTTCCTACCATAATGCATCACATCACACTATGTTGAATTGCATTTGCCACGAGTCTGCCCATTTCACCGGTCTGTCTAATTCGTCCTGAAGTCTATTGCGATCCTCCACACTGTTTACTACATTTCTGAGTTTTGTGTCATCTGCAAACTTTGAAATGTTGACCTTTACACCCAAGTCAAATTGAATTAAGATGCAGATCAACCACTATCTAATTGAATGGCGGAAGAGGCTGAATGGCCTACTGCTGTTCCTGTGTATGCCTAGAAAGTGAATGTTGACAGCTTGGAAAACAAGCCAGACCCATTCTCAACAAAGATCCACCCAATGCCAAGTCACCAGATAGCGGGAGAAACAGGCCCCCTGGCTGATCCTTCCCCTCCCCGAACCCTGGGATGCTGAGGCCCATCTCTGCACCTCCACTGTCACTCTGCTTCAGATAGTGTGTCTCACCAGCAATCCAGCCTGGACCCTCCCTGGTCTGTGTGTCTCAGTAAACACACCAAGCAGCGCTCGGCAATTCTGACACCACCTTCTGATTTAGACACAGACTCTGCAGACAGATGAAGCAGATACTTTTATTTCTATGTGCAGGGTACAAGGAGACAGCACTTTACAATTTATCAAACACTTTCAATACTTGGTTACAATGATATACTTTGCTTCCTATTAAAATCTGCAGGATACAACATTTGAAACCCAGCTCATCAAACTCTGAAACACAGTTGCAACTTTAAAATATGAGGTTAATCTGGATATGAAAGACAGACAGACACAGACTTGCCTTTATATCGCGCCTTTCACAGCCTCAGGCCGCCCAAAACACTTTACGATCAATGAAGTACTTTTGAAGTGTAGTCACTGTTGTAATGTAGGAAATGCGACAGACAATTTTTGCACAGCAAGCTCCCACAAACAGCAATCTGTTATTGTTTTAGTAATGCTGGTTGAGGGATAAATATAAAAACAATATAAAACACTAGTTCGGCCCCAGCTGGAGCATTGGGTCCAATTCTGGGCACCACACTTTCGGAAGGACGTGAAGGCTTTGGAGAGGGTACAGAAGAGATTTACTAGAATGGTTCCAGTGATGAGGGATTACAGTGAGGTGGATCAACTGGAGAAGCTGGGGTTGTTCTCCTTAGAGCAGAGAAGGCTAAGAGGAGATTTGATAGAGGTGTTTAACATCATGAAGGGTTCAGATAGAGTAAATAAAGAGAAACTGTTTCCAGTGGCAAAAGGGTCGATAATGAGAGGGCTTTCCCCCTGAAACAGGCGAGCGTTCCCGCTGCCCATCTCAGGACCCTACCCAAGGTGGCGATGGCTGAAGTGCCAGCGTAAACTTAAGTGCCATTTCCAGGCGACTCTCACTCCGGTTACACCAGGCGGGGGCTCTTAAAATCGGCCCGAACAGTTCGGGATGGGCGTTGTAAGAATCCAGAGTCTGGAGCAATGTGAAAATAAAACAAGCAACACATTTAGTTCATGCTTCTGGGTTGTAATTAAGTCCCGAATCGCTTTGTTTTCAATAAATGCCGCTTCTACTGTGCAGTTTAATAACAGCGCTTGGCAGCAGAGGTGTTGCACTAATTCATCTCAAACACCGCCATGTAGCGCCACCTTCCGCCTGTGGAGCAACATTACAGGCAGGAAGGTCACCGGGTTCCTGCAGCTCACAGCTCATTCCACCCAGTCAGTTCCTCTCTACAATTCAGCATCGATTTGTTTCTTCTCTCCCCTCCTTATTTTCCCAGTTTATACTAAGATGATTGAAGCCTCGCATTAAAATATCTTGTCACTTCTCACACAGCATTGCTAGCTAGTCACAGAACAAACTGTCCTCCTTCTTCTGACCAGGGGTCTATAACACACTCACAGTGTTCGCTCGCAGCTCTTACTATTGGAGATGTCTAAACAGAGTAGTTCATTTTCAAGCTTTCTACCTCCCACGGGATCAACTTCTTTTACATCCCAGGTGTCCCTGACAGCTCGGGCCACACCGCCCCCTTTATTGTCCACTCTCTATTCTAAACACTCCATACCCTACAGAGGCCCTTGCTGATCTTTCAGTTCCCAGTTCCGATGCAGGGTGTATTCCCGGAATGTTAAGCTGTCTTCTCTCTCCACAGGTGATGACCTTGTCCACTCTCTATTCTAAACACTCCACACGCTTGAATGTTCTGATCATTTCCATCCCCTGGGTTTTCCCATGTTTCTGATACTCCCACCTGTTCCCTTTTGATTTCACTTCTATCTGGTGCCCCTTTTACTTTTTCCTTCCCTCGGGTATTATTTAATTTGCCGGGTCTCGGATGGTCCCTTTCTCATGTCCTTCCCACTGGTGTTCTATCTCACCCTAGTTCCTCCACCCGGCCCCTCTTTACCTTTAACTTCCCAGCTGGAGTCTGTGGTTCCCTTGGTGTATTTCTGCCGTGTTTTAATTCTCCTCTGTCTCTGGGCCCCGATGATTCTCGATGTTCTTGATGTTTTTATTTAATTTTGTTTAAAAATAACTTTTAAACTGCGGCTGTGTCTCTGCTGAACTGGTTCTTCTGGTTTTTCATCATTGTTGGCTTCTAGCTAGCAGCTGTTGTTTCACTTGCTGTCAGGTGACTCGCTCTACTGGTTTTCAGCTTTGCTGGTCGCTGGCTTGTGGTTTAACTATTTCTCCACCGCTTTTGATCTACGGTGACCTCCAACTTGCGTCAATTTCGCCTCATCCTTCTGCACCGCTACCGACTCTCATTCCTACGGCAACAACCTCCATCCTCGAACTCTCTCCCCTTCAAATAGCTTCTGGACTTCACTGGCCTGCTTTGGACAGCGGTTCGTCGATGCTCCCTGCCGGCTCCATCCTGCTTACGTCGGCTTTGTCCCTCCATGGGACCTCTGACATTGACCCTGGTCTCCCTACTATTGTCTCCAACCTATTCCCTGCTACCAGGAAATATGTATCCCATTAATTACTACATAACCAGGCCTATGTAACCTGAGCTTTTCCCTGTGTCCATTCGTGTGCGCACTTTGGCTGCCCCTCCGGACGGTTCATTTCTTTTTCCACTTTTTCTTCCCTTTTCCTTTTCTCTCGATCCCTTCCTGGCCGCTCTCTCCTGCCATCATGCCTCCTTTCATCTCTCCTCTCTCGGATACTCTGCCCTCCCAAATCCCTACCCCATTCATTCATTACTCTTCGACCTTCCTACTCTCCTGCCGCCGTCCCAGGCTTGACTCCCTCTTAGATAAGCCCACAGCTTCCCTCTGTGCCTCTCTTGGCATCCTACGAAGGGCCCATCGAGGCACTTGTCACAACCTCCTTATGAACAGCCACCCCAACTGTCGTATCCTATTCTCTCGCCGACCTTCCCACCCAGTGCACCCACTGGGGGCTAATCTTACCAATCTCCTCCCCGTCCAACTCATCCCCCCCAGCACTGACCCTGTGGACGCTGGCAGTGGGTCAGCCATCACCGACCCTCTCCACATCTTCTCCAGAATGTCCGTTCACTTGCGAACAAGGCCCTTGCCACCCATGAGCTTATCATGGATGATTGCATCGACATCAGGGCCCTGACGGAAACTTGGTTGAGGGGTGATGACACCTTACCCTTAAATTAAGCCTCCCCGCCTGGCTATACCTTCCACCACTTGCCCCACTCAGACCACCATAGTGACGGTGTGGCTCTCATCACCAAATCACACCTTGATCTGTCCCCCTACTCCTCAGCACTTTCTCCTCCTTTGAGCATCTCACCTTATTCCGCCCCTCTCACCTCTCATTTAAAATTCTCGTTCTCTCCCGCCCACCCAAGTACCATAACAATTTTATTACCGAGATATCTTCACTGCTTTCCTCGCTCAGCCTCTGCACCGAGCGACTTCTGATCCTCGGGGATTCCAACCTCCATCTCAATTCATCATGCTCTCTCTCCTCTGAGTTCACCAGCCTCCTATCCTCCCTTAATCTCTCCCTCCATGTAAACTCCCCAACCCATATTCACGGCCACCCCCTCGACCTTGCCATCTCTCATGGCCTCGCTACTCCCATCGTGTCAATTGCAGATAAGGCCATCTCTGACCACTTCCTCGTATCGCTCTCCACCCACATCCCCCTTCTACCCTCCCAACCCTACTTTCTTCTGTGTCCACCTCTGGAAAAAACTCTCTCCCATCTCTCTTGCAACTCGATCTATGAAATCCCAACTGTCCAGCTTTTGGCCCTCCATTCACCATGAAATTTCTGCAGCTAGCTGATCCGCTCAACCACACCCTCACCACCACTTTTGATGCCCTAGGCCCTAGTAAAACAATTATTCACTCTCACCCTGGCCATTCCCCCTGGTACGGCCCTCACATTCGCTTCCTTAAGTCCAAGGAACACAGACGTGAATGGATATGGTGGACAACTGGTTTAGCCATTCACCGCCAGATCTGGCTGGACCACATAAAGCATTATCAGGTCCTGCTCTCGTCTGCCAAAATTGCTCACTATTCCAGAGTCATTCTGGAATGCAAAGATAAACCCCGGCTTCTATTCTCTACTGCTAACGGTCTTCTTAACCCCCTCTCCCCTATCTCCTCCACCCTCACCTCCGACAAGAAGTGTGAGGAGCTCATGGACTTGTTTGTCTTTAAGATTGATGCCATCTGTTCAGCTGCCTCTGCCACTTCCTTCCTTCCCCTAGCCCATCGGGCCACCCTTCCTCTAAGGTTCCCCCATGCCCTAGCCCTGAACTCGCATCTTTCTCCAGTTTCTCTCCGATCTCCCCTCATGGCCTCTCCATGCTCATCTTGTCCAATAGACCTACTTCCTGCTCCCTCGACCCTATTCCCACCAAACTGCTGACCACCCAACTTCCTTTTCTGGCTCCCATGTTAGCTGACATTGGATATTGTAAACGGTTCTCTCTCCTCAGGTACTGTCCCCCTCTCCCTCAAGTCTACCATCATCACCACTCTCCTCAAAAAAACAACTCTTGACCCCCGCCCCCCCGTCCTTGCAAACTACCGCCCCATCTCCAAACTCTCTTTCCTCTCCAAAGTCCTTGAACGTGTGGTCACCTCCCAAATCCGTGCCCATCTTTCCCGTTTCATGTTTGAATCCCTCCAATCAAGTTTCCGCCCCTGCCACAGTACCGAAACGGCTCTCATCAAAGTCACAAATGACATCCATTCTGACTGTGACAAAGATAAAGTATCCCTCCTCGTCCTTCTCGACCTGTCTGCAGCATTTGACACGATTGACCATTCCATCCTCCTCCAACGCCTCTCCACCATCATCCAGCTGGGTGGGACTGCACTTGCCTGGTTCCATTCTTATCTCTCTAATCATAGCCAGAGAATCACCTGTAACGGCTTCTCTTCCCGTTACCTCTGGTGACCCCAAGGATCTATCCTTGGCCCCTCCTATTTCTCATCTACATGCTGCCCCTTGGCGACACCATCCGAAAACACAGTGTCAATTTCCACATGTACACTGACAACACCCAGCTCTACCTCACCATCACTTCTCCCTACCCCTCCACACTCTCTAAATTTTCAGACTGCTTGTCCGACATCCAGTTCTTGATGAGCAGAAATTTTCTCCAATTAAACATTGGGAAGACCGAAGACATTGTTTTCGGTCCCCACCACAAACTCCGTTCCCTAGCCACTGACTCCATCCTTCTCCCTAACATCTGTCTGAGGCTGAACCACACTGTTCGCAACCTTGGTGTCATATTTGACCCTACAATGAGCTTCCGACCACATATCCGTGCCATAACTAAGACCGCCTATTTGCACCTCTGTAACATCACCTGTCTCTGCCCTTACCTCAGCTCATCCACTGCTGAAACCCATATTCATGCCTCTGTTACCTCTAGATTTGATATTCCAATGCACTCCTGGCTGGCCTCCCACGTTCTACCGTAGGTAAACTTGAGGTCATCCAAAACTCGGCTGCTGTGTCCCAAATTGCACCAAGACCCGTTCACCCATCACCCCTGTGCTCGCTGACCTTCATCGGTTCTCGGTTAAGCAATCCCTCAATTTCAAAATTCGTATCCTTGTTTTCAAATCCCTCCATGGTCTCGCCCTCCCTATCTCTGTAATCTCCTCCAGCCCCAAACCCCTCCCCACCCCCCCGAGATATCTGCGCTCCTCTAATTCTGCCCTCTTGAGCATCCCTGATTATAATCACTCAACCATTGGTGGCCGTGCCTTCTGTTGCCTCGGCCCTAAGCTCTGGAATTCCCTCCCTAAACCTCTCCGCCTCGCTACCTCTCTTTCCTCCTTTAAGACGCTCCTTAAAACCTTCCTCTTTGACCAAGCTTTTGGTCATCTGCCCTAATTTCACCTTATGTGGCTCGGTGTCAATTTTATTGTCTTATAATACTCCTGTGAAGCACCTTGGGACGTTTTACTACGTTAAAGGCGCTATATAAATACAAGTTGTTGTTGTTGGATAATGTCAAGTCATGTTTACCCTATTACATTTGACAGGCTGTGATATTTAGTCTGACACTACACAGGTAGAATGACAGGAGGGCCTCAGATTGTGGCCGCTCCCCATGTTGTATTTTGCAGCAGCTGCACCAAGCTTCAGTGCATCCCTGAGCATCTAGTTCCGGGCCATGCAATGAGCAAGTCTGCAATACTCAGTCACACACAGGCCCTTGATATGGAAGAGCAGCAAGTTTCAGGCAAAACAAAGGATGTCTTGAACCATGGAATCTACAGCACAGAAACAGCCCATTCGGCCCAACTGGTCCAGGCCGGTGTTTATCCTCCAAACGAGACTCCTCCCACTCTAAGTACCTCTTCCCTCCCTGCCCGCGTATCCCTCTATTCCCTTCTCTCTCGTGTATGCATCAAGCCTCCCTTTCAATGCATCAATGCCCTCTACTGCATACACTCCATGTGGCAGCGAGTTCCACATTCTCACCACTCCCTGTGTAAAGAAATTCCTCCTAATATTGGAGGAAAGATGTCACTCCAAGTCCTTCCACAATCAGTTGATGATTTTTTTCTGGGCCAGTGTCCCTGGGAAGGATCCATTGAGCACAGAGGCCTGTGTTATGGAGTTGCCTGGGAGGACCCGGCCTCGACAGAAAATCCACTGCATCTTCTCTCCAGACTTCCTCTGCAAACAAACATTCCAGAAGCAGGTGGGCAGCCGCCTCTGGCCCAGTGGTAGGTGTCAGCTGTGGCTCAGGGGTCGCGCTCTCACCTCTGAGTGCGAGGATTGTGGGATGAAGTCCCACTCCATAGACTTAATCACATAACCTAGGATAACACTCCGGAGCAGCACTGAAGAATCTGCACTGTCAAATGGTGCCGCCTTTCGATGAGACGGTAAACAGTGGCGCAGTCTGCCCTCTCAGGTGGATGTAAAATACGGCACTATTCCGAAGAGAAGGGGAGTTCTCCTGATGGACTGAGCAATATTTATCCCTCAACCAACACCTGAAAAACAGGTGCTCTGCTCATTTATTTCATTGCTGTTTGTGGGATCTTGCTGTGCTCACTTTGGCTGATGTGTTTCGCTACATCACAAAAGTGACTACACTTCAAAACTACTTCATGGGCTGTGAAGCACTTTGGGACGTCCTGAGGTGGTGAAAGACGCGCTAGAAATACAAATATTTCCTTTCTTTCTGGCAGATTTGTCTTTTCACTGATAGCGATTCTCTGTGCCTGTCACCTGATATCACTCCTTGACATTTATGGCACTTTGTGTTTGAGGATGAGCGGCTGCAATCATTAACACAATTCAGTTTATGGATCTCTATCTCACACCGTGTGTCACCAGAGGGTTTGTAGTCGGCAGTGAGTTCGGTCTGGAGCAAAGTGCACTGGAATCTCGATCCCCGCCCATCTCCGCCTCCTCCCTCCCTCTCTCTCCCTCCCCCCACTGCCAACACTCCAGGAACCTTCACCCTCCCGGCCAGGATTCAATTATTCCCCTCCGTGCTCTAACCCTGTTTGTCCTTCACACTGCTCTAGGTTGTGTCTCCCCGTGTTTAAGTCGATGGGACATAGACGAGTTTATAATAATAATTCCCTGAGTATTGCAGTGAACTTCATCGGGAAATCGCTGAACTGAAGGTGTTCGGCAGCAGAGAAACATCCAAACTGAAAGCGGTTTGAATCAGGAAGTGCTGAGTGTGAACATGGCTTCCAGACAACAGGGCTGGAGTTGGACCGAGGAGGCAATTTGTCCCATTTGTCTTGATTTCTTCACCGATCCGGTAATACTGGAGTGTGGGGACAACTTCTGCCGCTCCTGTATCACACAGTGTTGGGAAAAGAAGGAGACAAACTCCTGCCCGGAATGTAGAGAGGAGTTTCCGGAAATAAACCTCAAGGTTAATCGGGCCTTAGTGAATCTGGCCGAGAATGCTCGAAAATTAAACCTGAATCCGAAAGAGAAGGAAAGTAAACTTCACTGTGAGGAACATCAGGAAGAACTGAAGCTGTTTTGTGAAACTGACAAGAAATTGATCTGTGTGATTTGTAGAGATGCGCGGGAACACAGAGAGCACCGCTTCATGCCCATTAAAGAAGCTATTGGAATCTACAAGGTAAAAGGGAACAGTTTGATCACCTGATTATTTCATCACATTTTCATGGTCTAACACTTTTATTCTGTGATTTTCTCTCCCAATCCCAGGATCAGCTGAAATCTTCATTAGATTCTCTCACAGAGAAGAAATCGGCGGTTCTAGAAATGGAATTAAAACAGAAACAGCAGATTTCCGCAGTTAGGGTAAGGTCTCCCTGTGCTGATTTTCTGAGATCTCGGTTAGTTTAGTTCCCTTTATCCAGGAACATTAATTATGTTTCACATTTCATTTGGTAGGAACAGTCGACCAGTCTGCAGACCCGCATCGCATCCGAGTTCACTAAAATGCACCAGATTCTCAGTGAGAAAGAACAGCGTTTAATCAGAGATCTCCGGGAACAAGAGGGGGAGATTCTAGAAACAATGGAGAAAAACCTTCGAGAAATTCAAGAGAATTTAAATTCTATTCAGGAGAAACTCTCAAAGTTGCAGAAACAGATGGAGCAAAAAGACGAGCTGACATTTCTGAAGGTGAGGATTATATTGCGGGTCAGTTCAGTGAAACTTCACACAGTCACAAAATAACCGATGATAACTGAAATAAATGCAGCATTTGCTGAATAATTCGAAACTGATTTAAATCGATTGTTTTGTCCATTCCGGGGCGCTTCTGTTGTTGTCACTGAACTAACCGGCTCCCACACTGTCCGCAGATTCCCGGGAATACCTGCAACCTCCCGGGAATGAGTTGTCCTGAACTTGATATTTTGCTTGTAATTATTTCCGTGTTCCGCAAGTTTAATATTTTCCTGGCACTCAGATTGCAATCCAGTTAATTCCATGTTGTGAGTGTGTGGGTGTGTCTGGTGCGGTGGGTGTGAGAGTCACTGTGTCTGTGAGTGACACTGATGTTGAGTTCCAGTATCTGACACAAATATCAGGCTTTTCAATAACTTATAATCATAGAATCCCACAGAACAAAAGGCCCATTGTGCCTGTGCCGGCTCTTTGAAAGAGCTGTGCAATTAGACCCACTCCCCCTGCTCTTTCCCCACAGCCCTGCATTTTTTTCCTATTCAAGTATATATCCAATTCCCTTTTGTAAATAGTTCTTAAATCTACTTCCTGTCAGTCAGTGCATTCCAGATCATCACAAGTCATTGTCAAGAAATCCCCACTCTCTTATTTTGCCAATTATCTCAGCGATTTGTGAATGTGATCCCTCAGGTCTCTCTGTTCCTGCACCAGATTTAAAATTGTACCATTTAGTTTATTTTGCCTCTCCTCATTCTTCATTCCAAAATGCATCACTTCACACTTCTCTGTGTTAAATTCTATCTGCCCTGTGTCTGCTCATTTCACCAGCCTGTCTGTGTCCTCCTGGAGTCTTTTACTATCCTCCTCACTGTTTGTGTTTTATTTATTTCAGGAGGAAGCTTGTCGGAAGAGGAGGTAGGACATGCTCTTTACTGAAACTCTGCACAGTTTGGTGAAATAACTCAGAAAAGTGTTAAATGTTAATTTACAACATCAACTGTTCATTATTTACAGGATTAGTGAGGACGGTCAAGTACTGTCAGTAGCAGATGGCGCCCTGTCTATCGGAAAGTTCAATGGCCCTTTACAATACACAGCGTGGAGAGAAATGAGAGACGCCATTAATCCCGGTAAAACTCTAAAATTCCTTTTCCTGATTTATAAATCCAGATAAGAGACTGAACGGGTTCCCGGACCCCAGATTAAATGATCACTGATGTCCGTGTCTAGTCTGGAAGTCAGGAGTCTTTGCTTTGGATAAGGGAGGGCTTGGGGTGATCTTATTGGAGTATTCAAGATCCTAAACCGCAGCGAGAAGATAAACATCCACAGGTTTAACACAGTCACAGAGTCTACAACAAAGTAGGGATAGTCTCAAACTGAGAAAAGGGAGGGTGAAAAGGCAGTTTGGATTGAGCGAGGTTGGGTTTTTGAGTGACCCCATTGATCGGGCAGGCAGTGAGCCAGTGAGCCCACTGCTCGCCCCATGAAATTGGTCAGAGGCCCAATCCATTCTCAGGGTTGGGCTTCAGTACAATATTGCTGGCGAGTTGCCCACGGATTTGGAGCGTGGGAAGGTGCTCGGTGATCCTTGAGGAGGGAGGCGGGAGACAGGAAATCCGCCAAATCCTCCCTGGAGACAAGTGAACAGAAGGGGGTAAAAATTCAGTTGGTTGCGCCTCCCGTTAGTGCCTTAAGAGGGCGCTAATGGGGCGCAAAGCCGCTAACACCCGGGCGCAGCGGTGTTTGCGCCGCTCGGGAACTTAACTTGACATTGTGCGGTGGCGCTAAAACTTACCGCTGCGACCACCTGCGCGCGCAGATTGTGACGTCATTCCATGGTGCAATGCCCTTGTGGCGCCCCGGAGCGGAAATTGAGTGGCGCCCCCTGCCTTACCGCCTGATGCTAGCAACGACCAGAAGACTGGAACGCTATCAATCGCTGTGGGGCTGGGGGGGGGGGGGGCGCTATTTAAAGGGGGCCTCTTCGTGTCTTTTATTGTTGGTGGCATTTTTGAACTACGCATTCTGAGAGAGAGAGGGAGAGACTTCTGGAGAGATTCAACGTTGTGTGAAGGAGTTTTGGGTACTGAGCAGCACTTTGCAGGTTCATTTTGATTTGCCATTCCTTGTATCGATTTAGCAGAGACTGTGGGAGCTGCACTCTGAGCTCTTTGCCTGGTACTCTCCATTGTTCTTTCCAGCACATTTGATGTGCAAGTCTCTCCAGGCCGAGATTCAAGGCTGCAATGAACAGGATGTGGATGGAAAGCAAGATTAACCATCCCCTTTAAGAACTGGCCCGTGCCATTGTGTGTGTGTTCCATTGCTGACTGACATTACATGAGCTTCGCCAGCGCTCTGAGTTAGCGCCTCACTGCTCGGCCTTTGCGCCTTAAGACAGGTGTGCAGCGCCTGCTTTAGCGCTCCACTCACCTCCCGGGGCGGTAAAAGTGAAGTTTCCAGTCAGTGCCGATAATTAGCGCCAGGCGCTAATATTTGCGTCCAGACGATATTTGCGCCCCAAATGGGGCGCGACCTAATTTCTACCCCAAGGTGTTTAAAGGTGAGCGGAGTGGGCGGGCGGGCGGGGGGGGGGGGGGGGGGCGGCGGTGGCGACAGTAAAATACGGTGGGCGGGTGGAAAACCAAGGATTGACCAGCAGCAGGCAGGACAACTCATGCACCTCCTGACCACAGAGAAAAAATTACGAAAGACAGAAAAAAAGAGCGTGTTTTGATATCGCGCCTTTCACGACCTCAGGAGGTCCCAAAGCGCTTTACAGCCAATGAAGAGTTTTTAAAGTGTAGTCACTGTTGTAATGTAGGAAATGCCAAAACCAATTTCTGCACAGCAAGCTCCCACAATCAGCAATGTGATAATGACCAGATGACCTGTTTTGGTGATGTTGGTTGAGGGACAAATATTGCCCGGGACACTGGAGAGAACGAACTCCTTGCGCTGGATTCCTATTTCGCGGCCGCGACACCATATCCCGGCGGGCATTGCTGGGAACCTGGTGGGAAGCACTGCGTGTGATTTTTGTCTCATTACTGCTCCGTTTACGCTTTAAATCCGGGCGATAGAGAGACGTAAATCATTCCCAACTACTTTATGGGGAGGGTATGGAAAGTAAGGGAGGCAGAGTTGTCTGAGGGTATCAGCAGCTTCAAGAGAGAGTTGGAGAAGAAGCTGGAAAAAAAACTGTAAACCCAAATAGGACTGAGCTGCCTGGGCTTGGAGAGTGGAATTGTGAGGGCTGAGGAGAGGGGAGGTCTAATTTGGACACCCTGCCCTATTGGACACCCTGCCCTATATCACAGCAGAAAATACACTTCAAAAGTAATACATTGTGTGAAGTGCTTTGAGACATTTGTCAGGAGCATTAGAAATGTAAGTTTCTCCTTCAGATGTAATTGTAGTGTATTTATTTCCAACGCATCCCTTATGCTGGACTCTGTCTTTCCTGTGAAATATTTTACTCACAACAGTACTTTCCTTGTGGCCTTTGAAAACAGTTGCTTAAACCCGAGTTTAGAACCATGCTAGAAAGTCATCGCATCACCTTTGAAAGCAGCTTCACACAGTGACACTAATCCCATCATCACTCACTTCCACCTAGACTTTCACCCACTTTCTCTGAGCTGCTTTGAGTTATTCACAGTTCTTACTTCAGTTCTTAAATTCTCATCAATGTATGTTCTGATATTTTATACCAATATTCCTACCGGATAAAACATCAACATTCGGTTCAATGTTTGGTATTTTTATTTTTATTCTCTCGCTGCATTATTCTCTTTATTTTCCATATCCATGGTGCAAGTAACCAATCAGAAGCCAGGCTGCCTGTCTTACTGAGATTGTATTCTCTGCTGGACCCACCTCCTGCTCCATTGACCCCATTCTCACTAAACTGATGCTCACCGATCTTTTGTTTTAATTCGTTTCTGGGATCAGGGCGTCACTAGCAATGCCAGCAGTTATTGCCCATCCCTAGTTGCCCTTGAGAAGGTGGTGGTGAGCCGCATACTTGAACCGCTGCAGTCCGTGTGGTGAAAGTACTCCCACAGTGCTGTTTGGGAGGGAGTTCCAGGATTTTGACCCAGCGACGATGAAGGATTGGCGATATACTTCTAAGTCAGGATGTTGTGTGACTTGGAGGGGAACTTGGTGGTGGTGTTTCCATGCGCCTGCTGCCCTTGTCCTTCTAGGTGGAAGAAGTCGCGGGTTTGGGAGGTGCTGCCGAAGAAGCCTTGGCGAGTTGCTGCAATGCATCTTGTAGATGGTACACACTGCAGCTGGTGGTGGAGGGAGTGAATGTTTAAGGTGGTGGATGGGCTGCCAATCAAGCTGCCTGCTTTGTCCTGGATGGTGTCGAGCTTCTTGAGTGTTGTTGGAGCTGCACTCATCCAGGCAAGTGGAGAGTATTCCATCACACTCCTGACTTGTGTGTTGTAGATGGTGGAAAGGCTTTGGGGAGTCAGGAGGTGAGAGAATCGTCGCAGAATACCTGGCCTCTGACCTGCTTTTGTTGCCACAATATTTATGTGGCTGGTCCAGTTAAGTTTCTGGTTAATGGTGACCCCCAGGATGTTGATAGTGTGGGATTCGGCGATGGTAATGCCATTGAATGTCAAGGGGAGGTGGTTGGACTCTCGCTTGTTGGAGATAGTCTTTGCCTGGCACTTCTGTGGCGTGAATGTTACCTCAACTTATCAGCCCAAGCCTGAACGTCGTCCAGGTCTTGTTGCAATGATGGCATGGACTGCTTCATTATCTGTGGAGTTGCGAATGGTGCTGAAAACTGTGCAGTCATCAGCGAACATCCCCATTTCTGACCTTATGTTGGAGGGAAGATCATTGATGAAGCAGCTGAAGATGGTTGGGCTTAGCACACTGCCCTGAGGAACTCCTGCAGCGATGTCCTGGGGCTGTGATGATTGACCTTCAACCACCACAACCATCTTCCTTTGTACTAGGTATGACTCCAGCCATTGGAGCGTTTTCCCCCTGATTCCCATTGACTTCAGTCTTCCTGGTTTCATGCTAGCTCACATTGTAAATGGTTCCCTCTCCTCACGTCCTATCCAGCTCCTTTTCAAATCCAATGTCACCACACCCATCCTCAAAATTACCCTCCCTCTGTCCTTGCACTTGATCTCCAACCTTACTTTCTTCTACACAGTACTTTAACGTGCGGTCACTTCTGAAATCCCTGGCCATTTTCCTGCAACTGCGTGTTTGAACCACACTAACCAGATTTTCATCCCAGTCATCATAGCCCCAAAGTGGCCCTAATAAAGGTCACAAATGACATGCTCTGTGACAGTGAGTATAGCGCATTTCCCTCCTCATCCTCCTGGAGCTCTCTGCAAACATTGACCATTCTCCTCCAATGTCTCTCCTCAATTGTCCTACTCAGTGGGACTGCCTTTACTTGGTTCACATTTGCCTATTTGATCGTAGCCAGAGTATCTCCAGCAATGGCTTCTCTTCCCGCCCCCGCACGGCACCCCAGGAGATTCTCGAAACAGGCTCAGTTTCCAGATGTACACCGATGGTACCCAGCTCTACCTCTCCAGCACCTCTCTTGACCTCCACCGCCAGTAAATTGTCCAACAGATTATCTGGAATCCAGTTATGGAGGAGCCAGAATTTTTTCCAGTTAAACATTGAGAAGATTTAAGCCATCAGTTTGGAAATTGTCAACAACTCGGCATCCTGGCCACCAACTCCACCCCCTCCTTGGCCACTGTCTCAGGCTGAACCAGACCCTTGCTGTTCTATTCAATCTCGAATTGCACTGCTGATTGTGATCAATCTAAGAGTGTCTGGGACTTTGTCTCGAGTACATGGTGTATCCTGTCTCTCCCATTTCCTCTGCTGAGCTTTTTAATTTAGTTTCCCTCGGTTGTTTTTGGTTCTCTCTTCCTTTCTGCAGCATCTCCCCTCCTCATTGTTTTGTCTTTACCTTTTTCCTTCTCTTCTCTCTATTCTCCTGCTGTCGGTACTTTCCCCCTCTCCACACATCGACAGCGCTGATTAGTGGTGAGTGGGTCACGCCTCCAGAGAGAGATTGCGGGTAAAATTAGTCTGGGTGGTAACACAAAATGGGCGATAGTAAATCAGTGGCCCATTTTACATTGTGCCCAATATTAATTCCCATTGAAGTTAATGGAAACGAATATTGAGGGAGCCTGATACGAGCTGCTGATTGACTATCACCTAAAACTGTCCAAGACCAATTTCACCCACTGTGTCTCCAGGACACATTAGAGCTTCTGTCACCGATTCCATGTTAATTTTCAAAGGCGCTTGATGGACTCTGCAGGCACTGAGAATAGCGGGAGACTGGGGCTGCAGAGTTCCTCACAGTGGGTCAAGATCAGAGCTCTCCC
>JASTWF010002162.1:0-36577 GCA_030390025.1 Squalus acanthias | reverse complement strand
CCCCTCCCCCCCCGAAGTGTCTCTCCCCTCCCCCCCCGAAGTGTCTCTCCCCTCCCCCCCCGAAGTGTCTCTCCCCTCCCCCCCCGAAGTGTCTCTCCCCTCCCCCCCCCCGAAGTGTCTCTCCCCTCCCCCCTCCCCCCCCCCCTCTCTGCCGGAAGTATTCTTTTTTAAACTAAAGCTATTGCCTCCCGGTCTAGAATAACATCAAATTGCATTTATATAGTAGCAATGCAGAAAACTGTTGCACTGTGATTCTCAAGTGTAATCAGACAAAATTTGACATTGAGCAAAGCAGGAGCTCTTAGGAGCTGTGACTAAAAGCTTGATTAAAGAGGTAGGCTTTAAGGAAGGTCTTTAAGGAGGAGAGAGATTTGTGGGAGGGGGGAGAATTCCAGTGCTTGTGGCAGAGATGGCTGAAAAACACAGCTGCCAATGGTGGTGTGAAGGAAGTGGGGGATGGACAAGAGGCCAGAATTGGAGGATCGGAAAGTTCTCGGAGGATTATAGGGCTGGAGGAGGTTACTGAGATGGGGAGGGGCAAGGCCATGAGGATTTGAACACAAGGGAGGGAATTTTAAATTGGAGTTGATGTGGGGAGCCTGGGAACCAATTTGGTCAGCGAGCACAGGTGATGGGTGAGCAGAACTTGGTACAGGCTAGGATATGGGCAGCAGAGATTTGGATGAGCTGAAGTTTGTGGAGGATGGGAGGCTGGCCAGGAGAGCATTGGAATAGTTGAATCTGGTGGTGACAAAGGCATGGATGAGAGTTTCAACATTAAATGGGCTGAGGCAGTGTTACTTAGGTGGAAGTAGACTGTGTTTGTGATGGAGAGGCTATGGAGTCAGAAGCTCAGCTTGGAGTCAAATAGGATGCAAAGGATTCAACTTGAAATAGTGGCCAGGGAGGGGGTGGAATTGATGGATAGAGGATGGAGTTTGTGGGAGGGGCTGAAGATCTTCCCAATGTTTAACTACAAGCTTAGTGTACTGTGTAACTTTAGAACTCTGCTTTATTCACCATATCTGTTCCATTATCAAGACCCCTTTCTTTTGCCACCATCCGATCTCTCTGTACTGCTGATATTCTAATCTACTTCTGAGATGTGAGTTCTTCAATGCTTTCCTTGCCACCCTCCCTACCTCTGCACTCTACAAATTACAATTTATTCAGAATGCAGTAGCTCACATCCTCGCCTGCACTAAGCCTTGCAATCTGATTAGCCATGTCCATTCCAATTTCTGTTGGTTCCCCTGCCTCAGTAAATTATTTTAAGATCCTTGTCCTCATTTAACAACAACTTGCATTTATATAGTGCCATTAATGTAGATAAATAAATGGTGAAAGCAAATGCAATCTTTGCAAGATTTATGTTTCATGCCACTGAGAGATCCTGAGCATGGGGAAAATTATAATGTCACCTCACCCTGCCTTGATGATTTCCAACCATTTAGCCTTAAATACACCTGCTCCAACAGGATTTCTTCTTGTTCCCCAATACTTTGGTGTTTCCATCAGGGACCATCCTTTCAGCCCCTGCACTCTGGAGCTCCCTCCTTAAATCCTTTTGCATTGGCATAGAATTACATAGGATATACGTCACATTTGGCCCAAACAGTCCATGCCAGCGTTTATGCTTCACTGGTGCCTCGTGTCGTCTTTCCTCATCTAAATCTATCAGCATAACCCTCTATTCCCTTCTCCCTCATGATTTTCTAGCCTCCCCTTAAATGCATCTATACTATTCGCTTCAACCACTCCCTGTGGTAGCAAGTTCCACATTCTCGCCACACACTAGGTCAAGAAGTTTCTTCTGAATTCCCTATTTGATTTTTTGGTGACTATCTTATATTGATGGCCTCTAGTTTTGCTCTTCCCCACAAGTGGAAACACTCTCTCTGTATCTACTCTATCAAAGCCTTTCATAACTTTAAAGATCTCTATTAGGTAACCCCTCAGCCTTCTCTTTTCTAGAGAAAAGAGACCCGGCCTGTTCATCCTTTCCTGATAGGTATACCCTCGCATTTCTGGTATCATCCTTGTAATTTTTTTTTGCACCCTCTTCAGTGCCTCTATATCTTTTTATAATATGGCGACCAGAATTGTACACAGTACTTCAAGTGTGGTCTAACCAAGGTTCGATACAAGTTTAGCATAACTGCTCTACTTTGCAATTCTATTCTTCTAGAAATAAACCCTAGTGCTTGGTTTGCTTTTTTTAATGGCCTTATTAACCTGTGTCGCTACTTTTAGTGATTTGTGTATTTGTACTCCGAGATCCCTTTGCTCTTCTACTCCCATTTAGATTCTTATTTTCCAATGTGATTTTTTTTTTTTCCCCTACCAAAATGTAATACCTCACAATTATATACCCATTCTGCAAGTTTATTAATGCCATCTTGTAATTTGTTGCGGTCCTCCTCAGCATTGTCCCGTTTCTCCCCCCCCCCCCCTCAAATTTGGTGTCGGGAATTTGGAAATTGTGCTTTTGATTCTGCCTTTAAAGAGGAGATCGTCCAGGTACAGTCGAGGTACATTCCCACAAGGCGGAAAGGTAGGGCAACTAAAGCCAGAGCTCCCTGGATGACGAAAGAGACAGAGAGTAAGATGAAGCAGAAAAAGAGCACATATGACAGTTGTCAGATTGAGAATACAAGTGAGAATCAGGCTGAATATAGAATGTTCAGAGGGGAAGTGAAAAAGAAAATAAGAGGGGCAAAGCGAGAGTATGAGAATAGATTGGCAGCTAACATAAAAGGGAATTTCAAAGTCTTCTATAGGCATATAAATAGTAAATGGGTAGTAAGAGGAGGGATGGGGCTGATTAGGGACCAAAACGGAGACCTGTGCATGGAGGCAGAGGGTATGGCTGAGGTACTAAATGAGTATTTTGCATCTGTCTTTAGCAAGGAAGAAGACGCTGCCAAAGTCATAGTGAAAGAGGAGGTAGTGGAGATACTGGATAAGATGAGAATTGATAAAGAGCAGGTACTAGAAAGGCTGGCTGTACTTAAAGTTGATAAGTCACCAGGACCGGATGGGATGCATCCTCTGATGCTGAGGGAAGTTAAGGAGGAAATCGCGGAGGTACTGGCCATAATCTTCCAATCCTCCTTAGATACAGGAGTGGTGCCAGAGGACTGGAGAATTACAAATGTTACGCTCTTGTTAAAAAAAAGGGTGTAAGGATAAACCCAGCAACTACAGGCCAGCCAGTTTAACCTCGGTAGTGGGAAAGCTTTTAGAAACGTTTGATAGAGTGCCAAAAAATAGGCTTGCCAGCAAAGTTGAAGCCCATGGAATAAAATGGACAGTGGCAGCTTGGATGCGAAATGGGCTAAGTGACAGGAAACAGAGTAAGAACATGGAGCAGGCCATTCGGCCCTTCGAGCCTGCTCCGCCATTCAATGAGATCATGGCTGATCTTCTGCCTCAACTCCATTCACCGGCCCTATCGCCATATCCCTTGATGCCCTTACTAGTCAGAAATCTATCGACTTCTGTTTTGAATATACCCAATGACTGAACCTCCACAGCCCTCTGGGGTGGAGAATTCCAAAGATTCACCACCCTCTGTGAAGAAATTTCTTCTCATCTCAGTCCTGAATGGCCTACCCTTTATCTTGAGGCTGTGGCCCCTGGTTCTAGACTCCCCAGCCAAGGGAAACATTCTCCCAGCATCCATCCTATCAAGCCCTGTAATAATTTTGTATGCATCAATGAGATCCCCTCTCATTCTTCTGAATTCAAGAGAATACAGGCCTAGTTTACTCAATCTCTTCTCATACGACAGTCCCGCCATCCCAGGAATCAATCTTGTGAACCGTCGTTGCACTCCCTCTATGGGAAGTATATCCTTCCTTGGGTAAGGAGACCAAAATTGTACACAGTACTCCAGGTGTGATCTCACCAAGGCCCAATATAATTGGAGTAAGACATCTTTACTCCTGTACTCAAATCCTCTTGTAATGAAGGCCAGCATACCATTTGCCTTCCTAATGGCTTGCTGCACCTGCACATTCACTTTCAGTGACTCATGTACAAGGACACCCAGGTCCCTTTGAGCATCTGCATTCCCCAATCTTTCACCATTTAGGAAATACTCTGCCTTTCTGTTTTTTCTACCAAAGTGGATAACTTCACATTTATCCGCATTATAAATACCTGAGCCACGAGCAAATTTGGCTAGGGTAAATAAAATCAGAGAGTTAAATGCGTGGCTCAAAGACTGGTCTGGGAGAAATGGGTTTTGCTTCCTGGGACACTGGCACCAGTACTGGGACAGGAGAGAGCTGTTCCGTTGGGACGGACTTCACTTGGCCAGTGCTGGGACTAGAGTCCTGGCGAATCGAATAACTAGGGCTGCAGAGAGGGCTTTAAACTAATTAGTGGGGGGAGGTTTCAAGAGAGCAAAAAATAAAAATGTCAGCGGAGAAGGCAATAGAGCAAAGTAGCAGTGGGGTAATTAAAAACCAGAGCGTGTCAGGAAGGGATAGAATATATAAAGGTAAAGTAGTAAAGGGGGTAAAAGCAGGAATAAATTGTCACAAAACATATTTTAAAGTTCTTTATCTGAATGCACGCAGCATTCGTAACAAAATAGACGAGTTGACGGTATAAATAACTACGTATGGGTATGATCTTGTGGCCATTACAGAAACATGGCTACAGGGTGACAACGACTGGGAATTAAATATGCCAGGGTATTTAACAATCAGGAAGGACAGGCAGGAAGGAAGAGGAGGTGGGGTAGCTATGTTAATAAAGGAAGGAATCACTGTATTACAGAGAAATGATATTGGGTCAAAGGATCAGGATAATGAAACAGTTTGGGTGGAGATAAGGAATAATAAGGGGAAAAAAACACTAGTGGGAGTAGTATATAGGCCTCCTAATAGTTGCAACTCTGCTGGAAGAAGTATTAATCAGGAAATAGTTGGGGCATGTAATAAGGGAACAGCTATAATTATGGGGGATTTTAACTATCATATTAACTGGACAAATCAAATTGGGCAGGGCAGCCTTGAGGAAGAGTTTATTGAGTGTATTAGGGATGGATTTCTTGAGCAGTATGTAACTGATCCTACAAGGGGGCAAGCAACCTTGGACCTGGTCCTTTGTAATGAGTCAGGATTAATTAATAATGTCCTAGTTAAGGATCCCCTTGGAATGAGTGACCATAACATGGTTGAATTCCATATCCAATTAGAGGGTGAGAAGGTTGGTTCTCAGACAAGCGTACTGAGCTTGAATAAAGGAGACTATGATGGTATGAGAGCGGAATTGATTAAAGTGGACTGGGAAAATAGATTAAAGGGTAAGACGGTACATGAGCAGTGGTGTTCATTTAAGGAGTTATTTTACAACTTTCAAAAAATATATATTCCACTGAGGAAAAAAAGGGTGTAAAAGAAATGACAGCCATCCGTGGCTAAGTAAAGAAATTAAGGATAGTATCCAACTAAAAACAAGGACATATAAGGTAGCCAAACTTAGTGGGAGGATAGAAGATTGGGAAGTCTTCAAAAGACAGCAAAAAGTAACTAAAGGATTGATTAAGAAAGGGAAGATAGATTATGAAAATAAATTAGCAAAAAATATAAAAACAGATAGCAAGAGTTTCTATAGTTATATAAAAAGAAAAAGGGTGGCTAAGGCAAACGTAGGTCCCTTAGAGGATGAGACCGGGAAATTAATGGTGGGAAACATGGAGATGGCAAAAATGCTGAACAAATATTTTGTTTCAGTCTTTACGGTAGAGGACACTAAGAATATCCCAACACTGGACAAACAGGGGGATCTAGTGGGGGAGGAGCTAAATACGATTAAAATCACTAAGGAATTGGTACTCAGTAAAATAATGGGACTCAAGGCGGATAAATCCCCTGGACCTGATGGCTTACATCCTAGGGTGTTGAGGGAAGTGGCAGTAGGGATTGTGGATGCTTTGGTAATTTTCCAAAATTCCCTGGACTCAGCAAAGGTCCCGGCAGATTGGAAAACTGCTAATGTAACACCCTTATTTAAAAAGGGTAGTAGGCAGAAGGCTGGAAATTATAGACCAGTTAGTCTAACATCTGTGGTGGGTAAAATTTTGGAGTCTATTATTAAGGAGACAGTAACGGAACATTTAGATAAACATAATTTAATAGGACAAAGTCAGCATGGCTTTATGAAGGGGAAGTCATGTCTGACAAATTTGCTTGAGTTCTTTGAGGACATAACGTACAGGGTGGATAAAGGGGAACCAATGGACGTAGTGTATTTAGACTTCCAGAAGGCATTCGACAAGGTGCCACATAAAAGATTATTGCTCAAGATAAAAAATCACTGGATTGGGGGGAATATTCTGGCATGGGTGGAGGATTGGTTATCTAACAGGAAGTAGAGAGTTGGGATAAATGGTTCATTCTCGGACTGGCAACCAGTAGCCAGTGGTGTTCCGCAGGGGTCGGTGCTGGGTCCCCAACTCTTTACAATCTATATTAACGATTTGGAGGAGGGGACTGAGTGTAACATATCAAAGTTTGCAGATGATACAAAGATGGGAGGGAAAGTAGAAAGTGAGGAGGACATAAAAAACCTACAAGGGGATATAGACAAGCTGGGTGAGTGGGCAGAGATTTGGCAGATGCAATACAATATTGGAAAATGTGAGGTTATGCACTTTGGCAGGAAAAATCAGGGAGCAAGTTATTATCTTAATGGCGAGAAACTGGAAAGTACTGCAGTACAAAGGGATCTGGGGGTCCTAGTGCAAGAAAATCAAAAAGTTAGTATGCAGGTGCAGCAGGTGATCAAGAAGGCCAACAGAATGTTGGCTTTTATTGCTAAGGGGATAGATTATAAAAACAGGGAGATATTGCTGCAGTTATATAAGGTATTGGTGAGACCGCATCTGGAATACTGCATACAGTTTTGGTGTCCATACTTAAGAATAGACATACTTGCTCTCGAGGCAGTACAAAGAAGGTTCACTCGGTTAATCCCTGGGATGAGGGGGTGGACATATGAGGAGAGGTTGAGTAGATTGGGACTCTACTCATTGGAGTTCAGAAGAGTGAGAGGCGATCTTATTGAAACATATAAGATTGTGAAGGGGCTTGATCGGGTGGATGCGGTAAGGATGTTCCCAAGGATGGGTGAAACTAGAACTAGGGGGCATAATCTTAGAATAAGGGGCTGCTCTTTCAAAACTGAGATGAGGAGAAACTTCTTCACTCAGAGGGTAGTAGGTCTGTGGAATTTGCTGCCCCAGGAAGCTGTGGAAGCTACATCATTAAATAAATTTAAAACAGAAATAGACAGTTTCCTAGAAGTAAAGGGAATTAGGGGTTACGGGGAGCGGGCAGGAAATTGGACATGAGGCTGAGTTCGGATCGGTCGAGGCCCTGTGGGTGGCGTAGCGGGCCCAGGGGCTGAGTGGCCGGGTCCTGCTCCTACTTTTTGTGTTCTTTAGATTTGAGGTGAGGATCAGATCAGCCATGATCTTATTGAATGGCGGAGCAGGCTCGAAGGGCCGATTGGCCTATTTCTTATGTTCTTATATTCCATCTGCCATGTTCTCGCCCACTCACTGAGCCTGTCGAGAGCCCCTTGAAGCCTCTTCGCAACTGACACTGCCACCTAGCTTTGTATCATCAGCAAATTTGGAAATGTTACATTTAGTCCCCTCATCCAAATCATTGATCTAGATTGTGAATAGCTGGGGCCCAAGCACCGATCCTTGCGGTACCCCACTAGTCACAGCCTGCCATCCTGAAAAAGACCTATTTATCCCTACTCTTTGTTTTCTGTCTGTTAACCAATTTTCAATCCATGGTGAACGGTTTTTCGGATTAGAGGAAGCTATACAGTGGTGGTCCCCTGGGGTCGGTACCAGGACCACTGCTTTTCTTGATCTATATTAATGACTTGGACTTGGGTGTACAGGGCACAATTTCAAGATTTGCAGATGACACAAAATTTGGAAGTATAGTGATAGACTTCAAGAAGACATGGACAGGCTGGTGAAATGGGCAGACACGTGGTAGATGAAATTTAAGGCAGAAAATTGCAAAGTGATACATTTTGGTAGGAAGAACGAGGAGAGGCAATATAAACTAAAGGGTACAATCCTAAAGGGGGTGCATGAACAGGGAGACCTGGGAGTATATGTGCACAAACATTGAAAGTGGCAGGGCAGGTTGAGAAAGCGGTTAAAAAAGCATACAGAATCCTGGGCTTCATAAATAGAGGCATAGAGTTACAAAAAAAGGAAGTTATGATGAACCTTTATAAAACACTGGTTCGGCCTCAACTGGAGTATTGTGTCCAAGTCTGGGCATCACAATTTAGGGAGGATGTAAAGGCCTTAGAGAGGGTGCAGAAAAGATTTACGAGAATGATTCCAGGGATGAGGGACTTCAGTTACGTGGATAGACTAGAGAAGCTGGGGTTGTTCTCCTTAGAGCAGAGAAGGTTGTGAGGAGATTTGATAGAGGTGTTCAAAATCATGAGGGGTCTAGACAGAGTAGAGAGAAACTGTTCCCATTGGTGGAAGGGTCGAGAACCAGAGGACAGAGATTTAAGGTGATTGGCAAAAGAACCAAAGGTGACATGAGGAAAAACTTTTTTACGCAGCGAGTGGTTAGGTTCTGGAATGCACTGCCTGAAAGGGTGGTGGAAGCAGACTCAATCGTGACTTTCAAAAGGGAATTGAATAAGTACCTGAAGGAAAAAAAATTGCAGGGCTACGGGGAAAGGGCGGGGGAGTGGGACTAGCTGAAGTGTTCTTGCAGAGAGCCGGCACGGGCTCAACGGGCCAAATGGCGGCCTCCTGTGCTGTAACTATTCTATGATTCCAAAGTCTAAATCGTTAATATAAATTGTGAACAGCATTGGTCCCAACACTGATCCTTGTGGGACCCCACTTTCCACCTTCTGACACTCTGAATAGCTACCCTTTACCCCTACTCTATGCTTTCTGTCTTGAAGCCAGCTAGCTATTCATTCTGCTACTTGTCCCCTGACACTCTATTCTCTGACCTTATTCATTAGTCTATTATGTGGTACCTTATTGAAGGCCTTTTGGAAACCTAGATAACTTGCATCCACTGCATTACCCTTGTCTACTCTCTCTGTTACCTCTTCAAAGAATTCAGTGAGGTTGGTCAAGCAAGACTCTTCCTTTTGCAATCTTTGCTGACTATTCATTTTTATATTTTTGGTTTCTAGATGTTCTATTTTCTCCTTTTTTAGTAGGGGTTCCATTATTTTTTTCTACCACCGCTGTTAAGCTGACTGGTCTATAATTCCCTGGATATGTTCTATCTCTTAAATATTGGTGCTACATTAGCTATCCGCCAGTCCTCTGGCACTACACCTTTTTCTAATGAATTATTAAATATGTATAATAGTGCCTCTGCTGTCTCTTCCCCAGATTGTTTTAAAATGTGCGGATGTAATCCCTCTGTACCAGGGGTTTTATTCTGAGTTTGATTGGCTTATTTAATATTTCTCCTTTTCCTTTTAAATGCGGTTATATCATTTCTAATCTCATCTTCCGATGTCCTGTCCACCTGATCTGTCTTCCTGGTAAATACTGAAGCAAAATAATTATTTAATATTTATGACATTTCGCTATCGCTGCCTTAGTGGCCCTATTCCCATCCCGACTTTCCCTTTTCTGTTTGTGCTTGTCGAATATTTTACTATTTTGTTTTATGTTCCTTGATAATTTAATTTCATAGTTCCTCTTTGCCTTCCTAATTTTTTTTGACTTCTCTTCTAATCTCTTTGTATTCTCCCTTGTCATGCTCTCCCTGCTGTCCATGTACTTAGTGTATGCCTCTTTCCTCACCCTCAATTTTTCCCTAATGTCTTTATTGATCCATGGTGTTTCATTTAGTGTTTAGCTGGTTCTTGTTTTTTAGCAGAATATATTTTTCCTAGACTCTGAACACCATTTTAAATGTTTCCCATTGCCTCCTTGGTTGTAAAAGGTTCTTAAAGACCCTTCTCTGCAACTTGCTCTGCCCCCTTTAACCTTTGTTTTCCCTTTTCCCCCTTGCTTGTTTGTCTGCCCTGTAAAGTGCTTTCAGGTGTGTTTTTGTGCATTATTTCCTGTATATGGATTCTATAGACAAGTTACCAAAGAAAATTCAGCTAAAATAGCAAGCTCAAGGTGAGGTTATTATGGATGGAGAGTTGCAAGAGAGGTTAGAGGACAGTGAAGGAAGAATTGGAAGGAAAAATAGGTGAAAAAAGTTCTTGGGGGATAGAAAGGACAGGGTTGCACTTTCTATATGCAAATGTACAAAGCCTTGAAATATTCAGGCAACTGGAGACACTAATTAAAATGGAGACACATGAAGTAGCGTCGATGGAGCCTTCGCATTTAGGCGGGCGTGACTTGGAGCTACATATTCTTGGCTGTAACATTTTCAGAAGTGATATTAAAGTAAAGAAAGGAGTGGCCTTATTAATTGAGGAAAGTTTTTAGTGCTGAGTCTGTGTGGATTAAGAAACAATTAAGGGTTCCGTTGGGAATAAAAAAAGAAAAGAAAGACTTGAATGTATATATCGCCTTTCACGTCCTTGGGACGTCCCAAAACGCTTTACAGCTAATGAAGTACTTTTGAAGTGCAGTCACTGTTGTAATGTAGGTACATTATAAACCATTGAACAGTGGGAAAGAAATTCAGGATGAGATTTGATCATTCTAAATTTTGCAGTAGCAAGAGTTGTAATAATGGGGTATTTTATCCTAAGGGAAAGAAAGGATGAACGAACATGCATTTATATAGTGCCTTGCACATCCTTGGAATGAATTAATTTTAAAGTGTAGCTATTGTTATGTAAATAGCCAATTTGTGCATCGCAAGGCGCCATGAACAGCAAATGAGAACATGGAATATTTTCCACAATTAACTATTGAGCCAAAGACTATAACATCGTTTAAAAAGGACTTGGATAAATATTTGAAAAGGAAGAATATGAAGAGGAGGAATATGGGATTAGAGTAGATTGCTCCAGTTGAAGACTTAGCACCAGCACAGGCTCAAGTAGCTCTCCTCTACACTGCAATTTCTGATTCTAATTGTATTCTTACCAGATATTTCTTTCACATTTTCTTTCGAACGCCTCCATGGAGATGCCCTCAAGTGGTGCTTTTCTGCTAGGTCATGCTGTCCATGTGAATTATGTGGAATGTCCCCACGTGTCCCATAGCAGCTTCATGAACGACCAGAGAGGGATGTGACTTCAGAACAGCCCAAGATCCACTTCAATCCCAGAAACTGTACTCCCAGTTTGGACATTTGCACCCCCTCAGCCTGCAGCATGGTTCGTGGTGTCAGGTGGCTCTGGGGCAGCACTTGGGTGGCCTGTGGTGAAGGTGTTCCGAGACACTTGCCAAATTAACAGCATCTGAGTATGCAAATAGGGAGAGAGCATGTGGGTTGGGGAGCATTACAAATTTCAGGTCTGCACCACATGTTCTCTTGGGTTCAGCATTACAGGTCTTTCCTGTAAGCAGACTGCATCCCTTATGATTAGTGTATTCGTAACGTAAAAAGCAACAAAGTACTCCACAGTTTCCCACTTAGTGGACTAAATGCAATCTTCTGAGTAGTTAATACTCTGAAACTGAACATAGAGGGCGCCCTCAATCTCCAGACCTAGCTCACCTGTCCGCTCAGACTAAACTGTCCCAGACCATGGGCTTTATTGCTTTCAAGACTGTCAGCTGTGGCTCAGTTGGTAGCACTGTCGCCTCTGAGTCAGCAGGTCGTGGGTTAAAGTCCCACTCCAGAGACTTGAGCAGAAGATCTAGGCTGACACTCCCGTGCAGTCCTGAGGGAGTGCGCCACTGTCGGAGGTGTTGTCTTTTGGATAAGACGTTAAACCGAGGCCCCGCTTACCCTCGTGTGGATATAAATGATCCCATGACAATATTCAAAAAAGAGCAGGGGAGCTCTCCCAGTGACTTGGTCAATATTTATCCCTCAACCATCATCACTAAAACAGATTGTCAGGTCATTATCAGATTGCTGTTCGTGGGACCTTGCTGTGTGCAAATTGGCTGCTGTGTTTCCGACATTGCAACAGTGACAACACGTCAAAAATACTTAAATGACTGTAAAGCGCTTTGGAATGTCCTGAGGTTGTGCAAGGCGCTGTACAAGTGCAAGTTCTTTTGTTCTTTTCTCTCCCGTCCCCTCCCCCTCTCAATTATTCAGCCAGTAATGATTGGTTGAATCATTTTCCCTGAGTGAAGTGTGCTAGTGCCTCATTAAAACAAAAATGAGGACAGTGATGTCTATGCTGACAGAGTTGTTTGTTTCTGTATATGTAGACCCTATATTGAGTTATTAATAAATATTAGAATATTAACACTATTTTCTTTTAAGTTGGCAGTGGTTACGACGTTGAGATCTACAATGAAATATACAGCTGTGGTTTATCGTTGCATGATCAGGTGGTTGTAACCGTGCCTCAGCACGTCAATATCAGTGGGAATTGTGAAGAAAGCTGGACTAAATTACCTGAGGTATGTTTTTCTTCAGCATTTATAGGCAGCAATAAAATGTGGCAGAGTGTCCTAATTGTAGAATTGCACTGTCATTATTTTTATATATTGTCAACATTTGCTGTTGTAAGCTAACATTTCCTATTTAGTTTTCATCGACTGACTGTGGGCAGTGCCATTCGCAGTTATTATTTTTCCATTTATAAAAGAAAATACATAATCGTTGGAATCATAGAATGATACAGCACAGAAGGAGGCCATTCGGCCCATTGTGCTTTTGCTGGCTTTGAAAGAGCTGTCCAATTAGTCCCACTCCACTGCTCTTCTCCATAGCCTTGCAATTTTTTTCTTTTTAAGTATTTATCCAATTGTCTTTTGAAAGTTATTATTGAACCTACTGCCACCACCCTTTCAGGCAGTGCATTCCAGATCATCATAACTTGCTGCATTAAAAAAAAAAGCTTCCTCATGTTGCCTCTGGTTCTTTTGCCAATTACTTTAAATCGGTGTCCTCTGGTTACCGACCCTTCTGCCACTGGAATCAGTTTCTCCTTATTTACTCTCTCAAAACCCTTCAAGACTTTGAACACCCCTATCATATCTCCCCTTAACCCTCTCTGCACCAAGGAGAACATGTGTGGAGTTTGCACATTCTCCCCGTGTCTGCGTGGGTTTCCTCCGGGTGCTCCGGTTTCCTCCCACAGTCCAAAAATGTGCGGGTTAGGTTGATTTGGCTATGATAAATTGACCCTTAGTGTTAGGGGGGGATTAAATATGTGGGGTTATTGGGATAGGATGGGATATGTTAGGGGGAATTAAATACGTGGGGTTACGGGGGTAGGGTGGGATATGTGTACTGTGGGGATTAAAGCAGGGACAGGGTACTGGATTTGGATGATCAGCCATGATCGTATTGAATGGTGGAGCAGGCTCGACGGGCCGAATGGCCTACTCCTGCTCCTAGATTCTATGTTTCTATGTTTAACATCCCCAGTTTCTCCATATAACTGAAGTCTTTCATCCCTGGTACCATTCTAGTAAATCTCCTCTGCACCCTCTTTAAGGCCTTGACATCCTTCCTAAAGTATATTTACTTCAGTATATTTAGTTAAAGTATCCTTTTTAAGTATAAAGTATACGTATATTTGTGTAATGTTTAAATTCTACATATACTTTGTACTCTCAACTTTGTCTTAAACTAAATACTTTTCTGTTTTTCTCCTCAGAAAAGCCCAATAGCGTCAGTTGCATTTAATTCGAAACCCGAATGCCGCACACCATGTGTGCAAGTGTCTCACAGAGAGCTCATTCTCAGTGAGTGTTTAGATGTGCAGCTTATTGTTACCTGTAATGACGGTATCAATGTAAGTATACTTTTATTGTATTGATATTTAATAAATAGACATTAATTACTGTTATTGGTGATTGACATGAATCTTGCCATTCATGTATGAAGTAATACTGGGTGGCCTGCTGGTGGCGCTGTCCAGGGAGAGTATAAATACCCGGGCATGGTCCCAGCTTGCTTAGGACATTCCTCAACAGGAACTAGTGAAGGACACAACTAGATCTCCATGTTGGAAAACAGTTGATTAAAGCTTTGTTTAACGCTTAGACCAAGTGCCTCGTAGTTTTCTTACGTCAGTGATATCAGAAATTTGTGCTCCCTGTCTAACTCATGATTATGACTTGGTGTTTCTGAAATGGTTCATTTGGTGATAATGGCAAAATTCATTGGAATTCAAGCTTTGGTTTTATGTCAATTTTACATTTCTATATTTGATTGTGTGTAGATTAATACTGCTTGCCAAACTGCTTACTTAAAAAGAAAGACTTTAAAATGATGCTCTGAAGGTAAAAATAATTGTCGGTCTTTCTGCAATGTTGTTGCATCATATCCCAAATTGAGGATTTTAGGTTAGTTATCTTGCTGCCACAGCTACCTGAAGCTGCATGAAGAATTTGACTCATTTGGCTAGGTGCCTGATACATCACATGCAATGACAAATGATGCTGCTGTGATTGAAAAGCAGCTATTTGCGTCAGCTGGAGCCTTTAATACAGCTGCCTGCATTATCAAAGTAAAATGTAAGAGCAAGTCATTTGTACAAATAAATTCTGCAGCTATATTAAACGTAACATTGAAGATATTATACTACTGCAACTTGCATTTATATAGCGCCTTTAACATAGTAAAACGTCCCAGTGTGCTTCACAGGAGCGTTATTAGACAAAAATCAGACATCGAGCCACATGAGATATTTAGACAGATGACCAAAAGCTTGCTCAAAGAGGTAGGTTTTAAGGAGTGTTTTAAAGGAGGAGAGAGAGGTTTAGGCAGGAAAGTGCAGAGATTAGGGCCTAGATAGCTGAAGGCACAGCAGCCAATGCTGGGGCAAAGGAAATCGGGGATGCACAAGGCCATTATGTTAAATTGAGTGCCTCTGGCTGGGGATGGTATGACTGCTTATATCCCAAGTGAGTATCACGAGATTCCATTGATTGGGAAAAGATTCAAATCAGGAATATCTTGATGAAAGGAGTTGTATGATTTAACTTTTTGTTTTGAAAGATGGTTAATGGGAATGAAGGTTAGTTGTACCATGCAGTAAATTTTATACTTTAGCTCTCCCAGCACAACGCTTTACGCATTGGAATTAATTGTTGGAGCTCAGCGTGCCTGATCTGCAGCCTGCACAATTTTCTGACCATTAAAATGAATCTGCCGAAAATCCAAGGAAGTGCTTTTCGATGTTCAGAAAACCAGTTTGGGTGGAGTGGGAGGGGGATTGTTTTATACTATTACCAAATTCACTGAAAATATGTGAGCTCTAACTCTGACTTTATTAACAAGACAGCTTTCAATTCTTTCACAGATTTGTGAAGAAAGAATAAATTTTCGTGGTAAGTGAGCTTTTCTGATCATTTAAAAATTAAACTGTCAGTCTAGTCTATTTGTGGTAATTTTACAAATGTGTGGTGCCAGTGTGGAGCTTCGCCCACTGGGAATGCATATTGGGAATTTGGGCATGGAGGTTGGCAGACTCCACAGGACATGTCATCTATTAACTCTGCGTCTGAATTCCCAGTATGCACACCCGTGCTGGGAGTGCAAATTAAAAAAAAAATGATCCTGCTGTTATTTATTGTATAACTTGCATTTTATTTTGTGTTCTGAACGACATAATTTATTAAAAATTGAGTAAAGGACTTTCTTTGTTTCAGGAAATCTAACCAGACGTACCTCGAAGGAAGATCACTCCCATCATCACATAGGTAAGTGATGTATGAAAAGGAAGTACAACCCAGCACAAGGCACTTGGATTTATCAAAAGAACACAAACTGGGAGCTTTCCTAATGGTGTTGACACAGTTGCTTTGCAGAGAAGAACTCAATTGCAATTTTCAGTATGTCTAACTGCTGGCTGATGGGCAGCATTTTATGTAGAAGCATTGCAAGCAGTGCTTCTACCTCCAGATTTTAAAAAAAAAGTCTTCATGGTATGTATGCAATGTTGGCAAAATGGCAAGGCCACATTTATTGCCCATCTTTAGTTGCCCCAAGAAGGTGGAGGTGCTTGAACTCCAGCAGGCCTTGTGGTAGTGGTGCTCCTACAATGGTGTACGGTAGCAGATTCCAGGATTTTGATCCAGCAATGACGATTATATGTCCAACTCAAGATGGTGTGTAACTTGGAGATGATGGCATTCCCATGATATTTAATTTAAATACATTATTATTTTAAAAATCTATGGAATTTCTATCATGGAATGGAGGGAATGACAGTCCACACTTCTAAAATTAGTTTTTCAGGGCCAAAAAGGTTGTTCAGCGGTAATTATGTCTTAGTACGCCGTTAAAAACTCAGTTGCACCTCATTCAACAAGGCTTAACTTTTTCAATGGCTTTTACAGCGAGAATAGTGGTTAGCACTGTTGCCTCACAACGCCAGGGACCCGGGTTCGAATCCGGCCTCGGGTGACTGTCTGTGTGGAGTTTGCACATTCTCCCCGTGTCTGCGTGGGTTTCCTTCGGGTGCTCCGGTTTCCTCCCACAGTCCAAAGATGTGCGGGTTAGGTTGATTTGGCTATGATAAATTGACCCTTCGTGTTAGGGGGATTGGTTACGGGGATAGGGTGGGATATGTGTCGGTGCAGGCTCGATGGGCCAAAATGGCCTCTATCTGCACTGTGGGGATTCTGTGAATAGAGCATAAAAAGCTGAAGTTCAAATCACTGGTTCTGTGGTGATTCCGTCTGCAACAGCGCACCCTGTGGAGGAACAGGGTATTACTGACAGCAACTTCCGGATTTCCACATTTAACTGTGCATGTGCGGACGCCAGAAGTTGCTGTCCGTTTTACACAGTAATGACGGCGAACGCTGACAGTTTTGCCGTTATTGCAGCAGCAAGGTGTATAAAATTGAGGGGCCTAGATAGAGTGGATAGGAAACACCTATTTCCCTTCGGAGAGGTCAATACCCATAGATTTAAAGTCATGGGTAGAAGGATTAGAAGGGAGTTGAGAAATTTTTTCACCCAACGGTGGGGGTCTGGAACACACTGCCTGAAAGGGTGGTAGAGGCAGAAACCCTCATCACATTTAAAAAGTACTTGGGAAGACCGAAGCCATTGTTTTCGGTCCCTGCCACGAACTCAGTTCCCTAGCCACTGACTCCATCTCTCCCTAACATCTGTCTGAGGCTGAACCACACTGTTTCCAACCTTGGTGTCATATTTGACCCTGAAATGAACTTCCGACCACATATCCGTGGCATAACTAAGACCGCCTATTTTCATCTCCGTCATATCGCCCGTTTCCACCCTTGCCTCAGCTCATCCGCTGCTGAAACCCTCATCCATGCTTTTGTTATCTCTAGACTTGACGATTCCAATGCACTGCTGGCTGACCTCTCACATTCTACCCTATGTAAACTTAAGGTCATCCAAAACTCGGCTGCCCAGTGCCCAGTTCCCAACTCGCACCAAGTCCCGTTCACCCATCACCCCTGTGCTCGCTGACCTTCATTGGCACCCGGTTAAGCAACGCCTCAATTTCAAAATTCTCATCCTTGTTTTCAAATCCCTCCATGGCCTCACCTCTCCCTATTTCTGTAATCTCCTCCAGCCCCACAACGCCCCCAAGATAGCTGCGCTCCTCTAATTCTGCCCTCCTTGAGCATCCCTGATTATAATCGCTCAACCATTGGTGGCTGTGTCTTCTGTTGCCTAGGTCCTAAGCTCTGGAATTCCCAGCCTAAAACACTCCGCCTCGCTACCTCTCTTTCCTCCTTTAAGACGCTCCTTAAAACCTACCTCTTTGACCAAGCTTTTGGTCACCTGCCCTAATTTCTCTGTGTGGCTCGATGCCAATTTTTTTTGTCTTATAATACTCCTGTGAAGCACCTTGGGACATCTTACTATGTTAAGGCACTATATAAATACTTGTTGGATATGCACTTGGAAGTGCTGTAACCTGCAAGGCTACGGACCAAGAGCTGCAAAGTGGGATTAGGCTGGATTGGTCTCTTTCGACCGGCACAGACACGATGGGCCGAATGGCCTCCTTCTGTGCCATAAATTTCTATGATTCTATGAAATTCCAGGCCATTGAGTCCTGTGGCGGGTGCCGACCTTGCAGACATCTGAACTTCCATTCCTCCATTTGTTATATTACAGCAAGGGAAATTCTCAGTGCAAGATATCTACTCAGGCTCACCAGAATAGTGGTTTTATAGCAGACAACATGGGAAGTAATAATGAATGCTAATATCTGTTCACATTATGTAGAATTTAATTAATTTCACCTTTTAAGGACAAATACATAAATTCCGATATATAAATTTTCATGTATTGGGTTATTTACACTAAAACTTTGCATGTTATAGTGGAGTATTGCTTTCTTGGAAATGCTTTGTGTATAACTTGCACTTATAATCCAAAATCATTGCATTAAAAATGTTGAATTATTTAATGATTTGCATTAAGTAAAGTGCAAATCTATTTGAATACCAGGTAATTTGATCTAAATAAGAGTGGCCCCAACACCGACCACTGCTTAACACCACTCATCTTTCCAATCTGAGAAATTTCTCTTTACCCGTACCCTTTGCTTTCTGCCTTCCGATCATCTCTCCATCTATTTTCCCACATCCCCCTTTATTCCACGTGCCATTAGCTTTGCCACAAGTCTCTTGTATGGTACCTTATCAAATGCTTTCTGAAAATCCATTTAAACCACTATTTCCTTTATCTTCTGTTTCTTTAAATAATTCTATAAGGTAGGTCAAGCACAACCTTTCCTTTAAAAATCTGTGCTGACTTGCCTTGATTAATTTGTTTTTCTTCAAATGCTTAGTACCTTAATCCCATGCTATAGACTTTGGAATCGATTGTGTGCGCATGCTGCTGACCGTGCAGTCCAATTGATTACACATGTATGTGACCTCTGACCTTGAGGTCCATGCTTGTAAAAACGAACCCTATTTCATTTTGGGCTTGTTTTCTATTTAATATTTCAACATTTGTGGGGCAGTTTTCTGCAAATTTATTCTACAACTTTTACTGTCAAGCATGTTTTCTACTTTTTGTTTTAAATGTAAAGATTTCTCGTGAATTTCTTTCTAATATTTTTGGGTGGACATCTGTACCCCATCTACCTTGTAACAACATAAACACTGTCTCACTATGATCAATATTGAGAAATCTTCTAGTACTTTACACATTTTATATCTATTTTCATTCAACATCAACCAGTTGCTAACTTTGCCTCGGCTCCTTGTGGCAGTGGACAAACATGATGAAATGATGCCGTTCATGTCCTTCCGTGAGGATGCAAATAACAATGGCTGATGCTGGAACCCACTGTAATATGGGGATTTGAAGAAACATTTCAAAATAAGGAACAGTTTTCAATGATTCAACCCATTGTGGTAACACAATACAGCTTCCTGTGACTTGAACTTTATTACATCACTTCCTGTGATTAGTCCAGGATAAATACTGGACTGATCAGTTGGATCCTGGAGAGGCATAGAGTAAGACCTCTTTTGTATGTAGCACCTTTTTAGTTGATTAAAGCTTACTTTAAGTTCACCACGCGTAAGGCTCATTCTTACGACAATTTAATCAACTTTGAAAAACTTCGCACTCAAACTTTTTGGACGAACTCGGAACTAAGGATCACCCATCATGGAAAACATCCTTAAACCATCGCGTCTTGACTTGGACCCAAACACCCCAGCAGCCGGTAAGGTGTGGAAACACTGGTATCGCACGTTTGACAATTTTCTCGAATATTGCAAGGCTGATGATGACTCAAAATTGCGGATACTCATCAACTGTGTCACCCCGAATGTATTTCAGTATGTCGAGGAATGGGGCAGTTACGAGGAGGCAATTCGGACGCTTAAAAGACTATATACTAAGACACCGAATGAGGTCTATGCCAGACATCTACTAGCTACAGCCCAACAAGGGCCGGAGGAATCCATTGATAAATTCCTCCAAGAGCTTCGCAGACTTAGTATGGACTGTAACTTTCAGGCGGCCTCAGCTGAGCTGTACCGTGAAGAAATGATCCGTGATGCTTTCATCTGCGGGCTTGCCTCCCCATTTATACGCCAGCGTCTACTGGAAAGTAAGACACTTGAGCTTCAGAGAGCTTATGACATGGCTTGCTCTCTAGATCTGGCAAAAAGAAATGCAGACCTTTATACAGTGCCCAGACCTCGGTCTGCTGCCTTAACTACAGTCAGGCAATTTAAGAGGCCACAGGTGAACTCTATTAGGGAGGACTTTATCCCTGACGATCAATCTGATGACTTCACTGATGAAGAGGATGATGACCCCACTGTGGCAGCCTCTTGGCAATCTAAGAAATGCTTCTTTTGTGGTGATGAGTTTCACCCTCGGAAATTCTGCCCTGCTCGCAATGCGTTTTGCAGTCATTGCAACAAAAAGGGTCATTTTGCAAAGGTTTGCCTATCAAGAGCCTCTACGAGGGCTTATCAAGCTAAGCCCTACCGAACTGCCCCGGTAAGGGCCTATCAAGATGTTCCGACTAAAATCTATCGTGCTTCCTCTCGGGTTTTCTCTCGAAGAAACACACCTAGAGTTTCAGCCACTCTTTGTGCAACGACACCAATTACAGCTGCTTGTCCTCAGAACCTATTCCATGCAGCTACAAAAGCATCAATTAATGGACATACTTTAGATGCCTTAATTGACTCAGGTAGCACTGATAGTTTCATTAGGGAACAGATTGTTGCAGAGTTAAAGCTACATGTTTTCCCATCGGACCAGGCAATTGCGATGGCTCAGTCATCACTTAATACCAGAATTTCTGGCTTTTGTATGGTTGAAATAACACTTAATGGTCACAGGTATCCCTCCACCCGGCTTTCGGTGCTCAAGGACTTATGTAGTGATCTTATCTTAGGGCTAGATTTTCAAAAGCAGCATAAGAAGCTCACCATTGAGTTCGGCGGATCCAAACCTGAACTCACTATTTCTAATATACGACCTCGATTACCGTTCTGTGCATTGTCAGCAGCTTCACTGGATGAACCCTCACTGTTTACCAGTATCCCTCCTCGATGCAAACCGATTATAACAAAGTCACGACGTTTCAGTCAGGAAGACCAGTCTTTTATTGCGGCTGAGATTTCTCGGCTTTTAGCAGAGGATATCATCGAGCCTTGTTCGTCGCCATGGCGCGCCCAGGTCGTTATTGTTAAGAACCCTCTACAACCTCACCAGAAACGGCTGTGCATTGACTATTCACAGACCATCAATCAATATACGGACTTGGACGCATACCCATTGCCGCGCATCGATGATATGGTTAATAAACTGGCTGAGTACACGGTGTTCTCAACATATGATCTGAAAAGTGCCTATCATCAGGTACCCTTGAAGGTCTCAGACAAGCAGTATACGGCCTTTGAAGCCAATGGACGGCTGTATCAATTTCGTCGCCTCCCCTTTGGGGTCACTAATGGAGTGGCTGTCTTCCAGCGAGCAATGAATGACCTGGTCAAACAGGAAGACTTAAAGGATACGTTTCCTTATCTGGACAATATTACTGTCGCAGGTCGCAATCAGCGGGAACATGACGCCAATCTCCAACGATTTTGGGATGCACTCCAGCACCGTAATTTGACATTAAATGCGGCTAAATCCATTGAGTCACAACCAACCATCAACATCCTTGGCTATTGTGTGGGCAATGGCATCATTAAACCTGACCCTGAAAGGCTTCGCCCACTCCAAGAACTCCCGCCACCTAAGAATCCGGCCTCCTTGCGCCGGGCCCGCGGCCTGTTTGCATACTATGCTAAATGGATTCCTAACTTCTCGGACCGAATCCAACCTCTACTGAAGGCCAGCACATTCCCACTAGACACAGCGGCTGTTGCAGCCTTTAACCTCCTGAAAAAACAGTTGGAGAAAGCGGCTCTTCACTCCATCGATGAGAGTCTTCCTTTTGTTGTTGAGTGTGATGCCTCGGAGGTGGCGATCTCGGCCACTCTGAATCAGGAAGGTCGTCCGGTGGCATTTTTGTCCAGGACTTTTCAAGGGGCTGAGCTACATTATCCTCCAGTCGAGAAAGAAGCTACAGCCATCATAGAGGCAGTACGGAAGTGGACTCATCTCCTAGCTCGCCAGCACTTTACCTTAATCACGGACCAGCGATCGGTCGCCTTCATGCTCGATAATCGAAAACGGACCAAAATTAAAAATAATAAAATCCAGCTTTGGCGGCTGGAATTGGCCTCTTTTGGTTACACCATCCACTATCGACCTGGCAAGGAGAATGTGGCTCCGGATACCCTCACACGAGCATTCTGCTCCGCTATGGCACCCTCTACGCTCGTAGACATCCATGATGGGTTGTGTCATCCGGGCGTTACTCGCATGCTACACTTCGTGCGGTCCCGAAATCTCCCATTCTCTACCGGGGATGTAAAGATGATGTGCTCGGACTGCAGAGTCTGTGCGGAATTGAAACCTCAGTTTTTCCGCCCCTCGGGTGGTTTACTCATACATGCGACCCAGCCAATGCAACGGCGTAGCATCGATTTTAAGGGGCCGTTGCCCTCTTCAACTCGCAACACTTATCTATTGACCATGGTCAATGAGAGTTCCCGTTTTCCGTTTGCCTTTCCCTGCCCCAATATGCTGACGACCACGGTTATCAGCTGCCTTGAGCAGGTATTTGCTTTCTGTGGCATGGCATCCTATGTTCATTCGGATCGGGGCCCTTCTTTTATGTCAGGAGAACTCAAGGCCTATCTCTCGGAACGGGGTATTGCTGCCAGCAGAACGACGCCTTATCATCCGGTCGGGAATGGGCAAGTCGAGCGTTTTAACGCTATCATCTGGAATGCGGTACGTCTGGCTTTGAGATCTCGGGGCCTACCCAACCAGCAATGGGAAGCAGTACTTCCAGACGCATTACACTCCACACGGTCCCTCCTTTCGACCGCCACAAATACGACGCCTCATGAACGGTTCTTCCGATTTCAGCGTCGCTCATCCTATGGGATATCTCTCCCGTCGTGGCTGACTGCACCGGGACCAGTGCTACTCCGAAGATATGTTCGGGCGTCTAAGAATGACCCCCTGGTAGATGAGGTTGAGCTCACTGACGTCAACCCTACCTACGCCTATATTCGGTATCCTGACGGTCGGGAATCTACCGTGTCATTGCGGGATCTGGCTCCCTGCCCGCCGAAACATAGAGGGACACCAGGGGATGATATTGTACCAGGCACATCTCTGGGCTCGCCAGGTGCCTCTCATCACGATCTGGATCTGACGCCGGCTGGTACCTCACTCCAGCGTGCCGACCTGGGGCAGACTGACTATGAGCCCGTCGGGGCTCGCACGTGCAGCCACGATCCACCCCATACCATACGCTCGGAAACGGATCTGCCACAGCCCTGCCTGACACCCGTTCGGGCACCAGTACACAGTCAGGATCGTCCTGACCCCTCACAGAGCGGGCTGGATCACTCGGACTCTGGTCCACGGCCCGCGGCAGGTAAACGGGCTAGGGGCCCTCTACCGCTACGAGAACCCAAACGGGTGCGGCTCTCCCTCGTCCAGCGGCTACGAAATGGAGGGAGAATGTGGTAACACAATACAGCTTCCTGTGACTCGAACTTCATCCCGGCCTCCTAATCTTTTGGGGGGGGGAGAATGTGGTAACACAATACAGCTTCCTGTGACTTGAACTTTATTACATCACTTCCTGTGATTAGTCCAGGATAAATACTGGGCTGATCAGTTGGATCCTGGAGAGGCATAGAGTAAGACCTCTTTTGTATGTAGCACCTTTTTAGTTGATTAAAGCTTACTTTAAGTTCACCACGCGTAAGGCTCATTCTTACGACACCCATTGTGTCATTGCAGTTAGCCTATTCCCATATTACAGGCATGTAACTCAATCTCTGTCCTCAGTAGTGAGATGATGGCTTAGTTTCTGTTTGGATATACTTCAGAGAGTGAAACCCGTTAATCCTTCTGGCTTGCTTGTTTTGAAGGTTGGAATAATACTACGGTGCCTGTCACTTTACAAATTATGATGGTGTGCCCACAAGAAGTACTTGTAGTCAGAAAGAGGCACATGTAACAAGGGTAATACAGTAATCATGGGGGACTTTAATCTACATATAGACTGGGCAAACCAAATTTGCAGTAATAGTGTGGAGGGCAAATTCATGGAATGTATACAAGATAGTTTTCTAGATCAGTATGTTGAGGAATCAACTAGGGAACAGGCTATTTTAGATCTAGTATTGTGTAACAAGAAAGGGTTAATTAAAAACCTGATAGTAAAGGGGCCTTAAGGGAAGAGTGACCATAATATGATAGAATTTTATATTGAGTTTGTAAATGATTTAGTTAAATCCGAAATTAGGGTCTTAAATCTAAACAAAGCAAACTACGTAGGTATAAGGGGCGAGTTGGCTAAGGTAGATAGGGAAACTACATTAAAAGTCAGGTATGATGGTAGAGAAGCAATGGCTAGCATTTAAAGAATTAATACATAATTTACAACAAATATACATTCCTTTAAGGCACAAAAAACCCACCGGAAAAGTGGTCCAACCGTGGCTAACGAGAAGTTAAAGATAGTATTAGATCAAAGGAAGAGGCTTATAATGTTGCCAAAAAGAGTCGTAAGCCTGAGGATTGGGAGGATTTTAGAATTCAGCAAAGGATGACTAAGAAATTGATAAGGAAAGAGAAAAAAGAATGAGAGTAAATTAGCGAGAGACACAGAAACAGATTGTAAATGTTTCTATAGGTATGTGAATTGGAAGAGATTAGTGAAAGTAAACGTGGGCCCATTCGAGGCAGAGACAGGAGAAATTATAATGGGCAATAAGGAAATGGCAGAGACATTAAACAAATACTTTGTATCTGTCTTCACAGTAGAAGACACAAAGCATTCTGGAAATAAAGGAAAACCAAGGATCTGGAGAGATTGGGGAACTTAAAGAAATCAGTATAAGTAAAGACATAGTACTGGAAAAATTAATGGGACTAAGTGGCGACAAATCCCCTGGACCTGACGACCTGCATCCTAGAGTTTTAAGAGGTAGCTGCAGAGATAGTGGATGCACTGGTATTAATCTTCCAGAATTCCCTAGATTCTAGAACAGTCCCCAAGTATTGGAAGGTAGCAAACATAACCATTCTATTTACGAAAGGAGGAAGAGAAATAAACAGGGAATTATAGGCCAGTTAGCCTGACATCAGTAGTAGGCAAAATGCTAGAATCTATTATTAGGGACGTGGTAATGGTTAATGGACAGAAAACAGAGTAGGAATAAACTGAACCTTTTCAGGTTGGCAGGCTGTAACTAGTGGGGTACCGCAAGGATCAGTGCTTGGGCCTCTGCTATTTACAATCTATATTAATCGTTTAGATGAAGGGACTGAGTGTAATGTATCCAAGTTTGCTGATGATACAAAGTTAGGTGGGAAAGTAAGCTGTGAGGAGGATGCAAAGAGGCTGCAGAGAGACATAGACAGGTTGACTGAGTGGGCAAGAACATGGCAAATGGAATACAATGTGGGGAAGTGTGAAGTTATCCACTTTGGTAGGAAAAACAAAAAAGCAGATTATTTTTTGAATGGTGAGAGACTGGGAAATGTTTGCATTCAGAGGGACCTGGGTGTCCTTGTACATGATTCACAGAAAGTTAACACGCAGGTACAGCAAGCAATTAGGAAAGCAAATGGTATGTTAGCTTTTGTTACAAAGGGATTAGAGTATGAGTAGAGAAGTCTTACTACAATTATATAGGGCATTGGTGAGGCCACACCTGGAGTACTGTGTACAGTTCTGGTCTCCTTACCCAAGGAAAGACATACTTGCCTTAGAGGGAGTGCAGCGAAGGTTCACTAGACTGGTTCCTGGGATGAGGGGATTGCTGTATGAGGAGAGATTGAGTAGACTAGGCCTATATTCCTTAGAATTTAGAAGAATGAGAGGTGATCTAATTGAAACATGTAAAATTCTTAAGGGGCTTGACAGGGTTAATGCTGGGAAAATATTTACCCTGGCTGGGGAATCTAGAACACGGAGTCACAGAATAAGGGGTCGGCCATTTAGGACTGAGATGAGGAGAAATTTCTTCACTCAAACCTCGGTGGTGGGGAAATTATTGGAAAGAATTCTGAAGGACAGGATAAATCTTCATTTAGAAAGACACAGATTAATCAAGGATAGTCAGCACGGATTTGTTAAGGGAAGGTCGTGTCTGACAAACTTAATTGAATTTTTTGAGGAGGTAACAAGGAGGGTAGATGAGGGTAGTGTGTTTGATGTAGTGTATATGGACTTTAGCAAGGCTTTTGATAAGGTTCCACATGGCAGACTGGTCATGAAGTTAAAAGCCCATGGGATCCAGGGCAAAGTGTCACGTTGGATTCAAAACTGGCTCGGAGACAGGAAGCAGAGGGTAATGGTTGATGGGTGTTTTTGTGACTGGAAGGCTGTTTCCAGTGGGGTTCCGCAGGGCTCAGTACTAGGTTCCTTGCTTTTTGTGGTATATATCAATGATCTAGACTTGAATATCGGGGGTATGATTAAGAAGTTTGCAGATGATACTAAAATCGGCGCTGTGGTTGATACTGAAGAAGGAAGCTGTAGACTGCAGGAAGATATCAATAAATTGGTCAGGTGGGCAGAACAGTCGCAAATGGAATTCAATCCGGAGAAGTGTGAGGTAATGCATTTGGGGAGGGCTAACAAGGAAAGTGAATACACATTAAATGGTAGGACACAAAGTAGAGGAACAAAGGGACCTTGGATTGCATGTCCACAGATCCCTGAAGGTAGCAGGCCAAGTAGATAAGGTGGTTAAGAAGGCATACGGAATGCTTGCCTTTATTAGCCGTGGCATAGAATACAAGAGCAGGGGAGTTATGCTTCAACTGCATAAAACACTAGTTAGGCCTCAGCTAGAGTACTGCGTGCAGTTCTGGTCACCACATTACAGGAAAGATGTGATTGCACTAGAGAGGGTACAGAGGAGGTTTACAAGGATAAGAGTACTTAAGCAGTTTAAGTGAAGGGGAAAAGTTAACTATTTGGGATTCTGTTGGTTTAAGAAGAGTAAAACAAGGTTACACTGCAGTAGCAGTAAATTGGCACAGCAGGCAGTGGAAACCAGTTTTCTAATCAATCAGCAGGGGTCAAAGTCAGAGGGCGGGGCCAATTCATTGGTACCCGTATATAGGTGGAGCTGTTGCTAAACCCGAGACACTACACTAGTAGTGTCTCCCACCCTCCCACCTCCTCTAACCTTTAGGGGTAGAGGGAATTTAAAAGGTAGGTTCGATTTATATTTTGTTTTCAGGGACTTAACTTAATAAAGTAATATAAGGGTTAAGTCATGGCAGGAAATCTCGGAACCGTGTCGTGCTCCTCCTGTGCTATGTTGGAAATCAGGGACACTTCCAGTGTCCCTGACAACTATGTGTGCAGCAAGTGCGTCCAGCTGCAGCTCCTGACGGACCGCATGGCGGCACTGGAGCTGCGGATGGACTCACTCTGGAGCATCCACGATGCCGAGAACTTTGTGGATTACTCATTTAGTGAGTTGAACACACCGCGGGTAAAGGCTAGGTCAGACAGTAAATGGGTGACCAAGAGGCAGGGCAATATCAGGAAGGTAGTGCAGGAGTCCCCTGCGGTCGTTTCCCTCCAAAACAGATATACCGTTTTGGATACTGTTGGGGGAAATGACCTACCAGAGGAAGGCACCAGCAGCCAGGTTCATGGTACCATGGCTGGCTCTGCTGCACAGCAGGGCGGGAAAAAGAGTGGTTGAGCTATAGTGATAGGGGACTCAATTGTAAGGGGAATAGACAGGAGTTTCTGTGGCCGCAACCGAGATTCCAGGATGGTATGTTGCCTCCCTGTGCAAGGGTCAAGGATGTCTCAGAGCGGCTGCAGAACATTCTGGAAAGGGAGGGTGAAGAGCCAGCTGTCGTGGTGCATGTAGGTACCAACGATATAGGTAAAAAGCGGGAAGAGGTCCTACAAGCAGAATTTAGGGAGCTAGGAGCTAAATTGAAAAGTAGGACCTCAAAGGTAGTAATCTCTGGGTTGCTACCAGTGCCGCGTGCTAATCAGAGTAGCATGAACAGGATAGCGAGATTAAATACGTGGCTTGAGCAGTGGTGCAGGAGGGAGGGATTCAAATACCTGAGGCATTGGAACCAGTTCTGGGGGAAGTGGGACCTGTACAAAAGGGACGGTCTGCACTTGGGCAGGACTGGAACCGATGTCCTCGGGGTAATATTGGCTAAGGCAGTTCGGGAGGATTTAAACTAATGGCAGGGGAATGGGACTATGTAGCGAAACGGGGAAGTAATATGCAGTCAGAAACAAATGTTCGAAGGGTGAGAAACAATAAGGGAAATCCGAGTAAACAAAGGCAAGAAACACAAAGGGCCATACTAAATCATAAGTCTAAAAGGACAAAGGGTGTTAATAAAACAAGCCTAAAGGCTCTGTGTCTTAATGCAAGGAGTATCCGTAATAAGGTGGATGAATTGACTGTGCAAATTGATGTTAACGGATATGATGTGATTGGGATTACAGAGACGTGGCTCCAGAACAATCAAGGCTGGGAACTGAATATCCAGGGGTATTCAACATTCAGGAAGGATAGAATAAAAGGAAAAGGGGGTGGGGTAGCATTGCTGATTAAAAAGGAGATTAATGCAATAGCTAGGAAGGACATTAGCTTGGAGGATGTGCAGAAAACGTTAGTGGGGGTTGTGTACAGACCTCCAAACAGTAGTAGTGAGGTGGGGGAGGGTATGAAACAGGAAATCAGAGGTGCATGCAAAAAAGGCGCAGCAGTTATCATGGGTGACTTTAATATGCATATAGATTGGGCTACTCAAACTGGAAGCAATACGGTGGAGGAGGATTTCCTAGAGTGTTTAAGGGATGGTTTCCTAAACCAATATGTTGAGGAACCAACTAGAGGGGAGGCCATTCTGGACTGGGTGTTGTGTAATGAGGAAGGACTAATCAGCAATCTTGTGGTGCGAGGCCCCTTGGGGAAGAGTGACCATAGTATGGTGGAGTTCTACATTAGGATGGAGAAGGAAACAGTTAATTCAGAGACCATGGTCCAGAACTTAAATAAGGGCAACTTTGAGGGTATGAGGCATGAATTGGCGAGGTTAGATTGGCAAGCGATATTTAAGGGGTTATCAGTGGAAGGGCAATGGCAGACATTTAGAGATCGCATGGATGAACTACAGCAATTGTACATCCCTGTCTGACGTAAAAATAAAAAAGGGAAGGTGGCTCAACCATGGCTAACCAGGGAAATCAGGGATAGTATTAAAAGCAAGGAAGTGGCATGCAAATTGGCCAGAAGTAGCAGCAAACCCGGGAACTGGGAGAACTTTAAAACTCAGCAGAGGAGGACGAAGGGTTTGATTAGGGCAGGGAAAATAAAATATGAAAGGAAGCTTGCGGAGAACATTAAAACGGACTGCAAAAGCTTCTATAAATATGTAAAAAGAAAGAGGTTAGTAAAAACAAACGTAGGTCCCCTGCAGTCAGAAACAGGGTAAGTCATAATGGGGAACAAAGAAATGGCAGATCAATTGAACAAGTACTTTGGTTCGGTGTTTACTGTGGAGGACACAAACAACCTTCCGGAAATAAAAGAGATCAAAGGATCTGGTAAGAGGGAGGAGCTGAGGGAAATCCTTATCAGTCGGGAAAAGGTGTTGGGGAAATTGATGGGACTGAAGGCTGATAAATCCCCAGGGCCTGATGGTCTGCATCCCAGAGTACTTAAGGAGGTGGCCTTGGAAATAGTGGATGCATTGACGATCATTTTCCAACATTCCTTAGACTCTGGATCAGTTCCGAAGGAGTGGAGGGTGGCTAATGTAACCCCTCTTTTTAAAAAAGGAGGGAGAAAGCAGGGAATTATAGACCGGTCAGCCTGACATCGGTGGTGGGTAAAATGATGGAAGCAATTATTAAAGATGTCATAACAGACCATTTGGAAAGTGGCGACATGATAGGTCCAAGTCAGCATGGATTTGTGATAGGGAAATCATGCTTGACAAATCTTCTGGAATTTTTTGAGGATGTTTCCAATAGGGTGGACGGGGGGGGAACCAGTAGATGTGGTGTATTTGGACTTTCAGAAGGCCTTCGACAAGGTCCCACACAAGAGATTGGTGTGCAAAGTTAAAGCACATGGGATTGGGGGTAATGTGTTGACGTGGATTGAGAACTGGTTGGCACACAGGAAACAAAGAGTAGGAGTAAATGGGTACTTTTCAGAATGGCAGGCAGTGACCAGCGGGGTACCGCAGGGTTCAGTGCTGGGGCCCCAGCTGTTTACATTATATATTAATGATTTGGACGAAGGGATTAATTGTAATATCTCCAAATTTGCGGATGACACTAAATTGGGAGGCAGTATGAACAATGAGGAGGATGCTAGGAGGCTACAGAGTGACTTGGACAGGTTGGGTGAATGGGCAAATGTATGGCAGATGAAGTACAATGTGGATAAATGTGAGGTTATCCACTTTGGTGGTAAAAATAGGGAGGCAGACTATTACCTGAATGGTGGCAGATTAGGGAAAGGGGAGGTGCAACGAGACCTGGGCGTCATGGTACATCAGTCACTGAAGGTGGGAAGGCAAGTGCAGCAGGCAGTCAAGAAAGCAAATGGCATGATGGCCTTCATAGCAAGGGGATTTGAGTACAGGAGTAGGGAGGTGATGCTACAGTTGTACAGGGCCTTGGTGAGGCCACACCTGGAGTATTGTGTGCAGTTTTGGTCTCCTAACTTGAGGAAGGACATTCTTGCTATTGAGGGAGTGCAACGAAGGTTCACTAGATTGATTCCTGGGATGGCCAGACTGACATATCAAGAAAGACTGAACTTGTATCCTCTGGAGTTCAGAAGAATGAGGGGGGATCTTATAGAGACGTTTAAAATCCTGACTGGTTTAGACAAATTAGATGCGGGCAGAATGTTTCCAATGTTAGGGAAAACTAAAACCAGGGGTCACAGTCTAAGGATAAAGGGGAAGCCATTTAAGACTGAGATGAGGAGGAACTTCTTCACCCAGAGAGTGGTGAATCTGTGGAATTCTCTACCACAGAAGGTTGTTGAGGCCAGTTCGCTAAATATATTCAAAAGGGAGTTAGATATAATACTCACAACTAGGGGGATCAAGGGGTATGGCGAGAAAGCAGGAATGGGGTACTGAGGTAGCATGTTCAGCCATGAACGCATTGAATGGCGGTGCAGGCTCGAAGGACCGAATGGTCTACTCCTGCACCTATTTTCTATGTTTCTATGTTGCCGGGAGTAGAGAATCTTAGCTATGAGGAAGGACTGGATAGGCTGTGTCTGTTTTCCTTGGAACAGAGGAGGCTGAGGGGAGACCTAATTGAGGGGCATAGATAGTGGTTAGAAAGGACCTATTTCCCTTAGCAGAAGGGTCAAAAACCAGGGGTACAGATTTAAAGTAATTGGAAGGTTTAGAGGGGATTTGAGGGGAAATGTCTTCACCCAGAGGGTTGTGGGGGTCTGGAACTCGCTGCCTGAAAGGGTGGTAGAGGCAGGAACCCTAACCACATTTAAAAAGTACTTGGATGTGCACTTGGGATGCTCTAACCTGCAGGGCTACGGACCAAGAGCTGGAAGTGGGATTAGGCTGGATAGCTCTTTGTTGGCCGGCGCGGGCACGATGGGCCGAAATGGCCTCCTTCCGTGCTGTAACTTTCTATGATTCTATTCTAAAGGGTTGTGAATCTTTGGAATTCTCTACCCCAGAGAGCTGTGGATGCTCAGTCTAATATATTCAAGACAGAGGTCGATAAATTTTTGGGAATTAAGGGATATGGGGATCGTGCGGGAAGGTGGAGTTGAGGTAGATGATCAACCATGATCTTGTTGAATGACTGAGCAGGCTCGAGGGGCCAAATGGCCTACTCCCGCTCCTATTTCTTATGTAACTATTTTCTGCAGATTTATCACTAAGTCCAAAAGAAAACTATAAGTAGTCTCTTAGTTTTAAAAAAGTGCTTTCCATGCAGTTCCTATCGCAAGTATTCTATAAACAAACTGAAATAGAAATATGAACAGCATTTTAGACTAGTTTGGATTTGAGTTTTCCATTTGCTAATACAGCAAATGTTATGCCTTTTATGCATTTAGGCACAATTGTACCTTGATAGTTATTGCATGTGCTATTCATGCAGTTTAAAGATACACAAAGGGAATTGGTCAAATACTTATCTATTTACTTTGTACTTGGTGAATTAATGCTACTCGATCACAAAAAATGAAAACTGACAGCTTACCTGGAGGATATTCAGTGTCTGTCAGTGAAATATTCAAGCAAGGGGTTCAGATAGCAGTTTATATTTAACAGCCAAACCCTATATGTCTTAAATTCACAGTTTTTAGTTTTATTTATAATATATTAAAAGAGTGGTTTTTTTTAAGGGGCCTCTTGATAAGTTTCCCCCCCTTTTATGATTTTTGACTGCTGTGGCTGGGTGTCCAGGATTGCCTTGCCTGAGAAACCCAACAATTTAGCTTGGGGCTCCCAACTTCATTAACCTCATGAGAATCTGAGCTGAATGGGACTCTGATCTGCATCCATCCAAACTCTGGTACTGGTAGTACACTAAATTCACCTTGAACTTTTAATAAATAGCATTGATGGAGGCTGGTTCCTTGATTGCTATAAATGTCTTCATTGAAGTAGTGCCACATGACATAGGGTACAGTCCTGTGGTATCCTGTATAACCTGCAAGATACATTATCCTCAATAGTAAATTGCACAAAACTTAAGTCATCTGCGTATTATAACTTGGTTATGTTGCTAAAAGCAAACTTGTTAAGGATAAAAATAATTCTTCTTTGAGGAACCTTGCTTAATATCCAATAGTTCTGATTTCCTTGTTAATGTTCTTCAACTTTCACCATCAAAAACAGATTAACTGGCCACCTCTGTGGGATCTTGCTATAAATAAACTGACTGCCATATTTGCCTCCATAACAGAATCTACATTTTAAATCAATTAGTTTTATGTGAAGTGCTTTCAGGTGTTTCTGAGAGATATGATAAGGTGTTATAAATTCATCTATCTCTCTGTTCTGGCTTCATACTCTGAGGATATTGCTGGAAGATCAAGTTCAGCTGAGGTTCACTACTGAATATTTGTGTCAGCTGTGGCTCAGTGGATAGCACTTCTCACCTCGGAGTCAGAATGTTGTGGGTTCAAGTCCCAGGCCAGACACTTGAGCACAAAAATCTAGGCTGACACGGAGGTGCCGTCTTTCGGATATGACGTTAAACCGAGGCCCAGTAAAAGATCCCATAGCACTATTTCGAAGAAGCGCAGGGGAGTTATCCCTGGTGTCCTGGCCAATATTTATCCCTCAATCAACATCACTAAAAACAGATTATCTGCTCATTATCACATTGCCGTTTGTGGGAGATTGCTGTGTGAAAATTGGCTGTCGCATTTCCTACATTACAACAGTAACTACACTTCAAAAAGTACTTCATTTGCTGTAAAGTGCTTTGGGATGTCCGGTGGTTGGTCGTTCTTTTTCTCTCTCTCTCTCTCTCTTCCCCCCCCCCCCCCCTCCCCCCCCCCCCCCCCTCGCTTTCTCTCTCTTCCCCTCCCCCCCTCGCTTTCTTTCTCTCCCCCCTTGCTTTCTTTCTCTTCCCCCCCCCCCCCCCCCCCCCCTCGCTTTCTCTCTCTCCCCCCTGTCGAAGTTTCAACTTCCGAGTAAGACTCTTGAAACATAAAGTATCGTCAAGGCAGGCTTTATTATTTACTTGCTTGCAAGGAGAATGCACCGCAGTCAATGGCTACAACATTCTGAAGAATCACAGAAAATGGAAGATCTTTATACACTTAAAATACAAGCTTTCAATATCACATGACATGTTGTCCAAAAATGTGCGGGTTAGGTTGATTTGGCTATGATAAATTGACCCTTAGTGTTAGGGGGGGATTAAATATGTGGGGTTATGGGGATAGGATGGGATATGTTAGGGGGAATTAAATACGTGGGGTTATGGGGGTAGGGTGGGATATGTGTACTGTGGGGATTAAAGCAGGGACAGGGTACTGGATTTGGATGATCAGCCATGATCGTATTGAATGGTGGAGCAGGCTCGACGGGCCGAATGGCCTACTCCTGCTCCTAGATTCTATGTTTCTATGTTTAAAGTAAGCTAAGTTAAAAGTTAAAAAAATAGAAATGCCTTACGATGAGACGAGCTAATCTCTACAGTAACTGGAGTCTGTCTGTCTGTTCTTCTTCTCCCGCCAAGGCCAAGGCACCTGGCTGTTTACTTCACTAGTCCTTGGTTATCTCAAGTTGATTAGAAGAACCCTTTTTGTTCTGTACTATGAAAACAACATAGTCTGCAAAGTTTAAATTCATCTCCATGAGAAGTCATAAACAACTTCTTTCTTTTCCCAAACAAGTCAGAGTCAGCCATTTTGTATCACTCTTTGTGTCTAGGAAGCCATTTTGTGTCCGAGACAAAAATGCACTGCCACACCCCCCCCCCTCGCTTTCACTCTCTCCCCCCCTCGCTTTCACTCTCTCCCCCCCTCGCTTTCACTCTCTCCCCCCCTCGCTTTCTCTCTCTCCCCCCCTCGCTTTCTCTCTCTCCCCCCCTCGCTTTCTCTCTCTCCCCCCCTCGCTTTCTCTCTCTCCCCCCCTCGCTTTCTCTCTCTCCCCCCCTCGCTTTCTCTCCTCCCCCCCCCTCGCTTTCTCTCTCCCCCCCCTCGCTTTCTCTCTCCCCCCCCCCCTCGCTTTCTCTCTCCCCCCCCCCTCGCTTTCTCTCTCCCCCCCCCCTCGCTTTCTCTCTCCCCCCCCCTCGCTTTCTCTCTCCCCCCCCCTCGCTTTCTCTCTCTCCCCCCCTCGCTTTCTCTCTCTCCCCCCCTCGCTTTCTCTCTCCCCCCCCTCGCTTTCTCTCTCTCCCCCCCCTCGCTTTCTCTCTCTCCCCCCCTCGCTTTCTCTCTCTCCCCCCCTCGCTTTCTCTCTCTCCCCCCCTCGCTTTCTCTCTCTCCCCCCTCGCTTTCTCTCTCTCCCCCCTCGCTTTCTCTCTCTCTCCCCCCTCGCTTTCTCTCTCTCCCCCCCTCGCTTTCTCTCTCTCCCCCCCTCGCTTTCTCTCTCTCCCCCCCTCGCTTTCTCTCTCTCCCCCCCTCGCTTTCTCTCTCTCCCCCCCCTCGCTTTCTCTCTCTCCCCCCCTCGCTTTTTCTCTCTCCCCCCCTCGCTTTCTCTCTCTCCCCCCCTCGCTTTCTCTCTCTCCCCCCTCGCTTTCTCTCTCTCCCCCCCTCGCTTTCTCTCTCTCCCCCCCTCGCTTTCTCTCTCTCCCCCCCTCGCTTTCTCTCTCTCCCCCCCTCGCCTTCTCTCTCTCCCCCCCTCGCCTTCTCTCTCTCCCCCCCTCGCTTTCTCTCTCTCCCCCCTCGCTTTCTCTCTCTCCCCCCCTCGCTTTCTCTCTCTCCCCCCCTCGCTTTCTCTCTCTCCCCCCCTCGCTTTCTCTCTCTCCCCCCCTCGCTTTCTCTCTCTCCCCCCCTCGCTTTCTCTCTCTCCCCCCCTCGCTTTCTCTCTCTCCCCCCCTCGCTTTCTCTCTCTCCCCCCCTCGCTTTCTCTCTCTCCCCCCCTCGCTTTCTCTCTCTCCCCCCCTCGCTTTCTCTCTCTCCCCCCCTCGCTTTCTCTCTCTCCCCCCCTCGCTTTCTCTCTCTCCCCCCCTCGCTTTCTCTCTCTCCCCCCCTCGCTTTCTCTCTCTCCCCCCCTCGCTTTCTCTCTCTCCCCCCCCTCGCTTTCTCTCTCTCCCCCCCTCGCTTTCTCTCTCTCCCCCCCTCGCTTTCTCTCTCTCCCCCCCTCGCTTTCTCTCTCTCCCCCCCTCGCCTTCTCTCTCTCCCCCCCTCGCTTTCTCTCTCTCCCCCCCCTCGCTTTCTCTCTCACCCCGCCTCGCTTTCTCTCTCTCCCCCCCTCGCTTTCTCTCTCTCCCCCCCCTCGCTTTCTCTCTCTCCCCCCCTCGCTTTCTCTCTCTCCCCCCCCTCGCTTTCTCTCTCTCCCCCCCTCGCTTTCTCTCTCTCCCCCCCTCGCTTTCTCTCTCTCCCCCCCTCGCTTTCTCTCTCTCCCCCCCTCGCTTTCTCTCTCTCCCCCCCTCGCTTTCTCTCTCTCCCCCCCCTCGCTTTCTCTCTCTCCCCCCCTCGCTTTCTCTCTCTCCCCCCCTCGCTCTCTCTCTCTCCCCCCCTCGCTCTCTCTCTCTCCCCCCCTCGCTCTCTCTCTCTCCCCCCCTCGCTCTCTCTCTCTCCCCCCCCTCGCTCTCTCTCTCTCCCCCCTCGCTCTCTCTCTCTCTCTCCCCCCCCCCCCCCCCCCTCGCTTTCTCTCTCTCTCTCCCCCCCCCCCCCCTCGCTTTCTCTCTCTCCCCCCCCCCCCTCGCTTTCTCTCTCTCTCCCCGATATTTTTGAAGTGGAGGACTGTTATGTTGG
>JASTWF010002161.1:0-29526 GCA_030390025.1 Squalus acanthias | reverse complement strand
GGAGTGTGTGAGTGTGAGAGGAGTGTGTGAGTGTGAGAGGAGTGTGTGAGTGTGAGAGGAGTGTGAGAGAGGAGTGTGTGAGCATGAGAGAAGTGTGTGAGTGTGAGAGGAGTGTGTGAGAGGAGTGTGTGAGTGTGAGAGGAGTGTGTGAGTGTGAGAGGAGTGTGTGAGAGCAGTGTGTGAGAGGAGTGTGTGAGTGTGAGAGGAGTGTGAGAGAGGAGTGTGTGAGTGTGAGAGGAGTGTGAGAGTGTGAGAGGAGTGTGAGTGTGAGAGAAGTGTGAGAGTGTGAGAGGAGTGTGGGAGTGTGAGAGATGTGTGAGAGGAGAGGTTGAGTGTGAGAGCAGTGTATGAGTGTGCGAGGAGTGTGTGAGTGTGAGAGGAGTGTGAGAGAGGAGTGTGTGAGTGTGAGAGGAGTGTGAGTGTGCGAGAAGTGTGAGAGTGTGAGAGGAGTGTGGGAGTGTGAGAGGAGTGTGTGAGAGGAGTGTGTGAGTGTGAGAGGAGTGTGTGAGTATGAGAGGAGTGTGAGAGTGAGAGGAGTGTGTGAGTGTGCGAGGAGTGTGTGAGTGTGAGAGGAGTGAGTGAGTGTGAGAGGAATGTGTGAGTGTGAGAGGAGTGTGTGAGTGTAAGAGGAGTGAGTGAGTGTGAGAGGAGTGCGTGAGTGTGAGAGCTGTGAGTGAGTGTGAGAGGAGTGCGTGAGTGCGAGAGGAGTGTGTGAGTGTGAGAGAAGTGTGTGAGTGTGAGAGGAGTGTGTGAGTGTGAGAGGAGTGAGTGAGTGTGAGAGGATTGTGTGTGTGTGAGAGGAGTGTGTGAGTGTGAGAGGAGTGAGTGAGTGTGAGAGGAGTGTGTGAGTGTGAGAGGAGTGAGTGAGTGTGATGGGAGTGTGTGAGTGTGAGAGGAGTGTATGAGTGTGAGAGGAGAGTGTGAGTGTGAGAGGAGTGTGAGTTTGAGAGGAGTGTGTGAGTGTGAGAGGAGTGTGTGAGTGTGAGAGGAGTGTGTGAGTGTGAGAGGAGTGTGAGAGAGTTGTGTTTGAGTGTGAGATGCGTGTGAGAGTGTGAGAGGAGTGTGTGAGTGTGAGTGGAGTGTGTGAGGGCAGTGTGTGAGTGTGAGAGGAATGTGAGTGTGAGAGGAGTGTGAGTGTGAGAGGAGTGTGAGAGAGGAGTGAGTGAGTGTGAGAGGAGTGAGTGAGTGTGAGAGGAGTGAGTGAGTGTGAGAGGAGTGAGTGAGTGTGGAGAGGAGTGTGTGAGTGTGAGAGGAGTGAGTGAGTGTGAGAGGAGTGTGTGAGTGTGAGAGGAGAGTGTGATTGTGAGAGGAGTGTGAGTGTGAGAGGAGTGTGTGAGAGTGGAGAGGAATTGTGTGAGTGTGAGAGGATGTGTGAGTGTGAGAGGTGATAGTGAGAGAGGAGTGTGTGAGTGTGAGAGGAGTGTAGAAGAGCTGTGAGAGGAGTGTGTGAGTGTGAGAGGAGTGTGTGAGTATGAGAGCAGTGTGAGTGTGAGAGGAGTGTGTGAGTGTGAGAGGAGTGTGTGAGTGTGAGAGGAGTGTGTGAGATGTGAGAGGAGCGTGGAGAGTGTGTGAGGGAGTGGAGTGTGTGAGGGAGTGGTGTGAGTGTGAGAGGATTGTGTGAGTGTGAGAGGAGTGCTGAGTGAGAGAGAGTGTGAGTGTGAGAGTGAGTTGTGAGTATGAGAGGAGTGTGTGAGTGTGAGAGGAGTGTGTGAGTGTGAGAGGAGTGTGTGAGTGTGAGAGGAGTGTGTGAGTGTGAGAGGAGTGAGTGAGTGTGAGAGGAGTGTGTGAGTGTGAGAGCAGAGTGTTGAGTGTGAGAGGAAGTGTGAGTGTGAGAGGAGTGTGTGAGTGTGAGAGGAGGGAGTGAGTGTGAGAGGAGTGTGTGAGTGTGAGAGGAGTGTGTGAGTGTGAGAACGAGTGTGTGAGTGTGAGAGGAGTGTGTGAGTGTGAGAAGGAGGAGTGTGTGAGTGTGAGAGGAGTGTGTGAGTGTGAGAGGAGTGTGAGAGATGAGTGTGTGAGTGTGAGAGGAGTGTGTGAGTGTGAGAGGAGTGTGTGAGTGTGAGAGGAGTGTGAGAGTGAGAGGATTGAGTGAGTGTGAGAGGAGTGTGAGAGAGGAGTGTGTGAGTGTGAAGGAGTGTGTGAGTGTGAGAATGAGTGTGTGAGTGTGAGAGGAGTGTGTGAGTGTGAGAGGAGAGAGTGAGTGTGAGAGGAGTGAGTGAGTGTGAGAGGAGTGTGTGAGTGTGAGAGGAGTGTGTGAGTGTGAGAGGAGTGTGTGAGTGTGAGAGGAGTGTGTGAGTGTGAGAGGAGTGTGAGTGAGAGGAGTGTGTGAGTGTGAGAGGAGTGTGTGAGTGTGAGAGAGTGAGTGAGTGTGAGAGGAGTGTGTGAGTGTGAGAGGAGTGTGTGAGTGTGAGAGGAGTGTGTGAGTGTGAGAGGAGTGTGTGAGTGTGAGAGGAGTGTGTGAGTGTGAGAGGAGTGTGAGAGAGGAGTGTGTGAGTGTGAGAGGAGTGTGTGAGTTTGAGAGGAGTGTGAGAGTGTGTGAGGAGTGTGAGTGAGAGAGGAGTGTGTGAGTGTGTGAGGAGTGTGTGAGTGTGAGAGGAGTGTGTGAGTATGAGAGGAGTGTGTGAGTGTGAGAGGAGTGTGTGAGTGTGAGAGGAGTGAGTGAGTGTGAGAGGAGTGAGTGAGTGTGAGAGGAGTGTGTGAGTGTGTGAGGAGTGAGTGAGTGTGAGAGGAGTGTGTGAGTGTGTGAGGAGTGTGAGTGAGAGAGGAGTGTGTGAGTGTGAGAGGAGTGAGTGAGTGTGAGAGGAGTGTGTGAGTGTGAGAGGAGTGTGTGAGTGTGAGAGGAGTGAGTGAGTGTGAGAGGAGTGTGTGAGTGTGAGAGGAGTGAGTGAGTGTGAGAGGAGTGTGAGAGAGAAGTGTGTGAGTATGAGAGGAGTGTGTGAGTGTGAGAGGAGTGTGAGAGAGGAGTGTGTGAGTGTGAGAGGAGTGTGAGAGTGTGAGAGGAGTGTGTCAGTGTGAGAGGAGAGTGAGAGAGGAGTGAGTGAGTGTGAGAGGAGTGTGAGAGATGAGTGTGTGAGATTGAGAGGAGTGTGAGAGGAGTGTGAGAGAGGAATGTGTGAGTGTGAGAGGAGTGTGTGAGTGTGAGAGGAGTGTGAGAGAGGTGTGTGTGAGTGTGAGAGGAGTGTGTGAGTGTGAGAGGAGAGTGTGAGTGTGAGAGGAGTGTGTGAGTGTGAGAGGAGTGTGAGAGAGGAGTGTGTGAGTGTGACAGGAGTGTGAGAGTGTGAGATGGGTGTGAGAGAGGAGTGTGTGAGTGTGAGAAGAGAGTGTGAATGTGAGAGGAGTGTGAGAGAGGAGTGTGTGAGTGTGAGAGGAGTGTGTGAGTGTGAGAGGAGTGAGTGAATGTGAGAGGAGTGTGTAAGTGTGAGAGGAATGTGTGAGTGAGAGAGGAGTGTGTGAGTGTGAGAGGAGTGTGTGAGTGTGAGAGGAGTGTGAGAGAGGAGCGTGAGAGTGTGAGAGGAGTGTGTGAGCGTGAGAGGAGTGTGAGAGAGGAGTGTGTGAGTGTGAGAGGAGTGTGTGAGTGAGAGAGGAGTGTGTGAGTGTGAGAGGGGTGTGTGGGTGTGAGAGGAGTGTGTGAGTGTGAGAGGAGTGTGTGAGTGTGAGAGGGGTGTGTGAGTGTGAGAGGAGTGTGTGAGTGTGAGAGGAGTGCGTGAGTGTGAGAGGGGTATGTGGGTGTGAGAGGAATGTGTGAGTGTGAGAGGAGTGTGTGAGTGTGAGAGGAGTGTGTGAGTGTGAGAGGGGTGTGTGGGTGTGAGAGGAGTGTGTGAGTGTGAGAGGAGTGTGTGAGTGTGAGAGGGGTGTGTGGGTGTGAGAGGAGTGTGTGAGTGTGAGAGGAGTGCGTGAGTGTGAGAGGAGTGTGTGAGTGTGAGAGGGGTGTGTGGGTGTGAGAGGAGTGAGTGAGTGTGAGAGGAGTGTGTGAGTGTGTGATGAGTGTGAGTGAGAGAGGAGTGTGTGAGTGTGAGAGGAGTGAGTGAGTGTGAGAGGAGTGTGTGAGTGTGAGAGGAGTGTGTGAGTGTGAGAGGAGTGAGTGAGTGTGAGAGGAGTGAGTGAGTGTGAGAGGAGTGTGTGAGTGTGAGAGGAGTGAGTGAGTGTGAGAGGAGTGTGAGAGAGGAGTGTGTGAGTGTGAGAGGAGTGTGTGAGTGTGAGATGGGTGTGAGAGAGGAGTGTGTGAGTGTGAGAAGAGAGTGTGAATGTGAGAGGAGTGTGAGAGAGGAGTGTGTGAGTGTGAGAGGAGTGTGTGAGTGTGAGAGGAGTGTGTGAGTGTGAGAGGAGTGTGTAAGTGTGAGAGGAATGTGTGAGTGAGAGAGGAGTGTGTGAGTGTGAGAGGAGTGTGTGAGTGTGAGAGGAGTGTGAGAGAGGAGCGTGTGAGTGTGAGAGGAGTGTGTGAGCGTGAGAGGAGTGTGAGAGAGGAGTGTGTGAGTGTGAGAGGAGTGTGTGAGTGAGAGAGGAGTGTGTGAGTGTGAGAGGAGTGTGTGGTGGAGAGGCGTGTGTGAGAGGAGTGAGTGAGTGTGAGAGGAGTGTGTGAGTGTGAGAGGAGTGTGTGAGTGTGAGAGGAGTGTGTGAGTGTGAGAGGAGTGAGTGAGTGTGAGAGGAGTGTGTGAGTGTGAGAGGAGTGTGTGAGTGTGAGAGGAGTGTGTGAGTGTGAGGGAGTGTGTGAGTGTGAGAGGAGTGTGTGAGTGTGAGAGGAGTGAGTGAGTGTGAGGAGGAGTGTGTGAGTGTGAGAGGGATGTGTGAGTGAGAGGAGTGTGTGAGTGTGAGAGGAGTGGTGAGTGTGAGAGGAGTGTGTGAGTGTGAGAGGAGTGTGAGAGGAGTGTGAGAGTGAGAGAGTGAGTGAGTGTGAGAGGAGTGTGTGAGAGAGGAGTGTGAGAGTGAGAGAGAAGGTGTGAGATGAGAGTGTGAGTGTGTGAGAGGAGTGTGTGAGTGTGAGAGGAGTGTGTGAGAGTGAGAGGAGTGTGAGAGTGAGAGAGGAGTGTGTGATCGTGAGAGGAGTGTGTGAGTGTGAGAGGAGTGTGTGAGTGTGAGAGGAGTATGAGAGGAGTGTGTGAGTGTGAGAGGAGTGTGAGAGTGTGAGAGGAGTGTGTGAGTGTGAGAGGAGTGTGTGAGTGTGCGAGGAGTGTGTGAGTGTGAGAGGAGTGTGTGAATGAGAGAGGAGTGTGTGAGTGTGAGAGGAGTGTGTGAGTGTGCAAAGAGAGTGTGAGTGAGAGAGAAGTGTGTCAGTGTGAGTGGAGTGTGAGAGTGTGAGAGGAGTGTGTGAGTGTGAGAAAAGTGTGAGTGTGAGAGGAGTGTATGAGTGTGAGAGGAGTGTGTGAGTGAGATGAGTGTGTGAGTGCGAGAGGAGTGTGTGAGAGTGAGAGGAGTGTGTGAGAGTGAGAGGAGTGTTTGAGAGTGAGAGGAGTGTTTGAGAGTGAGAGGATTGTGTGAGTGTGAGAGGAGTGTTTGAGAGTGAGAGGATTGTGTGAGTGTGAGAAAAGTGTGAGTGCGAGAGGAGTGTGTGAGAGTGAGAGGAGTGTGTGAGAGTGAGAGGAGTGTGTGAGAATGAGAGGAGTGTGTGAGAGGAGTGTGAGAGTGTGTGTGGAATTTTTGAATGTGAGAGGAGTGTGAGTGTGAGAGGAGTGTGTGAGAGGAGTGTGTGAGCGTGAGAGCAGTGTGTGTGCGTTAGAGGAGTGTGTGAGTGTGAAAGGAGTGTGAGAGGAGTGTGTGAGAGGAGTGTGTGAGAGGAGTGTGTGAGTGTGAGAGGAGTGTGTGAGAGGAGTTTGTGAGCGTGAGAGCAGTGTGTGTGCGTGAGAGGAGTGTGTGAGTGTGAAAGGAGTGTGAGAGGAGTGTGTGTGTGAGAGGAGTGTGAGAAGAGTGTGTGAGTGTGAGTGGAATATGTGAGAGTGTTTGAGTGTGAGAGGAGTGAGAGTGTGTGTGCATCTGTCAGCTCTGAAGACCCACACAGTCGAATTGCCTGCTGACAATCTATGCCGATGTGACAAATGATCACCTGACCAAGGGAGTGGATGTTCAGAACCTCCAGGTGGCAGAGCCCAGCAATAGTCAACCCCTTCGGGAGGCCGGGGGAGAACGGTACAGGTGGGGAGCTGTACAACAGACTGCCTTCATGTTCTGTGCTGGAGGCACCTTGTAGCCTTGATCCAGCACCAGGACATCGCTCTTAACAACAGTCACTTCAAGATGGTTTACTCACCCTCCCTCTGCCAATACAACATGAAATCATCCCTTTCCAGTAAAACGGACCCATCTCCATTACTCTGCAGTCTCACAGCATCATCAGTCGCCTCTCCCTGTTCCCTCACCCGTTCACTGACAGCTCTGCTGGACACGCTCCACGCGCAAAACACACTTAAACCAGCCTTTCAAAGGCTAATAAATGTCAGACGGTAACAACGTGCGCCCGAGCTGCAAGTTTCTGCGGCAATATGAAAGCTTCCTGTTTGCTGAGGAATGCCTGCCTGCAGCCTCACTCGCTCAGTGTAAGGAAGCTGGTTCCAGTTCCTGAACCGCAGCATCCCCATCCATTCCACTTCCCCATGTACTGCCCTCCACTCCCTAGGACGCTGACTCTGTCTGTGCCAGCGGCCCTCTGCCACCTTGGCATTCTTCCTGTGTGAGCCAAGTGCTGAGTGTCAGCGGGCTCTTCAACCATGTGAGGCATTAAAGCCAAGCTCGATTCTATCCTCTCTGATGCCCTCTCTCTCTCTCTCTCTCACACACACACACGGGCCTCGATTTTTACGGGGCAGGGTGTAGGGAGCCTGGTAACGAGCGATGAACCTGACCAGGTCAGGGACGTGGGGACCCGTCCAATCTTAATGGCCTCATTACCATAAAACTTCCTGGAGTCCCACCCGACACCCGGCCAGATTCACTACCTAGCCAGCGGAAGGGAGCAGCAATCTGGCCGCAGGAGGCCACAGGGCCCTGTGGGAAAACAGATAAGTGTGAGGTATTTCATTTTGGTTAGAAAAATAAGGAGATCACATATTACTTGGAAAATAAGAATCTAAATGGGGTAGAGGAGCAAAGGGATCTGGGAGTACAAATACACAAATCACTAAAAGTAGCGACACAGGTCAATAAGGCCATAACAAAAGCAAACCAGGCACTAGGGTTTATTTCTAGAGGGATGGAATTGAAAAGTAGAGAAGTTATGCTAAACCTGTATCGAACCTTGGTTAGACCACACTTGGAGTACTGCGTACAATTCTAGTCGCCATATTATAAAAAGGATATAGAGGCACTGGAGAGGGTGCAGAGAAGATTTACCAGGATGATACCAGAAATGTGAGGTTATACCTATCAGGAAAGGATGAACAGGCTGGGCCTCTTTTCTCTTGAAAGAAGGCTGAGGGGTGACCTAATAGAGGTCTTTTAAAATTATGAGAGGTTTTGATAGAGTGGATACAGTGAGAATGTTTCCACTTGTGGGGAAGAGCATAACTAGAGGCCATCAATATAAGATAGTCACCAAGAAATCCAATAGGGAATTCAGAAGAAACTTCTTTACCCAGAGAGTGGTGAGAATGTGGAACTTGCTGCACAGGGAGTGATTGAAGCGAATAGTATAGATGGATTTAAGGTGAGGCTAGACAAGCCTAGGAGGGAAAAGGGAATAGAGGGTGACATGATAGATTTAGATGAGGAAAGACGGGAGGAGGCTCGAGTGGAGCATAAACGCCGGCATGGCCTGGTTGGGCCGAATGGCCTGTTTCTGTGCCGTAGATCCGATGGAATCCTATGTTAAAGCTTTTGGCCACCAATCCTAATATCCCCTTATGTGGCTCGGTGTCAAAGTTTGTTCAGTGATGCTCCTGTGAAGCGCCTTGGGACGTTTTACTACGTTAAAGGCGCTATATAAATGCAAGTTGTTGTTGTTGCCCTGAAGTGAAGGCACAACCCAAGGAGGCAAGCATTTAGCTGCATGACGCGGTTATGTTGGTCACAAATAGCTGCACGTTGGGAGGGTGGAGTCCTTTCCTGTTGACGTAGATGCTGGCGTTGCTCAAGGGAACACGTAGAGTGGTGGTGCCAACTACCACCCCCGGACCTTTGGGAATACCACCATTCTGTAAGATTGCAGTGCCCTGTCCTGCTGCCAATTATCCGTTGGGAAGGAGATAAAATTGTCAACTCCAAGGTCAATATATTCTGCCTGAGGTACGGTGCCCAGAACTGAACGCAGTTACTCCAGATGGTCTGACCAAGGCTCTGTACAACTGAAGCACAACTTCCTCCCTTAGTATTCCAGCCCCCTTGAGATAAAGACCAACATTCCATCAGTCTTTTTGATGGTGTTGTTTCGTATGACGGGAGAAGCTTCTCATGGGATGTCTAGTTTGGCTGTCCATTCGATGGCCTCCTGAGATGCCGAGTGGAGAAATGAGGAGCCTCCTGCTACAGATCTCAGTGGGCAGGTTGATGTGATGTGTTCCATGGTCTGGGACTCGGGGCCACAGTCTCACTTCGGGTCGTCCCTCATCTTCCACTTGTGGAGCAGGTGGCCGCATCGTCCACGCTCTGTGTGGATTGGCTTGAGCCTGTCCACTGTCTGCGAGGGAGGTCGGAGCCAGGGACCTCTGCTGTTGGGTCAGTGATGAGGGGTTGGTTCTTTATGTTGCATGTGTCCCACGATTGCCTCCATCTGGATAGTGGGTCGATACCAGCTGCATGAATATTGGCTGCTGTTTCCCAGAATGGCCGGCGCGATTTTAAGCGTTTTCGTGGTTGGATTTTGAAGTCTTTGTGAACAGGAAGGTCGATGTTACTCCTGATGTTTCCATCTCATGGAGCACGGTGGCGTCGCGGAGAATGGCAGGCGGGGCAATGTGGGGCAGCACCGGGAGCCACTCATTGGAGTGGAATTGAGCGTCCCTGACCCCGTCCGCATGGCGGCCTTTAGCGTCACGTCCACGCTCTTTGTGTGGTGTCCGCAGGACCAGGAGGCAGAGCAGTATTCTGCAGCACAGTAGACTAGGGCCACTGTTATGGTGCGAAGTGTTCTGGCTGAGCTCCCCCATGACGTTCCAGAGAGTTTCTGGACCACGTTCATCCTGGCTTTTACTTTTTGGCCGGTGTTGGTGAGATGAGGCCAATGGGTGAGAGTCCTGTCCAGGGTGAGGCCCAGGTATTTTGGGTGGGGTTCATGGGTAATTCGCCTTCTGCAGAAGGAAACGTTGAGTTCTTTCCCAGCGGCGTTGTTGTTCGGACGGAACGCCGACACAACTGACTTCTCTGGATTGGGGCGGAGACGCCAGGTTTGGAAAGAACATTCCAGTAGGTCCAGGTCGCTTGTGAGCGTCCTGTTTGCTTCCTCTAGTGTCGATGCCTGCGTCAGCAGTGCTATGTCATCGGGATATGCGAACCTCCGGGATTTGGTGCAGGGCATGTCCGCCGTATAGATGTTGTAAAAGGCCGGTGTGAGCACCGACCCCTGCGGCAGACCGTTGTTGAGCGTCCGTGTTCGGCTGGTCTTGTCACCAAGATGGACGTGGAACTTACAGTCGCTCGTTAGAGTGTTGATAAGCTTGAGGGTCTTGCGGCAGTGGATGATTATTGAAAGCTTCAGTAGCTGACCTTTGCGCCAGACAGTGTCGTGTGCCAATGACAAGTCTATGAAGGCAGCTCCAGTCTTCAGCTGCTTCTGGAACCCTGCCTCAATGTCGGTCATGAGTGCAAGGACCTGGTCAGAGCAGCTTCTTCCCTCTCTGAAGCCCGCCTGCTCGTTTAGGATGGCGGCTTCTGAAGCCGGTTTTATCCGCTTAAGGACGAGTCATTCGACCACCTTGTAGACCGTAGACAGAAGGGGCGATGGCTTTTGGGATCGTTGGCTGCTTTTCCTGGCTTTAGGGGTGGCAACGACTTTGGAATGGCGTCAAACTGCTGGGATTATTGCAGCGTCAAGGATGTTGGAGGCGAGTTTGGCAAGCCACATCCAGGAAGCCCTGGAACCTGCTCCGCCAGCTTGGTGCTGCTTCACTGCCCCCACGTGAGGCGTCACAGATCAGCGCAGATCCCATTGCAGCCCGCCTCCTAACCAACTCAAAGGTAACGACCACCACCGAAAACAAACGCAGAGTGAAAAAGCTGCTTAAGTTCTCTCTGCAAAGAGTCGCTCCACGCACCACCATTTCAGCGGCCTTCACCACCCAAGAGGTGGACACAGCGCTGACGGCAACCAAGTCTGGGGAGGCTGTCGGGATCAATGGCATCTACCCAGAACTGCTCAAGAACCAGAGCCTTTTTGATCTGAGATCCCAAAGAAGGTTATCTTTTCAGGTGCAGCACTGGGATCTTCCAGACTCCAGGTCTTCCGGCAGGTATTACCGCTGCTGTAGGACTTCCACCCCCGCTTCTGTCTGCACGAGGCTCACTTCAAACCGATGCAGATGATCGCAGAAATACAGGCAGGTTCAGGTTGGGGTGATTGGATGCACAAGGCTGAAACCTTCCAGACATACTGCAATCCTTAGTTTAAAATATATTTACCCTGTAGAAAATTTAGCAGCAGGAAGGCCTGCCCCCAATCTGCACAGGTGTTGGTCACACTGCTAAACTCCTGGGGCCCTTTGGTTGGACGTCCCGGGCACACTTGAATGTATGATTTAGGGACTTGTCACCTGCTGAGGGACCCCATTGAGAAAATTGTCACCAATGAGCGGGACAGGACTCGGGCCTGCCCCAGGCAGGATTCTTCATTGGGCCCCGTGATCACCATCACCGGGTAGGTGAAAATTATTATTAAACTTTCCTATGGATCCAGGAGTAGGAGTGCCACAGGAGTCACGATTGTACCCCACACCCACACCATCCCCCACCCCATAGCCTGCTCCAATCCCACCTCCCAGGACTTACCTTACCTGTGGAGGTAGTGGGGCTTGCACTGAGTATGCTGATCAAGCCCGGGGACCAAGTTCCATCGAACAAAACCTACCCTTGGAGTGGATCGGTCACTTGTTATAGACCTCGCTCGATCTTCGTCTTCATGGAAATCAGTTGATATAAACATCGGGGACATGCTGTAGCCCCAGCAACCCCACCTTCTTCTCCCACAAGAGCCCTCCCCCTGAGTGAGATTCCCAATTAGTGCCAAATCATAGGCAGTTTAGTGACAAGGGGCACTCCCACCTGGGGCTAGGTTGAGACTAGCCAAGCTCATTTAATATAGAACAACAGGCCTGCACTTACATGGAACCTGACCACATCTCTTGGACACAGCAGATCATTTTGAAGTGCAGTGAATATTATTCTGTGGGGAAACCCAATAGTCAGATCCCAATGCAATGAATGGCTAGTTCATCTGTTTCTGGCGGTATTAGTTCAGTGAGTAAGATTGGTCAGGATACCAAGAGAACTCTCTGCTCTTCTTCAAATAACAGCATGGCTTCTTTACCACCCATCCAAACCAAGAGAGAGGCCCTCTCTCCATTTCATCTGAAGGACACACCGCCGACAATACAGCACTCCCTCACTACTGGAGTGTCAGCCTAGGTAATGGGCCAGAAATTCGGGTCTCCACGGGTGCGTACGCGCTGTGTACTCACCCGTAGACCCAACGAAAGTGCCGGTTTCGCGCATGCACTGCGCATGCGCTGGAAACCGGAATTTCCGTTCCCTTGAAGGAAGGGGTACAGAGGTCGAATGCGTGTGCCGGAGAGGCAGCGCGCACGCAGCGAACTTCAGTTTTTTTTTCAGGTTTCTCCGTGAGGGTAAGTACGGAGAAGCTGCGCAGGAAAAAAGGAGGCGCAAGGCCTGCTTTTAACAAGGTAAGTGGTGAATTAAGTACAATTTAAACATTTTTTCAACAGGTTTATCTTCTTTACATACTTTACAGAAAGGTAAGTTTATTTTTAGCACCGCTAAAAAGTGTAATTCATTTTTTGTTTAAAGTAGTTAATTTATGTAATTTATAGTTATTTTAAAAATGTGATGTTTTTTTTTAATTAATTTGAAGTTTTAGTGTGGTTTTGGGGCCGATCTCTATACATAGATTTGACAGGTCTTCCTGTCAAATCTATGAATGAAGATTCCCTGCTCCGATTGGCTCTCCATGGCTCACGTGATCCCAGGGGACGCTTCGAACTAACTGCGCCCCTGGGATACGCAAGCACTGCACGCCGGCAGCTGCAGGAGGCCCAGGAGCCGAATTCCACGCGGGCCCGAAGCACAACGGCAGGCGCGGTATGTAAGTACGCGCGCGATCCTTGCACCCGCGGGAAGCTGGAGAGCTGAATTTCTGGCCCAATGTGTTTAAGTCCTGGAGTGGGGCTTGAACCCACAACCTTCTGACTCAGAGACGAAAATGCTGCCAACTGAGCTGATATAGTTCATGATACTTTTTTCTTCCGACACCTTTCTCATGTTCATGATAGAGTGCAGTCTTGATAAGCAGGGTCATATTCTCTTATGAACTGAAACCTGTGCCTTTATTATTTGTCATGTAGGAGTTAGTGTAGCTCAGCTTGAGTAATTATCCCTGAATTTTTACTGGAGAATGTATGGGATTCTCACCAACATCTCTAGTCACTACCAATGATGGAAAATAAAACTACTAGCCACTGTGCACAGGCTAAACTGCTAATCAGTATTTATTTACAGATATAATTATACAGAGACATCAAGCTTGGCAAGATACTAAACAAAGCATTGATCAATCTTACACTACATACAAAATGGGTTGACTGTCCAACAAAACACATTCTGAGTTTCATCCAACTTCTCTTAGCAAGTTCGTAGAAAGGCATAATGACTTGTGGTATCTATGTAAGGTTCTTTTCCTTATGGAACTCTATCCACCCCATCTCGTGTTGACTGACATGGCGGCTAGAATATTGAAGAGCAGGAGTAAATCCCTGGATTATAAGGGAGAATTCCCTCTGAAATACAAGCCCATTCCTTGACCATGGTATCACCCATCAGCTTTGATTGCATTGAACAGATAATGAAGCTGTCCATGCCCGCATGCAGCAAGACCTGGATGACGTTCAGGCTTGGGCTGATAAGTGGCAGGTAACATTCGCGCCACAGAAGTGCCAGGCAATGATTATCTCCAACACGCGAGAGTCTAACCACCGCCCCTTGACATTCAACAGCATTACCATCGCCGAATCCCCTACCATCAATATCCTGGGGGTCACCGTTGACCAGAAACTTAACTGGACCAGCCACATAAATACTGTGGCAACAAGAGCAGGTCAGAGGCTGGGTATTCTGCGGCGAGTGTTTCACCTCCTGAATCCCCAAAGCCTTTCCACCATCTACAAGGCACAAGTAAGGAGTGTGATGGAATACTCTCCACTTGCCTGGATGAGTGCAGCTCCAACAGCACTCAAGAAGCTCGACACCATCCAGGACAAAGCAGCCCGCTTGATTGGCACCCCATCCACCATCTTAAACATTCACTCCCTCCACCACCGGCGTACCGTGGCTGCAGTGTGTACCATCTACAAGATGCACTGCAGCAACTCGCCAAGGCTTCTTCAGCAGCACCTCCCAAACCCGCGACCTCTTCCACCTAGAAGGACGAGGGCAGCAAGCACATGGGAACATCACCACCATCAAGTTCCGCTCCAAGTCACACACCATCCTGACTTGGAAGTATATCGCCGATCTTTCATCGTCGCTGGGTCTAAATCCTGGAACTCCCTCCCTACAGCACTGAGAGTACCTTCACCACACGGACTGCAGCGGTTCAAGAAGGCGGCTCACCACCACCTTCTCAAGGGCAATTAAGGGATGGCCTACTCCTGCTCCTATGAAGGTGATAAACAGGAAATAAATGCTAGATTCAAGGGGGGTGATTTTGTGGGGGTGGGGGTGCATGTTCCCACTTGTCCTTCAGTGGATGAGCTGCGGAAACCCTGGAAAAATAACGTAAACACCAGTAGTTGAGCAGTGGTCCCCACCCCCCCTCCCACCCCATGGATATTTATCCCCAGGATGTTCAAGGCTAGAGTTTCCTGTCCAGAACTGCAGGCGGAAGTGTGGCTTGGCTCACGCTCGCCCGCTCGACAGATTCCTTCCTCGCTCACCCCAGGGAACTTTCTGGGTCGGGCTTATATTTAAATATTTTGAGCGGGTTCCCAGAGGAGTTGTCACCTGCGATTGGTGGCTCACTCCTGGGGGGCAGGAGGGATGGGGGGAGTGGTTGCTGTGGCGGGTTTTAAATGCACACAACACCTTAAAGGGCTGGGTACCTTCCTCTCTGGCCTTGTTTAGGTTGTACGCTGAAAGCCAGAGAGATAAGTTTCAGGGCACAGAACACCAAATTATTTGGAGGCCAAACCAGAAGTTACACTGGTTGAAGTCAGGAGGAAGAGGGAGGCCCTGTTTGGGACTTGGAGGGTGGGTGGAGGCAGGTCAAGGGAACTGTCCAGGCACAGTCGAGGGAGATGGCCTAGTCAGTGAATGCTACCTCCATGATCTACGGTCCATCTAGTTCGCCTTCTACCATCCTGGTAGTCACATGATGCAATGATAATGGAGTTGCTGACTAATCATAGCAATCGATCTCTATCAATGAGTCTACAACAGACCCAGACATGAGGTGAGGAAAACCCCCAGTGGTGGAGAGCTTTGGGAACCACAGGACCAAAGTCACCTCTTCCTCCCAAGCCCGCTACACTCACTGACATGAATCTTGTCATTCATGTGGAAATGACTTATGAAATAATACTGGGCGGCCTGCTGGTGGCGCTGTCCAGGGAGAGTATAAATACTCGGGCATGGGCCCAGCTTTCTCAGGACATTCTTTAACAGGAACTAGTGAAGGACACAACTAGATCTCCATGTTGAAAAACAGTTGATTAAAGCTTTGTTTAATGCTTAGACCAAGTGCCTAGTAGTTTTCTTATGTCACTCACCACGTCATGTCTCAAATTACTCATATACTGTATCTAATTTGCAATTGAATGAATCAATACTAACTTCTTCTACCGTCTCCCAAGCTGGGCTGATCGGTACTCCTGCCACTCAGGAGCATGACAGCAGGGTTTAAAGTTCACAGGTCTCACACTGGCACCGAGGGCTGAACGGCGGTAAGAAGCACTTGGCTAATTCGTGCTCTGGGATGGACAGAAGGTTGTGTTAGCCCTGTGCGTGCTGACGCCGTCACCGGTAATGTCGGGACATGATTCTCACAAGGCGCCATGGGCGTTAAAGTGGACAGAGAAGGGCGTGAGGAAGATGCCATCTTTGTGGTGAGGTGGACGGGGTAGATGTAGTCAGGTGTCAATGTACCAGGCAGCTATGGTAGCAAATTCAGGCACTGGCTGCTCACATTTTTCCATTAATTAAAACGAATGGACGGCAAATCATCAGCAGCCTGTCCCCAAGATGAACTCCAACCCTGTGCCGTTGATGGTGTAACCGCCTCCTTAACCCTTGTGACTTTTCCCCCTTTTTATCCTGCCTTCCCTCTGACCTGGGGAACTGTGAACAATCTTCGGAACATTAATCATAGAATGATTCAACAGAGAGGGAGGCCATTCGGCCCATCGTGCCTGTGCCGGCTCTTTGTCAGAGCTCTCCAATCAGTCCCACTCTCCCTGCTCTTTCCCCATAGCCCTGCAAATGTTTTCCTTTTCAAGTATTTATCCAATTCTCTTTTGAAAGTTACTATTGAATCTGCTTCCACCGCCCTTTCAGGTAGCGCATTCCAGATCACAACAACTCGCTGCATTAAAAAATTCTCCTCATCTCACCTCAGGCTCTTTTGTCAATGATCTTAAATCTGTGTCCTCTGGTTATCAACCCTCTGCCACTGGAAACAGTTGCACCCTATTTACTCTATCAAAACAATTCATGATTTTGAACACTTCTATTAAATCTTCCCTTAACCTTCTCTGCTCTAAGGAGAACAACCCCAGCTTCTCCAGTCTCTCCACATAACTGAAGTCCCTCATCCCTGGAATCAGTCCAGTAAATCTCCTCCGCACCCTCTCCAGCACCTTGCAGAAAGAGGCCGAGTTGCCATGCCAACCCTATGAATGAGCAATAAAATCAACCTCAAAGATCAGACGGGAGTAAGTTCCAATAGTTCAAGAATTTCCCAGTCAAATGCCGCCAGTTTGTTCCAGTGACAGGCATGAAGGGTGGCAGAGAAACAATGTTTATCTTTTAAGTTTGAAAAGCCAATTAGAACAAAATGGAGGAATTTTTAATTCCCCCGCCCCCCACCACCACCCAGAACAGAATTATTTTCAAAAATACAACTCTTAAAATAAATTTTGTTGGTCAGAGCAGCTGAACTCAGTTTGACAATCTGTGGTGAGGAACCGACATCACAAGAATTTTAAGCAAGCAGGCGGGGGCCTCCTGGGAAATCAGCGGGCTTGTACGCTCCCTTGTAGACATGTGGAGATGAGATCCCCATAAGAAGGACTTGTCACGATGTTGTTGGGATGAAAGCTCATCACTCATCTGCTGTGTGACTTTAGGCTGACTAAGTGCTGTGGGGAAGCAATAATACGAAACCTTGGCAAACGCTGTTGGATGGGATCTGAGGATGGCCTTAGCTATGCTGAGGGAGCCTTGGATAACATTGGTCAGTGAGGTCTGCAACCATTCTCTTTTTCCTCTTATTTAACTCCTGTTCCTTTAATTTGATCACTATAGCGTTCCGTGCGGCAGCAATCTTTAGCCTGGATCTCAGCGCAGCATCCCTTGTCCAATAGCTGACGAGCTGCTTGTATCTCTGCCAAATATGGAACCAAAGGCGTGTGAATGAAGTTGAGGTACAGGTGCCCCATGGTCGAATTGAATGGTGGAGCAGGCTCGAGGGGCTGAATGGCCTGCTCCTGTTCCTGTCCGCCATGGCGGAAGTTGTGATTTTGTGCTGAGGGGTAATGGGTGCTGGGGGTTGTTGCCTGGATTGGCGGTGTGTATAGAGGGGCACGGTGCTGCTCCCACGCATCAGGACAAGACGCCAGCACAAGGGATTTTGTTGCCTTACAGCGGAATCACAGTGACCTTGGCTGCGTAGTTTCCCAAATTGGCATTTGTGACTCATCCCCATTTCCCAACGAGCCTCTCGATAGCAACACATAGAATCATAGAATGATACAGCACAGGAGGTGGCCATTCGGCCCATCGTGCCTGTGCCGATTCTTTGAAAGAGCGATCCAATTAGTCCCACTCCCCTGCTCTTTCCCCATAGCCCTGTCAATTTATTCCCCTTCAAGTATTTATCCAATTTCCTTTTGAAAGTTACTATTCAATCTGCTTCCACCGCCCTTTTAGGCAGTGCGTTCCTGATCACAACAACTCACTGCGTGAAAAATTCTCCTCATCTCCCCTCTGGTTCTTTTACCTTAAATCTGTGTCCTCTGGTTACTGACCCTTCCACCACTGGAAACAGGTTCTTCCCATTTACTCTACCAAAACCCCTCATAATTTTGAACACCTCTATTAAATCTCCCATTAACCGTCTCTGTTCTAAACATGCACTCCTTTATACACATGAGTCCCCCCTCATTATTGGTGGGGTAATTCCTCACCAACCAGAGTCTTGGCCCAACTGCACCATCGAGAGCCGCCAGCAGCCGCCCAGGAAGATGGCTGAATATCCGTTTGGAAACGGGACTGAGGGTTTGAAGGGCGAGCGCGGATGGATATGATCGAACACTCTGTGGAATGCGACGGTCCCTTGGAAAAGTCACGGCAAGAAAAACAAGTGGCTGGGGCCCAGCGTGAGGGCACCTCTGACTCTGAGTGAAGGGTAAACTCAGGAATACCGTGGCTTCCAGTGGGGGGGGGGGCGGTATTGGTGCAGGGGCTGCGGTCGAAGGAGTGTCGACCAATAATGGTACGTGGTACGCCCCCTTTGGGCAAGAATGCAAGGTAAATCAGAGACTAGTGTTTCGGGACTTAGGTTTTAAACCCTCAAAATTTAGGTGAGGTGACAGAGGTTGAAAGAGGTGAAGAGCTCGCCAGTTCTGAGGCCCTGGGAAAGAACGTTAGGGTACTAGATGGTGCGATGAGTCAAGGGAGGATGAAGAGCATGTTGGGCAGTGTATTAGGAGCTTAGAAGGAGCAAGAAAGGGAAGTCCTGAGGAATTCACACCATAGTTGTTTGTAAAGTGGGCCATACTACAGCTGTACTTGATTCACCCTTATGGGGCAGGTTTTGCTGGCTTTTTCCTCAGGGGACTCAGAGCCAATCCCCTCCCCTCCCCTCTTCTCCTGCAGGTTCTGACTCCTCGCTGGTGCGCAGTTCCAAAGCCATCGATTATTCATTTGTGAGTCTTTGCGGTGGTTGTTGGTTGGCTATTGAACCATGTGGGGTATGACAGCCCCGCCCGATCCAACCTCACCCAAAGCCCACACACACACTCGCTTCCAGCAGGGTTGCTGGATGGTGGTCAGCATTTCCTTGCTCTCTATCCCGAGGATAAATTGTCAACTGTATGATCACCAGCCGCTCTGAGGCCAAACCTTCATGTCTGTGCCACTCAGTTACTCATTGGATGAGTTTTAAACCCCAAAGTCTGTTTTCAGTTCTGATGTGAAGTGTTTTTCTGGTCCTCTTTTTTTTTGGGTGGACACTTGGTGCAGTTTTTCGCGCCGTGTCGCCTGCACTATCCTGAGCCACCCATTTAACATCAGTTCACTATCGTCTACCTCAGTGACAGCCCTGGCCCATGGGTAGCAATCTCTCCTCTGAGTCAGAAGGTCGTGGGTTCAAGCCCCATTCCAGAGACTTGAGCACAAAAGTTAGGCTGACACTCCAGTGCAGTACTGAGGGAATGCTGCACTGTCGGAGGTGCTGCCCTTCCGATGAGAAGTTAAACCAAGGCCTCATCTGTCCTGTCAGGTGGACGTAAAAGATCCCATTGTACTATTCAAGGAAGATCAGGGGTGTTCTCCCCAGTGTCCTCGACAATATTTATCCCTCACCAACGTCACTTTACCAGATTATCCGATCATTACCACTTTGCTGTTTGTGGGACTTGCTGTGCGCAAATTGGCTGTCACGTTTCCTACAATGCAACAGTGACTACACTTCAAAAGGGCTTCATTGGCTGTAAAGTGCCTGGGATGTCCTGAGATCGTGAAAGGCGCTTCAGAATGGCAGGTCTTCCTGTCTCAGTCACTTCAGCTCTGGCTGTTGGTTTGAAATTCTGTGCTTAACATCACACAACAACCTCCTTTTTCATCTTCCGCCATTGCACAGCTTGTTCAAAACCCCCGGTCAATGATTCAGCCGGATGTCTGCTGCAGGGACCTTGGGTTTGGGTCCTGTACAAACACCTCCGGATCAGGAGGAGATCCCAGTCTCAATAGAGAACCTTCCCGGGGATATTCCAGAATCTGCCACACTCCACCACAATTTGGTTAGGTGAGAAGGTATTTGGGCCTCCTGGGATCCACACAGTTTATTCCATCACCGGTCACTGGTCTGCCCAGGCTCTAGGTGGATAACCAGTCCGGTGGTGTCTCATTTCTGTTCCAGCCGAACATGCCTCTTGTGTTATTGCCCGGCAGGAAAGGACCTACCCAGAAAGGTCAGAGCACACTCTCTTCATGGCTTGGCCACCCATGGGCCTACATACAGCTTGTTGCATTTGAGGCTATTTGTCCGACACCTATCAAGGGCGGCAGTGCTAAACGGACGGCATCGCCTGGGCTGCCTGTTATACGCCTCGCCCTGTATTCAGCCCTATTGAAGTTAATGAAACTCAATATCAGGCCAAGGGTATAAACGGCGGCGATGCGATATAAAACATAAAACAAAAAAGGTGACTCAACCGTGGCTAACAAGGGAAATTAGGGATAGCATAAGATCCAAGGAGAGGACATATAAATTGGCCAGAAAAAGCAGCAAACCTGAGGATTGGGAACAGTTTAGGATTCAGCAAAGGAGGACAAAGGGATTAATTAAGAGGGGGAAAATAGAGTATGAGAGTAAGCTGGCAGGGAACATAAAAACTGACTGTAAAAGCTTCTATAGATACGTGAAGAGAAAAAGATTGGTGAAGTCAAGCGTAGGTCCCTTGCAGTCAGAATCAGGGGAATTTATAATGGGGAACAAAGAAATGGCAGACCAATTAAATACATACTTTGGTTCTGTCTTCACAAAGGAGGACACAAATAACCTCCCAGAGATGTCGGGGAACATAGGGTCTAATGAGAGGGAAGAACTGAATGAAATCAGTATTTGTAGGGAAATGGTGTTAGGGAAATTGATGGGATTGAAGGCCAATAAATCCCAAGGGCCTGATAATCTACATTCTAGGGTACTTAAGGAAGTGGCCCTAGAAATAGTAGATGCATTGCTGGTCATCTTCCAAAATTCTATAGACTCTGGAACAGTTCCCATGGATTGGAGGGTAGCTAATGTAACCCCACTATTAAAAAAAGGTGGGAGAGAGAAAATGGGGAATTATAGACCGGTAAGCCTGACATCGGTAGTGGGGAAAATGCTAGAGTCCATTATAAAAGATGTAATAGCAGAGCACTTGGAAAACAGTGACAGGATCGGACAAAGTCAACATGGATTTACAAAAGGTAAATCATGCTTGACTAATCTACTGGATTTTTTTGAGGATGTAACTGGTAGAATAGATAAGGGAGAACCAGTGGATGTGGTGTATTTGGACTTTCAGAAGGCTTTCGATAAGGTCCCGCATAAGAGATTAGTGTGCAAAGTTAAAGCACATGGGGGTAAGGTACTGACTTGGATAGAGAACTGGTTGGCAGACAGGAAGCAAAGAGTTGGAATAAACGGGTCTTTTTCCAAGTGGCAGGCAGTGACTAGTGGGGTACCGCAGGGATCGGTGCTAGGACCCCAGTTATTCACAATATATATTAATGATCTAGACGAGGGAACTAGATGTAATATCTTCAAGTTTGCAGACGACACAAAGCTGGGTGGACGTGTGTGTTGTGAGGAGGATGCAGAGAAACTCCAGTATGATTTTTAACAAGTTGGGTGATTGGGTAGATGCATGGCAGATGCAGTATCATGTGGATAAATGCAAGGTTATCCACTTTGGTGGCAAAAACAGGAAGGCAGATTATTATCTGAATGGCAATAGATTGGGAAAAGGGGAAGTGCAACGAGACTTGGGTGTCCTTGTGCACCAGTCGTTGAAGGTAAGCATGCAGGTGCAGCAGGCGGTTAAGAAGGCAAATGGTATGTTGGCCTTCATAGCGAGAGGATTCGAGTACAGGAGCAAGGATGTCTTGCTGCAGTTGTACAGGGCCTTGGTGAGACCACACCTTGAGTATTGTGTGCAGTTTTGGTCGCCTTATCTGAGGAAGGATGTTCTTGCCATGGAGGGAGTGCAGCGAAGATTCACCAGACTGATACCTGGGGTGGCAGGAATGACGTATAAAGAGAGATTGGGACGATTGGGCTTGTATTCGCTGGAGTTTCGAAGAATGAGAGGGGATCTCATTGAAACTTATAAAATTCTAACAGGAGTAGACAGACTAGATGCAGGAAGGATGTTCCCGATGGTGGGGGAGTCCAGAACCAGGGGTCACAGTCTAAGGATAAGGGGTAAGCCATTTAGGACTGAGATGAGGTGGAATTTCTTCACCCAGAGAGTGGTGAACCTGTGGAATTCTCTACCACAGAAGGCAGTTGAGGCTAATTCATTAAATATATTCAAGAAGGAGTTACATATATTTCTTAAGGCTAAAGGGATCAAGGGATATGGGGAGAAAGCAGGGACAGGGTACTGAATTTGGATGATCAGCCATGATCTCATTAAATGGTGGAGCAGGCTCGAGGGGCCGAATGGCCTACTCCTGCTCCTATCTTCTATGCTTCTATGTTTCTATGATACCGCTCGTTTAGCGCTACTGGCCAAGAGAAATTTCTACCTCTTTACATGCTTTTACTAAGCACCATCGTCCTCACCGGCGCCTCTGGACAATATGGGCTAAAAATTCGATTGCCCCCGAGAATGGGCGCGGGGATCGTGATGGGCGATCAACCCATGCCCGTTGAAAGTAACGCAGGCTGCACACAAACTTCATGCTGCCGGCTAATTCTAATGACCGTGGTGTGCAGCCTGGCCTGGAGTGGCTGCTGAGTGGCTGCACGCCTCAGCAGGGGGCCCAACTTCGTGCGAGGCTAGCACCACTTAAAGCCAGCCTGCACCTCATGAAGGTGGAGGTGCATTCTGGCTGCAGCAGGTGATTCAACTGGCTGGGGAACAGAGCCTGAGCAGGAACAGCACAGAGTAATGGTGCAACAGGGCAGCGAGCGGGCTCCAAGATTCTCTGACGCAGCACTGGTGGCCTTGGTGCAGGAGGTGGACAGGAGGAGAAAGGTTCTCTATTCTCAGGGGGCCAAGAGGCCCTCAGACAAACTCTGAGAGGGGAGTGGGAGCAGATAGCCGTTGTGGTCAGTGCCAGCAGTGTGGCCCCGAGGACCTGGAGGCAGTACTGCAAGAAGTTTAATGACCTCACACGAGTGGTCAAGGTCAGTGAATTTATCCTCAAATGTCATATCCTTACAACTCTACCAGTAGGCTCACATATTGCTCAATGTACAACCCCTCCCCCTTCACTCGCCTACCAACAAGTTCTATCAATCATGACTCATACCTCACATTCACAGCTTCACCTCACTCTCAGACACCTAGCGTTGCTGCCAGCCTCACACCCACGCCTCACAGCTTGCACACACTGCCAGCTATTCAACTATGACAGGCACATCACCCCAAACACTTTGCACCACACTCACTGACGCACTTCCCTCTCTCTTGCAGGACAAGGTGGCTCATAACCAGAGTCAGCAGGGGCTACCTGCAGGGAGACAGGTGCGCCTGCCTGACCTAACCCCCATGGAGAAGACAGTGTTGGAGATAATTGGAGCAGCCATCGTTGAGCCCGTGGCTAGCAGCGGGACTGAAACCATAGTAGATGACGGTATCCTCATACCTAATCCTCCTTCTCACATCTCACTTCCCCCCTCATCCCACAATCTCCTGATTTACAAGCTGAACATGGTGTAAGCATGCAACTCTTGCTTTCCCCCCTCCCCTTACCGCAACCCTACCCTTGTGCCTTTCTAATTTAGATAGCCAAGAACTGCAACCTGGCCAGGCAGTGGTGGAGCAGCAGGAAGTGCGAGAGGAAGAAGGAAGTGATTCTGAAGACGCACAGTCACTCGATTTCACACTCGCAGCCACCAGCTCAGATACTGAGGGCTGCATTTTCTCAATGGAGATGTGTTGGAGGTGAAACTGCTGCTTGCCTGGTTTCAGTCCCACCTCCATCCGCGTCTGGCCAACCAGCGGGATCTTCCCCTGATTGACCTTGTTAAGCCCGCCTGGCGGGCTGAGCAGGCCAATTAGGTGGAAGTCAGTGACAGAGCATGTCAACGTATGACGTGTCATCTGTCAAGAATTTTTGAAAGAAGAAATGTCATCGTTTGACAGCTGTGTGAAGCTGTCAAACACTGACATTCTGTGTAGTTTGATGAGGCTTTGTGTTCAGGACTCATCAAACCTTTCTACTTTGTAGAAATCAGATGACTGTTGGATCGGAGGATCCAACAGCCAGTCTGTGATCTCTACAATGGAGATGTCGGGACTCCGGATCCACAGTGGCTGAAGGCTGTAGGCAGAAACAAAGGTAAGTGAACATTTTCTAACACTTTACACTCACCTCACATACTTACCACTCCACACTTGCACCCATCACTCACCTCTACATCGCACTTTCAGACCCCTCTGACCCCCGCAGACCTCCTACTCGGCTCCTACACCCTGGTGGGGTTACCCGAGGTCGGGAAGCCCGCGCTTCGGAATGAAAAATGGGGATAATCCTATTTTCTGCCTGTTAACAGGCAGTTAATAGGCTTTAACCCCTTTCCCACCTCGAGGAGACGGGACCCGAGGCAGGACGGCTTCCCGCCTCCTGGCAAGAGGGCACGGAGGCGGGTTGGGGGTGGGTTTGCCACCCGCCACCTAATTCTCCAACTTTCCCGGCAGTCCCGCCTCCATACCCGCCTCCTCGGGGCTGAGAAAATCCAGCCCTGACACTTTGCAAACTTTAGAGGATAGGTTAGACACAGGATCTGCACGTGGTGAGACACTGGACATGAGTGGGCTGCAGCCAGGGCAGGTGGAAAGGGTAGCGCATGTGCGAGATCCCTGGAGGCCGAGGTCGCACACGAATTCTGCTGCACAGGGTTCAGATGAGGACTTCGATGGGGCGGCCTACAGAAGAGGGCTGATGGGTAAGCACAATAAAATTCTTGGTGCATTGTCAGGTCTGCCAGAAAGCTGGTGCGCAATGTCAAGGAACATGGAGAAGTCCAGCACCAACCTTGCACAGGGATTTGCTCAGAGCTTGGAGCCCATCCTTTCCAATGTGGAAGAGGTGGGCAGACCCATTAGCGCACTTGTGGACCCAACCATGATGCAGCGTCTGACGGCCGATATCTCAGATTCCATTCCAGCACAAGCTGAAGCCACCCAACGTCCGAGTGCTGCAATGGAAGCTCAGCTTTCTACCACACAAGCTCAGCCTGTTGCCATCATGGCTGTCTTTACCAGTGTGCAAAGGGGCTTGCTGGGTCTCACAGCAGTCCAGCAATCTTTCCTCCAACAGATTACTAGAATTGCTGAGGCACCGCCTGGGGGGAGTGGCAGTGGCTCCGTGGAGCACTAACCTGCTGTCCTCTGTCAGGATGGCAGCATTCGTGCTCCCACCACCGCCACTCCACCAGAGCCCTTGCTTTTGCCTGTCAGCCAGCCAGCCCAGACTGCTGCCGCCCATGCTGAGGTGGTGCAGTCCGAAGCCGGGCCTTCCAGGCTCAGAGCTGCTCGAGGTCGCCCTGCAGGACCATATGAAGTCTCCCCCACTGAAAGTCAGCAGCCTTCCAGCAGCTATGCTGCAGCCACTCGGGTAGCACTGCGTAGGAGCACTAGGACAGGCAAAGGTACACGGAAGACAGTGACTAAGGGAATTCACAAGGGCGATTAGTTGACTTTGGTGTGTAATATTGGATGGTTTGATTTATAAAGTTGGTATGGAATGTTTGTTTTGTGGTGGCTTTTATTGTAGCGTTGTGGCCAAGAGGACGCTGCGATGGCCAGTAACAGAGGGAAGGTAAGGTGTGGGACTGTTGGTGACTGGGGAATTGGGGTTGCGTTCACTGTTACTGCAGTCGGATGAGTCGATCACGAAGAACCCGGCCAGAAAAGGGCTGTGATGGTTGCCTTTCTCCTCCTCCTCATCTTCCTCCTCCTCCTTGTCCTCCTCCTCTTCCTCCTCCTCCTCCTCTTCCTCCTCCTCCTCAGCACTTCACCGTATGCCTGGTGGCAAGTGCAGTGCCCTCATAATGGCGAGATTGTGGAGCATGCAACAGACCCTGACGAATCTTGAGACGTGCTCTGGCGAGTACTGCAGGGCTCCCCGAGAGCGGAAGCATTGTTTAAGCACCTCAATAGTCTGCTTGGTCACATTCTGTGTGGCAGCCCGACTTTTGTTGCCCCCGTGTGCTTGGGTTATGCTCCGGAGTCATGAGCCAGGTGGTCAGCGGATAGCCCTTGTGCCCAGTAGCACCCTCTGGTCTGATGGTACAGCGGACTGGCCCAGAATGAAGGCACCATGACTGCTGCCAGGATACCGAGCATTGACCTGCATGATGCGCTGAGTATGGTCGCACACCAGCTCGACATTGAGGGAGTGGAATCCCTTCCGGTTGTGGTTTATCTCCGAATTCACATGCAGCGCCTGCATAGCGAGGTGTGTGCAGTCAATGGCACCCTGCACTGTGGGGAAGCCGGCTATCCTGGTGAAGCCGTGTGCTCGCTCCGCCTGCTTCTCTCTGGCAAATGTATTCTCCTCGCTTTGCATACAGAGCCTCAGTCACCTCCCTTATGCAACAGTGCATGGCAAATTGGGAGATGTTGGCAATGTCGCCTGCTCCAGCCTGGAAGGAACTCGACGCATAAAGATTCAAGGCCACGCTCACCTTCACAGCCACTGGCAATGCCGACCTCGCCCTGCTCTGAGGCTGCAGGTCTGCCTGCAACAGGTGGCAGATTTCAGTGAGCACCTCCTTAGTGAAGCGAAGATGTCGCATGCACTGTTCCTCACTGAGGTTGAGGTAGGTGAAATGCTCCCTCAAGACCCTGGGTGGATATGGCCTCCTGCTGAGAGCCCTTCTCGCCCTCCTCTTCCCACTTTGAACAGCTTGTGTCACCTTTGTTCATTCTCCCGCTCATGCTGCAGGTCAAGGGGGGTACAAACTACTGCACCCATGTCTGGGAGCTACTGATCTGAGCAGAAGCCTTGAAGTAGCCTGCCACACCCTCCCTGGATACTTCAGCAACTTCAAATAAGATAACAGATAACCAAACACGTCTACAAACTCACCAAGAGCCAGTAGAAATCAATCAGCAAATAACATGAAAGCAGTTGAGGATCCCTTTAAATAGCGCTGGTGAGGGGTCCTTCCTGCTGCTGAACACATGTTCCGCTCTGCGAGTTTAAGAGAGGGCATTGGCTGGAGCGTTGAGGTTGAAAATCAGCGTGACACGCTGACTGATGTCACGATCTGCGTACTCTGCACACTTCTGGCACATACTCCCAGTGCCCGCTGTAACGACCCACCCAAAATGGCGTCTGGCGCGACCCACAGCAGAAGTGCGTGCGCGTGCCGCGTACGCCATTTTGAAACCGAATGGACACCCGTAGCACTGAAAAACTGGGCGCTACGGAGCCGAATTTAGCGGCCTAAGTGTTTTAGCACCAGTGGCTTTGACGATGTAGATCAGTTTGGATAATGGAGGCCCTTTGGCTAACTTGATCTCATCCAGTATGTCAAGCTATCCATTCCAGCATCTCACTCCTTACAGGAGTCCAATGTCCTGGCCTCAAGTGCCCTTCTCCATAGTTGCAGTGCCAGTATCTGCACAACTTTGATGTGCTGTTTGTGCATGGCAACTGAACAAATGAGGAACGATTGGGTTGCCCATTGTAAGTACGATCCTCCTCCCTCTTTAAATGAAGGTCGAGCTCCTCAATCGAAGCTCTCTGCAGGCCCATTCCTCATTTGTCTTACTGATGTTGTGTTGCTTGGAGCTGTCGGTTGTGCCGTGGATGTTTCAGCACAATATCAGAAGGATCAGACTTAAGACAGAAAGTGTTATACAGTGACAGACCTGTACCCACCAGTACTGTACCCCAGCGTTATACAGTGACAGACCTGTACCCACCAGTACTGTACCCCAGTGTTATACAGTGACAGACCTGTACCCACCAGTACTGTACCCCAGTGTTATACAGTGACAGACCTGTACCCACCAGTACTGTACCCCAGTGTTATACAGTGACAGACCTGTACCCACCAGTACTGTACCCCAGCGTTATACAGTGACAGACCTGTACCCACCAGTACTGTACCCCAGTGTTACACAGTGACAGACCTGTACCCACCAGTACTGTACCCCAGTGTTATACAGTGACAGACCTGTACCCACCAGTACTGTACCCCAGCGTTATACAGTGACAGACCTGTCCCCACCAGTACTGTACCCCAGTGTTATACAGTGACAGACCTGTACCCACCAGTACTGTACCCCAGCGTTATACAGTGACAGACCTGCACCCACCAGTACTGTACCCCAGTGTTATACAGTGACAGAGCTGTACCCACCAGTACTGTACCCCAGTGTTATACATTGACAGACCTGTACCCACCAGTACTGTACCCCAGTGTTATACAGTGACAGACCTGTACCCACCAGTACTGTACCGCAGTGTTATACAGTGACAGACCTATACCCACCAGTACTGTACCCCAGTGTTATACAGTGACAGACCTGTCCCCACCAGAATGTACCCCAGTGTTATAGTGTCAGACCTGTCCCCACCAGTACTGTACCCCAGTGTTATACAGTGACAGACCTGTCCCCACCAGTACTGTACCCCAGTGTTATACAGTGACAGACCTGTACCCACCGGTACTGTAGCCAAGTGTTATAGTGTCCGACCTGTACCCACCAGTACTGTACCCCAGTGTGATACAGTGACAGACCTGTCCCCACAAGTACTGTACCCCAGTGTTATACAGTGACAGACCTGTACCCACCAGTACTGTACCCCAGTGTTATACAGAGACAGACCTGTACCCACCAGTACTGTACTCCAGTGTTATACAGTGACAGACCTGTCCCTACCAGTACTGCACCCCAGTGTTATACAGAGACAGACCTGTACCCACCAGTACTGTACTCCAGTGTTATACAGTGACAGACCTGTCCCCACCAGTACTGTACCCCAGTGTTATACAGAGACAGACCTGTACCCACCAGTACTGTACCCCAGTGTTATACAGAGACAGACCTGTACCCACCAGTACTGTACCCCAGTGTTATACAGTGACAGACCTGTTCCCACAAGTACTGTACCCCAGTGTTATACAGTGACAGACCTGTCCCCACAAGTACTGTACCCCAGTGTTATAGTGTCAGACCTGTACCCACCAGTACTGTACCCCAGTGTTATACAGTGACAGACCTGTACCCACCAGTACTGTACCCCAGTGTTATACAGTGACAGACCTGTACCCACCAGTACTGTACCCCAGTGTTATACAGTGACAGACCTGTACCCACCAGTACTGTACCCCAGTGTTATAGTGACAGACCTGTACCCACCAGTACTGTACCCCAGTGTTATACAGTGACAGAGCTGTACCCACCAGTACTGTACCCGTGTTATACAGTGACAGACCTGTACCCACCAGTACTGTACCCCAGTGTTATACAGTGACAGACCTGTACCCACCAGTACTGTACCCCAGTGTTATAGTGACAGACCTGTACCCACCAGTACTGTACCACAGTGTTATACAGTGACAGACCTGTACCCACCAGTACTGTACCCCAGTGTTATAGTGACAGACCTGTACCCACCAGTACTGTACCCCAGTGTTATACAGTGACAGACCTGTCCCCACCAGTACTGTACCCCAGTGTTATAGTGTCAGACCCATAACCACCAGTAATGTACCCCAGTGTTATAGTGACAGACCTGTACCCACCAGTACTGTACCCCAGTGTTATAGTGACAGACCTGTACCCACCAGTACTGTACCCCAGTGTTATACAGTGACAGACATGTACCCACCAGTACTGTACCCCTGTGTTATACAGTGACAGAGCTGTACCCACCAGTACTATACCCCAGTGTTATACAGTGACAGACCTGTACCCACCAGTACTATATCCCAGTGTTATACAGTGACAGACCTGTGCCCACCGGTACTGTACCCGTGTTATACAGTGACAGACCTGTACCCACCAGTACTGTACCCCAGTGTTATACAGTGACAGACCTGTACCCACCAGTATTGTACCCCAGTGTTATACAGTGACAGACCTGTACCCACCAGTATTGTACCCCAGTGTTATACAGTGACAGACCTGTACCCACCAGTACTGTACCCCAGTGTTATACAGTGACAGACCTGTACCCACCAGTACTGTACCCCAGTGTTATACAGTG